>PVLA01000311.1:134043-622779 GCA_004027455.1 Hydrochoerus hydrochaeris | reverse complement strand
CCCTGAGACACTGGACAGGCAGCCAGAGACGGGCAACTAGGACACATATGTTACCCACCGGCCGCCTAAGACAGGCACAGGACCAATTGCTGTCCTGCAGGCCCATGACGGGTAAGGCCTGGTTGGGTTCATATGAAGAGTCCTTGACCTAAGACAGGCGCTGTCCTCACAGGGACTGCCACACTCCCATAAGTGATAAGGGAAACAATGTAGGGAGCGGCACAATAGCCTCACACATCTCTCCCTCCTGCAGGCATCCAGGTGCATCGGCTTACATTTCCCAAGCTAACTAAGTAACAAGATTGAGATGTTACAAAGGTGAAAAGAGTTAATTAAAACCTATTGTTTAGGATTGTCCCTGCCTGGCCCTAAGCCTGGGGTGCTTCCTGTTTGGGGCTGGGGGTTGCTGCCAAGGTTAGCAAATATATATTCCAGCTTCTAAAAAATAAAGGGGATTCAGATTCACTCACAGACTGGTGTGCAGTGTCTTCTGTCTCTCACTCGCCGACTCCCTGTCCACCTTTGGGAAACACTAGCCCTGCCGCAGCTGGACTCCGGCACTTCATGAGTCTACTCTCAGTAATGGATAGTACAAGTAGACAAATCTATAATTAAATAGAGAGTTTTGACAAAGATTTAAAATAATTGGACTTAACAAACCAACAAAGAAATTGACTTATACATAGCAGAATGCAGTTTTATTATACACACATAAACTTTTCTAGAATAGATTAAATGTTATTCTTCAAAAGGAACAGTAGTCAATTTTAAAGGCTGAAATCATACAAAATTTCCTTTCTGATTACAATGAAATAAATTAGAAACCAATAGAAAAATAAAAATCAGAAGATTCACAAAGAAGTGGAAATCATACAACATATTTCTATGGGTGCCTACTAGAGAAACAGATTTAATGCAAGATTTTTAAAGATAGAGATACACAAATGTATAAGGGTTTACAAGTTAGCCTTAAAATGGCCACAAAATCAACTGTGGGAAAGTGAAGAAGGGCTGCATGCATGGTGGAGACCCGAAGGATCTAGCTGAAGGCCTGAAGCTCACCATGGAGTCTCTTGAAAGTCTCCATCAGGAAGCCAAAGAGTCGGCACTGGAAAGCAGGAGACCAGGTCCAAGATGAAGTGAAGACTGCACTCCTCCCAAGAAACAGAACAGAGGCTTCTTCTTAGTTTCCCTTTTAGTCTATCCAGGTTAAAAACCTATTGGTTGTTTCCACTCACACCCAGGCTGAATGTTCTGTTTTCAGTAAATGCTTTCAACCTCACCCAGAACCATGTTGACCCAGTTTATTTGGACATTTCTTACTTAAATTGACAAAATCAACTATCTCAACATTCTTAAAAATTCAACAAATATTTGTAAGGAAATGTATAAAGCATCTTGAGAAAATGAAAACACCATTAAAATCTATGGGATACAGTCAAAGTAGCACTAGGAGGAAAACTTGTAAGCACTGACACAGAAAAGGAAGCAGCTAAAATCATAATCTAACTCTACACCTTGTGCTCGCTTCAGCAGCACATATACTAACTCTACACCTTAAAGAACTCAAAAATCAGAACCTATACAAAACCCCAGAATGAAAAAACTGACTCAAATCTAGCTGAAGGAAGGAAACAATAGTTGCAATATGATCAAAAATACTCTTATTCAACATTTTCTCTAACATTTCTCTTTATTTTCTACATGTAGTACTTCATAGAGAAGCAACTGATACCATGCTAAATCCTTAATCTTTGAGCATAAACCATAATTCCTTTTCTCATTTTCATGAAATCACTGAGAATTTTTGTTTACACATGTAGACCCCAGAATATTCTTAAAAAAATTTTTGTTCTGGTGTGAATTTTGCTAACTACCCAGTAAGTCCTTTTAAGCCAGACACTTAATTTTCTTTGCCTTAAATAAATTCATCTATTTTCACTTAACTATGTACCTTTCCCAATTTACTATTATCTCCCATTAGAACTAAAATACAGGGATATCAGCCCTCAGAGTTTTGGTTTTTTTTAAAACATATCATGTTGCTATGTGTTTTGGAAATTGGCTTCACTTTATTTTTTGTATTATTAATTCAATCTTTTGTAATATTAAATTTTTATCCAATCTGTCTGTAGAAGTTTGTTTTTTTATTTCATTATAAAGACAACAAAGCAAAACAGAGCAGAAGAGAATAATACAAGTAACACAGGACTTCAAATCAAGACAACAGCATATCAACAGTAGCTACCATAATGTCTCTTGTTTTCTTTGAAATAGTTGTCCATACCTTCACACACAATAAATTCAAACAAAACAAAATAGTCTAAAACCAATCAAAATAAAAGAATGAAAGCATTACAGGATTTCAAAACCAGAGAATAGGAAAATCAACAAATGCTTAACATAATGTCTCTTGTTTTCTTCAAAATAGCTGTCCATACCTTCACATGTATTGAAATTAAATAACAGAAAACATACTAAAACCAATCAAAACAAATAATAAAAGCATTATTTGACTTCAAAACAAGATGATAGGAAATCAGCAATGGCTACCATAATGTCTCATTTTCCTCAAAGTAGCTGCTCATACCATTAGCCTATATATGTACATCTATCCTTTCTGCATTAGAGGGAAAAACAAAACAAAATACAAGAAAAGGAAGAAAAAAGAGAGAAATAACAATGAATCCCAAACAATAACAATATAGGCTTTCAAAGCACGGTGATAGGAATGTAACAAAGGTTGTTATTTTGCATAGTCACCTTCAAAAGCATAAGATTACTGGATATAGACATGCAAAATTGATCTAATCCTATGATTGTTAACTTTTTTATTCCAAGAACTTTTTCACATTACTTATTGCAGATTTTGTATCTTATTTACACTTTCAGTTTCTTACACTAGTGATACAACATGGTATTTACATGTGTAAGCTTGATTTATTTCACTTATGAGTATAGTCTCAAATTGCATTCATTTACCTATAAAAGCCTCAATGTGATCCTCCTTTATAACTGAGTAGTACTCCATTATATAAAAATACACATCTTTTTTATCCATTCTTCAGTTGATGAGCATTTGGGTTGTTTCCATGATTTAGCTATTACAAATTTTTCTGCTATGAACATGGATGCACATATATCACTGTGGTATAATGTTTTCAATTCTTCTGGGAATATGCCCAGAAGTGAAATAGCTGAGGCAAATGGGACTTCCAATCCCAGCTTTTTGAGGAACCTCTAAACTGATTTCCACAGTGGTTGTACCAGTCTACACTCTCACCAGCAATGCAGAAGAGTTACTATTTCCCCACAGCCTCTCCTGCATTTGTTGTTGGTAATTTTCTTTATCCTGGCCATTCTTTCTGGAAGAAGATGGAATCTCAGTGCTGTTTTAATTTGCATTTCTCTAATGACCAATGATACTAAACTTTTTTCATGTACTTCTTGCCATTCATATTACTTCTGTTGAGAAGTGTGCACATTTTTGGATTGGGTCTTTGAATTTCAGGGGCCTGATTTTCTATAATTTTTTATGTGATCTAGACAGAAGTCCTTTGCCTGAGGGACAGTTGACTAAGATTTTTTTCCCAATTTATGGATTTGCATTTCACTATTGGAGATTTTTTTTGACATGCAAAAACATTTTAATAATACAAGATCCCAGTTGTTGATTCTGGGTAGTATTTCCCATGCCATTTGATTTTTGTTCATGAATTCTCTGCCTACCCCTATGTTTTCAAGATTTCTATCTACTTTGTCTTCCAGCAGATTTAGTGTTTCTGTTTTAATATTTAGATCTTTGATCCATTTTAACTTTAGTTTAATGCATGGTGATAGGTATGGGTCTAGTTTTAGTTTTTGGCATAGAGAAAACCAGTTTTTCCAGCACCACTAATTAAAGAGGCTATGTTTGACCTCTTTGCCAAAGATAAGGTGGTTGAATGTGTTTGCAGTGGTGATTGTATCTTCTAATGTATTCTCTTGATGTTCAGGTCTATTTTTATTCCAGTGCCATGCTGATTTTATCACAGTAGCTTTATAGTATAATTTCAAGTCAGGGATTGTGATGCCTCCTGCTTTGCCTTTGTTGCCAAGAATTGCCTTTGTTATTCTTTTGGTTCCAGATGAATTTTGGCAATGATTCCTCTAGATCTGTGAGGTATGCCAATGTTATTTTGATTGGAATTGCATTAAATGTGTATAACAATTTTGGGAGAGTAGCCATTTTCACAATGTTTGTTATTCTTATCCATGAACAAGGAATGTCTGTCCATTTTCTGAAATTCTCTTCAATTTCTTTTTTCAGAGTACTATAATTTTCACTAAATACATATTTTACTTCCTTTGTTAGACTGATTCCTAAGTATTTCAGTTTTTTGGATGCTATTGTGAATGGTGCCATTTCTCTTATTTCTCTCTCAGTGAGTTTGATGTTTGTGCAGAGGAATGCTATTGATTTTTGAGCGTTGACTTTGTATCCAGCTACATTACTGAATTTGGTTATTATATCTGGAAGTCTTTCAATGGAGTTTGGTGTAGAGTACCATGTCATCTTCAAATAATGATAATTTAACTTCTTCCTTTCCTATCTTTATTCCTTTTATTTCTCTCTCTTGTCTAATTGCTCTGGCTAGTGTTTCCAGAACTATATTGAATAAGAGTTGTGATAGTGGTCAGCCTTGTCTTGTTTCTGATTTTAGAGTGAAATCTTTCACTTTTTGACCATTTAATATGGTGCTGGCAATTGTTTTATCAAGGTGGTTTTTATCAGATTGAGGTAAAGATAATTTATTACAATTTTCCATAGGTTTCTTATCTGAATGAGTGTTGGACTTTATCAGAAACTTTGTCTGCATCTATTGAAATGATCATGTGATTCTTATCTTTTGCTCTATTGATGTGGTATTTATTAATCTGTATATGTTGAACCATCCCTGCACCCTGGGATGAATCCACTTTGTCGTGGTGTGTAACCTTCTTGATGACTTGCTGCATTCTGTTTGCCAGAATTATATTATGCTTTTTCACATCTATGTTCATTAAGGAGACTGGCCTGTAGTTCTCTTTTTCAGTTGGTCTTTCTCAGGTTTTGGTATTAGGGTAATACTTGCTTCCAGAAATGAGTTAGGTTGAATTGTTTCCCTTTCAATTCACTGAAGAGTTTGAGGAGTGTTGGCATTAAGTCTTCCTTGAATTTCTTGTAGAATTCCTCAGTGAATCCATAAGGACTTGGGCTTTTCTTTGTTGGTAAGGTTTTAATTACATTTTAAATTTCATTAAATGAAATTGAATTGGGTTATTCAGCAGTTTTACATCTTTTTGATCCAGCTTTGGTAATTCATATGTTTTTCTAGGAATCTGTCCATTTCTTCTGAGTTATTGAACCTATGAAAATAAAGGGTTTTGAAACAGGTAGTGATGATCTTCTGTATTTCCACAGAGTATGTAGTGATTTCACCTTTTTCATTCCTTATTGCATGAATTTGAGTTTTTCTTTCCTTTTAAAATAAAGTTCACTAGGAATCTATCAATTTTATTTATTCTGATCTTTATAATTTCCTCCTTTCTTCTGGCTTTGAGCTGGGTGCTTCCATATTTGGTTCATATATATTTAAAATTGTTATCTCTTTTTCTTTAAATTTTCCTCTAGCAAGTATGTAGTGAGCTTCTTTATCTCTTTTGATCATTCTTGGTTTGAAGTTCATATTGTCTGGAGACAGAATAGCTTCTCCTGCTTTTTGGGGGTTCCTGTTGCATGAAATATTGTTTTATATCCTTTGACCTTTAGTCTATGAATTTTCATTTGGGTTAGATGGGTTTTTGTATGCAGCATATGGTTGGATGTTGTTTCTTGATCCATTCTGCCAGTCTGTTTCTTTTAATTGGTGAGTTGAGGTCATTTACATTAATGGTTATAGCAGATATATACTGGCTTATTTTGTGACAATCTTTCTGCCGTTGGTTCTCTACATTTCCCCTCTGTTTAATTGTTTGCCTTACTTGGTTTTTTTTTTCTGTTGGTGTTCTTGAAGTCATAGTTATTTTTATGTCTACCTAGAATATCTTTCAATATTCTTTGCAGTGTTGGTTTGGTGGTCATAACATTTTTCAGGTGTTTTTTGTTGTGGGAGTATCTTATTTCTCCATCAACTTTGAAGGACAGTTTTGCAGGGTACATCAGTCTGGGTTAGTCTTTGTCTTTCAGGAGTTAATGTATTTCACTCCATGCTCTTCCTTCCTTGGGTTAAGGAGTCTGCTGTGATTTGGGCTTTCCCTTTTAGGTGATTTGTTTCTTTCTCTAACACCTTTTAATATTATGTTGTGGTGAATTTCTGAGATATTGATTATTATAAGTCTGGATGTAGATTTATTTTAGTTATGGCTAACTGGAGTTCTATATGCTTCGCTGATCTGTATGTCAGTTTCCTTTGCCATGTTTTGGAAATTTTCAGCCATTACTTCTATAAATACTCTTTTTATATCACTTGTGTTGTCACCTTTTTTGCACTCACATCTATCAATCTTATACTGTTTTTCTTTGCATAATCTTGCAACTGTTTAATTGTTATTTGCTGATTCCTTTTCATTTTAAAAAGATCTTTCATTCCCTGGTCAATAGCTGCAATCTTGTCTTCGATATCTGAAAGTCTATCTTCACATTCATTGAGGTGTTTTTTTGTCAGTTTTAAATGGAATTTTTCATTTCCTGGATATGTTTTTGAATATGTTTCATGAATTTTGTTTCTTATATTGTTCATTCAAGGTTTCCATCTTTTTGAGGTTCTCTTCTTTTTTTTAGCTATGTCTTCTTTAGATATGTTCAGCATTTCTTTTATTATATTTATTTTTTGTCTTGCCTGGGAGATAATTTCTGATGTGAATTCCTTTACAGTTTATAGAATTGTGTTTTTTTTAAACTTCATTTGCTATCATTTCAGAAATTTCAGCTGTATGGCTTATACTTTCTTCTTTGTCCATGTCTCCTAGGCTTGCTTGGGATGGGCTGGAAGTTTGAGATTGTATTTTGCTCTTTCGTTTTGTTGTTTTCCTATATTCCCCTGGAGTAGCCAAATGCAAAGTCTCATTTGTTTCCTGGGTTGGGGATGGCTGTCTATACTGAAGGGAGTTTCCCTAGTTTAGTAGGAGTCATCAGGAAGGCCCTACTGTGTCCTTAGCAGCTTTCAAAGGCTCCCTGAATTGAGGAAGTATGCTGGCACACCAAAGTTCCCCAGCTATTTGAGGTTTCTGAGTAGGATACCAAGGTTCCAAGTGGTGTACCAAGGCTGAATGTCTAGATGGAGTAAGCCATGCAGGCCTTCAGCTCACACCATGTGGCACACCAAAGCTCCCCAGCTGCTTGGGGTTGCTGGGTGGGGCCCTACCATGTTCCACTTGAATGCCAAGGCTACACAGCTAGGTAGAGTTCACTGTGCAGGAATTCAGCTTGTGCCACTCAGTGAAGGAGCCTCTCCTGCTACTTCGGGTCACTGGGTAGGGCGCAACCAGATCCCAAGTGACATACCAAAGGTCCCCAGTTTGGGCCTTGCCAGGTTCCAAGTGAGGTATCGAGGCTGTACTTTCTGTTGAATTTTTCATATGATTTGGAATCATATGTTTGTTTCTTAAAAATTGTTCCTACTTACTGATTTTCTTTTCTATTTGCAACATCTTGTTCTGATTTTTGAGCAGCATAACCTTTCCAAATTTTCTGAATGCAATTATTAGAATTTTTGAAAATATTTTGATCCTTAAATTATATCTATTTTTTGGAAAGAAATTTTATATCATCGTTTACTTTGATGTTTATCATCCACAGTTTTGACTTTCTTCAAATTCCTTGATTGTATATTCATGCATGCAAAAGAAGTTTACGGTTTATGAGTATATAGTACTGCTATGAATTTTCTCTGCAGTTGTTTTATTTCATTAGTATGGTTCTGCGTTAACAAGGTGGTGTCTTCAAAAGTCACCAAAGGATGTGACATAGCAATTGCTAGAATTCTTTTTAAATTCATGGGACAATAGCAAGATAAAAGTTTTTCTCCTTGATGGCTACCAAAATGTCAAGCACTTGTCTTTATTAGTGAGAGAATTGACTCTCTGGTTTTCAGTTATTTGTCGTCTTCCCCTTTCACATCTGCATTACAGTCTGGAGCTACTGAAAGCTTTGCTAAGCTTCCCAAATAGGTTCTCAAACTGCACTTGGTACTGTCCCCAGCCAGGAAGCTCACATCTGTAGAACTCTCTCAAATTTTGAGAAACTCTCAAATTTTTGTTTCAAGTTATATGGCCAACATAGGATTGACTATGGCATAGTTTGCCCCAAAGCCTCAAAGACATTTGAATGATCATTTTTTCTGACAGCTGGTCTAGGGGAATCTTTTGCAACCTTTATTTATCACTTTAACCTTGACCATTTCCTGAATTTCTCCAATAGTTCACCTCTAAAGTTATACTCAGCTATAGCTTCCTTATCATTCAGATTATATTTTTAAATACGCTTTGTCAACCAATATTATTGAAAAATGTAACTCACTGGCTTCTAGGGGATTTCTTTGTGCAGAGGGAATTCGTTTATTCGTTCAACTTGTTGAAAGTCTCTTATATGTTAGACACTAAGACAACATTTATAGAGTAGAGGTACACTTAAAAGAAACAGACAGTAATTTTACCTACCCAGACTTACATTTTCCATGAGAAACACACACAATATATGTATGCATGTAAATATACAACATAATTTTAACAATTGCACTAGGAAGAAAATAAAACAATGTGTAGTAAGCAGGATAGAGGAGCCTATTTTAGAACGATAATCTTGGGAAACATATCCAATAAAAAGTTTATGGGCAGACATTTAACTGAAGTGAGAGGAAGGTGGCATAGCTGGAGAAAAACCGTTTTCATAAGCAGAAGCAACCTGCAAAGACCCTCATGGGAATGATCTCTTATCTTTGAAGAATAATCAGAAAACCAGATGGCAGATGGAGATCAAGAGAGAAGCAGCAGAGGAGCTTGGAGAGTCTGAAGGAGCCAGCACTTTGTGCTTACACTGCCATGCATTGGCCGGGGAGGAATAACTAGTGTCAGGTTGTCTATCCTGGCCTCCAAGGAGCCAGCTGGTTCCTCGGCACTCAGTTCCTTCATTCTGGAATAGCTAAACACAGACCACACACGTGTCTGGCTGCAGCATCAGCTGTCTCTGCACTGCTAATCATCTGAGATTTGGACAGGCCTGCCATAGTTTCATAGCTGCTCTGGAAAACCTTCACTCCGAATCTTAAGATCTGACTTGGGATATTTTCTTCCCTTATCTCTGGTAGCCAAACACAGTTTTTCCTAATTTACTCATATCCCTGCAGAAGCCAAGGAAGACGTAATAGTTATCTCAGGCCCTCTTGGTCTATAGGGCATCCCCCACTCCATTAGTAGTGCTGGGTGCTAGGTAAATTTCTGTTCTCTCAGAGCAATGGTCAGGAAGCAAAGGTTGACTTCTTTTCCACCTCGCAATCTCAAATATCATGGGCTTAGCTCCTTTTTCTCAAGTGAACCTCTTCCCTTTGCTTTCCAGGATTTCAGTTGCAAAGACAGGTAGAGTTGGGACCTATTAAATGCTCTCAGCCCTACGGATCCTGAACTCTCTGTTATGACTATCCCTCTTGATACCTCATTTTTACCTCATTCTGGCAGAAGGAAAAGTACGCTCTCATGTGTACCCTGCAATTCAGAGTTCACAGTCTCAGTTGCTTGGGACTTTTCCTTAGATCCTAACTAATCATTGTTCCTGGAAACCCCTAAAATTTCCTGAAAACCTCAAATATCTTCCTCAATTGTTTCTTTGTTGGAAGGTTTGCAAGTAGCCAATCCGAGAGCATTACCCAGTTCTCTCTGCAGCTGCTCCATAGGCCATCACTGCCAGCGCACCGGCGTTCCCGCCTCCTCATGGGTCAGTGCACCTCTTGTAGCCATCTCTGGCGTTCTCGGTTTTGTTCTTCCTCAAGCCCCAAGATACTTAAGATGCTTCCAAAACTCCTTGAACCCTTTAAGTCTTTATTAAATTAGCATTTTATTAAAACAGTATTTTATTAAAGTACATAACTGTGGGAGACATAGCATATTTAAAGTTTAAACTATAACAATAGGTATTTATAGGCATTTTCTGGTCAGACCTGAAATTTGCAATTTTTCACAATTTGTGGTTGCTCTAGGAACATAACTCCCACAAATTTTAAGGGTCTACTGTATTCTTTCTCATTACTTTACATTTACTTTTCATAAACTCTACATTCTTAGTATATTAGACTGATCTTTGATATGAAAAGTGATTTTTTTTATATTTTATTTTGGAACCCTGGAATTTTCTTGCAAATTTTTGGCTATTATGATTAAGAGATATGGATTTAATATGATGAATATGAAGTTTTCTCAGTCTACAAGCTCCAATATCTACACTGTCCCTATCACATGTGCTAGGTCTTCTTTAAAGTTCTGTGTCCTCAGAGGACGTCTTAGAGAGAGCACAGCAAACCACACATCCATGCTCCTGTGACACTTCACAAGGTAAAAAAAGAACATGTATAGATTTGTTTTACACAAAACTTTCCCCCAACAATGTGCTAAATAATCAACCACTGAAAGTTTTTTATGTGCGTATCACTGAATTACAACCAGTTCTTTGATTGTTACATGCTGTTAAAACATTTATTACTTTTTTATAGCAAAATCTAAGCATTTAGTGAACCAATCATTCAGTAACAAAACAACAATGAGAACCATAGCTTAGCTTATTAATAAGTAACCCCTCGTATCCTAGATATTTGAGTCCAAGCATACAACTACGTAAAATAGAAGTGAGCCTGTGTAGTTATAACTTCATTAAATGTGCAGTTTATTTACTCCTCATTAGCTTAGCTCCTAATCATTAAGTAACATGCATAAACTTTTATCCATGTTGGTTTTGGGTTAGTAAATAAATAAATAAAACTAGATCCTTAGAAACTTAAAGGATATAAAAATTTAAAAAAATATATTGTGCCCAATTTGTTTCTTCTGGAGACTATTATCACATAGTAAAATACCTTATGATATTACAAAATCCTGGAGCCCCATGTTGTATTTTTAGGCCTCAATTTATGTTCAGAATTCCTCACATGGGCCACTCAATGACCTTTGTTGATTAATTGTTTTTTAGGTTTTTTGGTACTGGGGATAGAACTCACAAACTCATCCTTGCCAGGCAGGTATTTAAGCCATGACCTAAATCCCCAGCCATAATGACATGTTTTTTTTTTAAATGTATATTCAATTAGATTTAAATAACATTGACTCAGGCAGTCAGTGTATTTTAACAAGTATCCAATCAATTTACTAAAACTAAGCAATCAATGAAACGTCAATCAGTCAAGACAGCAGCTTCTCCAGACACTGTCATATTTCTGGATTTCAGAGCGACACAACCAAAACTCAGCTCAATGATTAATCTATTTGGAAAACTTAGAAAACCACCTCTCATTTTCAAATATTTCTTGGATGCAATTGTATTTCATTATCCTAGACCAGAAGGCATTAAAAATTCAACATCTCAGTTACACTAAAGACATCATCTCACAAGTTACAGTTACATCTCACAGTTACATTAAAGAAATCATCTCACATCTTTTTGTTTTAAATATGACTTTCTCATCTCTTAAATTTTAATGAAGTGCTGAAAATCAAAGATTAAAGGAAACAACATATCAGAAATACTAAGCTAAACTTTTGATGTTATACTTCATTTTACTATGAAAACAGTAAATTACTTTTGACATGAACAAATGTCTAAAAGGCTATTTTTTTATTAGAAAACCTTAACCTGTGGGAAAGTATAGCTTAATGTGTCACCTTCATGTGTTTAGGAGTTTCATAATGTCAAGCAGAAATGTGTTGCCTTTGCTCAAGTTTCATATTTTTAGACAGAATGGAAAAACAAAATTCATTTGTCCTCTCATGACAACCAGATTCTTTGTCTAATTTCCATTTGTTTCTTTGGCAGCTAAAACACCTTGAAATTACCTTCTCCAGCATGAAAGAATGGTTTTTTTCCCCTATCTGTAGCTGTCAGAGTGATTAGAATTTTAATTAGCAAAGTAGAGTACAGAGAAGAAAATGACTGGGGAGAAAAGCACACAAAAGACTCTCAACTGGAGGAGAAACAAAGGGGTAATCAGAGCTGCTGCAGAGCTGGGTGCTCAGACTCATTCCCCGTTCTCAGATTCCCTCAGTCCTAGCACACTGCTGTCCTTTAGCCTTAGTCTAGCATGAAAGAATGAGGGCACCGTGGGACATCACTCCAAGCAGCCACTCAAAGTAAACATGGCCTGGCAGTGCCCTAGCTATGGTCAGCTCTATTTCAGTGCTACCTTCAATCTCTCTGATCTATTCTCAGTAACCCATTGTGTGTTTTTTGTCCAACCCCAAAAGGCAGAATTGAAAAAGTAGTACTCAAAGGCTTAGTTGATAATACCCTCAAGTTGTGGAGACATTACTGTCCGTGCAATGTGAAATACAGCTGGTAACTTTCAAGGAGACATTCAAGAAATATGAAAAATGGGCTAACTGTTAATTGTGCAATTAATTGACTAGTGAGAAGAGTGTTTCAGAAAAATCTAAGACAAATCAAAGTATTCTAAACATAATGACAGTATCTATTAATCTGTTTTATCTCCCTCAGTGCAGTTTCTTCTCCTCCTTTCTCCTTCCTTTGTTCTGTTCTTCTCTCCCCGCTCTCTCCTTCTCTGTGTGTATGTACGGATGTTTATAATGTTTCCATTCTGTTTGGATGTAGCTTTGGAAGGCTAGTGTCTGGGTCCTGTGGCTTCAGAGATGCCTTTTGCTTTTGATTCTGCTTCTGTCAGTGCTGTCTGTGTGATCTCAGGAAGCTTTTAAAGCCTTCTAACCCTTAATTTACCGTCTGTTAAAAGTAGGCAAACTTATTCATGTGCCAAGAAGATGGAGAGAGTAACTAAGACAGTAGTTACATGGCTATAATAATAAATATACACAAATAATTGGCAGTAGATTACAAGTAATGTGATAATTGTTATGCAAGAACAGGGCATATAAATTTAACTTGAGGCTGTGAAGTATAGGAAAGATTTTCATGCACAAAAATAAGATATGGTTATTTCCAAAATAAGCAAAACCACAAAAGCACAGTACATAATCTGAGGGTGGTGAGTATCTAAAAACGTGCAGAGATCATGAGAACCAAAAGCTGAAGCAGAAACTTGGTCTACTTGGCTCGGGTGAGAATGTGGCACACTCTAAATTTCATGCCAGGGGCGCTGTGGTGGCAGGCTGTGGGCAAGAGACTGCTTTTGAGAAAGAACACGATGTGGGTCACCCTGTCTCAGAAAGATTCTCTGACACCAGTATTCACCATGGAAGGAAGTCAGACGGTCCCAACCAATATGCAAAAATAGAGGATTTTCCTGTTGATAAATGTGCATGGAGGAGAATGATAAGAGTTAGATTAGGAAAATAAGACGCTATCACATTGGTGGTTGGGCAAGGTAGAATGGAAACCAGTTCTAACTGTCACAATTCTCACCGAGGGGAACTGAAAAATGTGCTGCTATTTGCAAAAACATAAGAGTTATTGCAGTTTTCAGAAAAGAAAAAGAAAGTTCTAAGAGAAGTCTGCCAGAAGTCTTTGAGTTCACAGATGCACAACGGGCTAATTTCAAGAATCACGTGAAGGGTGTTGTTTCAACCAAGCCACTGCTAGATAAGACCCAAGCTCCCTTTTAAGATTTAATTACTTCATTCCTACCACTTGAATCCCATTTTCTGGATTCATTTTTAATTGATTACTAAGGACCACTCAAGGCACTGAGCGAATTCAACTTAATTTTCAAGTTGCATAAAGTGTAATAATTCGTTTTTTATTTTTCATTATTTTTAGGATAAAATTAAGCTATTGTTATTATTCTTTTTACCAAACCTATAGCTTAATGTGGTAGAATTGGTTTTTATATTGGCAGTGGAACTAATTTGGAATTGGTGTATTTAGGATGTTGTAAAATACTATGCATTTATTCTCTGGCACAGAAAATTAAATTAAAAATAGATATAGGCAAATACCAATTCACAGCTGCCTATTCAAACTGTGCAATTTCCTAATTATTATGAGTAACAAGTGATGTAAATTCTATTTTATATATAATTTGTATTCCAGTTTAAATTTTGTTAAAGAGTTAAAACTAAAATGTTTCCAACAAACGGATCATTGTCCAGGCTCTACTGAATGTGCTACTGGTGTAACAAATTGGTTTGCTGACCTTTTGTCTAGTAACATAACGCATGACATATTTGTAATTTATGGAAATCAATCCATAGAGAATTTTTAGTTTCATGTAATTATAGACCACTGCAAGATCTAAATAAAGGTGAAGGAAAGGTCTTTAGGAAAGTAATGGTACACTATTGATAAAAACCAAAAAAGCAAAGTTCAAAGCACTGATCCATGCAATGCATCTTTAAATACTGGTAAGCGGCCAATAATTACAGTTAAACTCAGTTGCCAGCTGTGTTTCACTGCCCACACTTTAAGGCACCACTGAAACTGCAACTCTATACTCAGAAATGTAGGGGGAAAATCACAAGATCAAATCTACCATCTAGCTACAAATTTTAATAGGGCTTGGCAATTTCCATCTGCTTTTCCTTGGTGCTATTTCTAACTAGTGGTTACCAAGCTGTCTCTTTTTGTCAGTCTGCCCCGCCTGAGACTCCATGGACCTGAGAACCCGTTTTGCATCTACCAGCTTTCTATTTAAAGCCTGGCTCTTTCAGCTAAGAAAAATGCTCATTGATTAGCACCAATGCTCAAATTGATTAGCATCAAAATGCTCAAATTTTCCTTGCATATATTGGGATTTTGACTTGCTTTGAGGGTTAAATGTAATAAGTTTAAGATGGTTTAAATGGTGCCTGAAACTGACTAACCAATACCTTTATGTTTAGAGAACCTGCCCTTCTCTTTGCTTGGTTTACTCCTATTATGTGTCCAGCCTAGACATTCTCTCTCCCAGGAATCTTTCCCCCTTACCACCAACCAAGATGAGACATTCATTTCTTTGCTTCTCCACTTCTGTTCTTTCCATTCATTCGACACCACTATTCATCAAGTTAAGTACCAGTGCCTGTCCTGTTTGCCCCCAGGTCAGTTCTCTGACTGGTTTACTTTGTTTGCTGGTATATCCTCGGCATCTAGTACAATATCTGGTACACAAAAACATGCTCAGTGAATATTTATAGAGTGATTATTTGGACAGTCTTTCATTATAAAATATTACTGAAATACTCTTCATAATTCAATTTATAATAGTTTCTGAATATCTTAGTATGTAGTTAGGTACAAAGTATCCTCATTTCATAATAATGATACTCAATGTTTTTTCCTGCCATCAATCTGGCATCTATTTCTGTAATATATTTTCATGTGCAATTCCTGTGTTTTAGGCCATGCTTATTCTATTTTTTCCTGTACTGAGTAAATACATGAAATTATAAATAAAAAGTAATATAATTCCATTATTAGGAACAATTAACTTGCAATAAAGTGTTACACAACAATATGTATGAGTAGGATAGTTTAAACAAAATGTATGTCACTCCTACTATATGAAATAAATGACATTCAAATCTCTACTCTGGGACATGAGTTGATGGAACAGGTTCTTTCTGCAACATTTCTGATAATTGTTTTAAAATTAAAGTGAACTCTGGAGTGTACTGTATCAGCATTAAATGTTCTAGCCACACACACACATACACACACACACACACCACATCACTTCCACTCATAAATTATTGACCAGAAATAATCATGTGACCCTACCAACTGCATGAAAATCAAGAAGTGTATCAATTGTATGTTCCTGAAAAGTGGGTGAAATAAAATTGTTAGTACTGTCACATTGGATATTTTCAGACAGTTTGATAAAATTATGCCAGATTTTGGAGAAACAAGACTTTTGGAGATCCCTGGGAGCAGCAAGAAAGAAGAGATCATTTATCTTCCTTAGGCATGAAGGGACACAAATTCCTGGGAGGGGGGAAAACCTAGAATGGACAACTACTCAGAAAGAACTGCCTGATGAAAACCAGGCCCTTTGGTAAAGGAATGCTGCCAACTTCCAGTGGCCTACAGGGAGGAATCTAAAAGAATAAACACCCTGATTCATTCTCATCCAACAAACTAGTCACCAGAGAATAGTTCCATGGACAATTTATAGCATCACTACAAGGGAACCTGTTGATATAATGTATACTACTTAGTCCTTCAAATCAGAACCTGGGGTGGAAAAATGGTAGGAAGAATATTAGGAAGTGTAATCAAGAAGATATAAAGAACCTGTAAATCTTAATAGGGTTCAGTTTACCAAAATGTAAAGTATCCCCTTTCCCTGCTGACTGATGCTCAAACTCAAAGTTGATGTTATGATTTAGATTTAAAATAACCCACAGAAGTTTCATGTGTTTGGACGCTCTTGGATCATGGGGAGAGGCATACACATCAGTGGATTCTTCCATTGACAAATTCATGCCTGGGGTGCTGCTAGGGAGTGGGGCCTGGCTAGAAGAGTTGAGTCACTGGAGCCATGAGCTAAACTTTGTTGTCAGTTTCTCTCATTTCTCTTTCTCTACTTCCAGGCCGCCAGGATGAGCACAGTTTCTCCAACATGCCCTTTAACCTGCCCTTCTGCCTTGAAGCCAATCTGCCATAAGCTAAATCCCAAGCCAAAATGAACCTCTCCCCCTCGAAGTTGTGGGTGTTGAGTATTTTGTCTCAGTAGAAGGAAAGTGATGAACATGATAGGTCATTTAACCAGGGTGAAAATGTGATGTCACATGGGCGTATGTAATATTTCTCTTGAGAACAGGCTTCCTCTCGTCTAATCATTTACCTGGATTTTGTAGCCTTGCCCCTTAAGACTCATCTTGGTTTTTAAAATATGCTTGAAACTTGATGATGTTGCTATTTTCACTGAGAAAGGGATGTTTTGCCAATAAATACCATTGCTAATGACAGGCAAGTGTGCCATTGATTCCTCATGTTTACTAATAACAGAAGGAAGTTTTCTCAACAAGCACGAAAGATCTATATAAATGCAGCTTTCTAAATAGGGCCAGTGGGCTTAACATAAGCCAGGCCAGGCAGCTTAGTTAGGCCAAAACTAACTGAGTAGCAAATAAAGATATCAATGTTGGAGCAGTTCTGGAGGCAGTTCCTTAAACACCTGTGCATACCTCTTGCTCTCACACTGATAAAAAGTGGTTGTTACAGATGTTGGAACATTTAAAGGGAGCTTGCCCTTGAAAAACAAATCTTCTAAATTTCTGGGGAAAAATTTAAAGACAGTGTTTTTTGCTTCTTTTTACCAGTTGTCTGTTACATTTCTAGTTTTAATCACACTGCTTAATACAGGAAGTGGATCTACACTTCACAAATCCGCTGAGCATACCTGTTAAGAGGAACAGAGTGCTGACAAGTGCATATAGAAATATACAAACCTACCACGGATTTACTTTTTCAAGAACATGCACTGGATTGGGGATGTAGCTCAGTGGCATAAGCGCCTGCCTTACAAGCACGAGGTCATGAGTTCGATCCCCGGTACTGATAAAAAAAACAAAACAAAACAAAACAAAAAAAAACATACACAAAAGCATCCTCACATTTTTTGGGAAGAAAATCTGGAGAGGTCAATTATGCATCATATGTCAGTCTGTTATACTAGTTTAGAACACTAGATACATATTAGAATTGCCAAGAGAGACTTTTAAATGTCTAAGTTCTGGCTCTACTTCCAGAGAGTATGATATAAATTATGATTTTAGGATGAGTGACTAATTAGTATTTTAGAAAAAACTTTCAGGTGATTTTAATGACATTTAATGTCACAAGCTACTATGTACAGGAATGAGATTCTATGAAGTTTACTAGACTTCTCTAGGTAGTTGCTGAAAAAAGTAAAGAAGAAAAGAAAGCTATTGAGTAAAAGTCATGTAAAGATCTTAAAAAGTGTTTTTGAAAGTAGGAATTCTGGGAAAATTTCACAATGATTTGTAGAAAGTAGTAGAGCGTAATGCTTAAGAGTACTGATTTTGGAATTAATAGGACTTGACTTGGAGTTTCATCTTTGCTGTTCACTGGTTTTATGGTTTTGGGAAAGGATTCTCATTTGTAAAACTGGCCACAATAACATCTGCCTTGGGAAATGACCTGTGAAACTCTGCATGAGTGTTAAATGGTCTCATGTTCCCAAGTCACCTAGCATATTACTATTGCTGGTAGTTAGTGGATTTCTAATGAAACTGTGCTCCAAGCTCAGTTGCTCTATACAAATAAATACCCATGTAATCCTGGCAGCCCCCTAAAAACAAACAATCCTAAAATAAGCCAAGGAACTTAGCATAACTGAGAAGAAAATTTGTTATCAGAACAGAAAACTACAGCAGAAGTCAAGCTTTCATTTTCATAATGCACTCATTTATTCTAAAGTAAATCTTGTCATCAGTTTTCACATTCCTAAACTATATCATATAGGTCTAGACTCCAGACTGAATTTCATATGTAGAGAAAAGAAATTAAGAAATTTTACACCCCTCCAAAATTAAGAGATTTTTATATCAAATCTTAAATGATAAAATAAGGCCGCCCTGAAGGAAATCCAAGAGAAACACAGACCACATAGTACACTGAAAGTTAAACCCTGATTTGATTTTCACAAGTAAAGGAGTAATTCAAAACACAGCAAAGAGCAAATTTTCCAAAGAAAAACACTCATATTACAGCCCTCCTTCCACAAACTAAATCCAAAAAGCCTGGGTCAAACATCATTAAACTCTCAGCCACACACAGATGGTTGCCTAGAACTTAAACCCTGCCCATTATACAAATAATTTCGGTTATGTCAATAAAAGATCTCCAAGGCCACCATCTTTTAAAAGTTACAGCAGGAGTGGGAAGTGGGCTACCCATTTCTCCAGCCTCTGAAAATATTTCCTTGTAGAATAATCTCTCTGTAAGACAGATCTGTTTGCTTCAGTTTCCCCCTGCTCAATGCCTCACGTGGGAGTACTTGCAAATGGAGCGCCTGGAGGGGTCAACACGGTTTTCTAAAGCAAACACAACACAAGTGCTATTCATGGGTTACACACTCCACAGCTGTAAGGCTGAATGTGTAGGAGCAGCCCCTAATGGCATTCAAATCATGTACTAACAGTTCTCAAATGTCAGGTGTTTTTCATTTCTAGCTAGGGGAAGAGATACTCACGTGCTTATTTCCTACACTGAGCAGCTTTGTAATTCCCGCAGAGTGAAAGCACACTGTGTTTCAGTCTCTATTATGTCAGATGAATGCCACAGTTAGAGGCCGAGAGGACATGTGATACTGGTTTACATTCCCCCCCTTTTCCAGCCATCTCTAAGCATTGCAGTGGGAAGGGTTTTGTGTGCATGTAAGGAGCTAAAATCTCACAGAGCGTGTCTCCACGTTCAATTTCACCCAAGACTGAGGACATATTTTTCTGTCTGGGTGAAGTTTAATACTTCTGTCCATAGCTTGAGCTTATTGAAGGTTTGTGTTTTCAAAATGGCCTTCCAGGCCCCAGATGGCCGCCTGTCAAAACTCGCCTCAAGGGAACTGCAAATAGTGCGGGTTCTCACTAGAACAATGAGGCTGGCATGGCACATACTGGGGGAATTAGCATATGTTTTATTGACTTAAATCTCTCTCTCTCTCTTTTTCTTTAAGTGTCACTTGGTCGCAGAATATAACATATTTTAGGAATAACAAAAAGTAAATTCATTTTCCATGTGGTGTCAATAAATTCCACTTAGCATTCAAGAATATGTGTGGAACTGTGGTCTTCAGGGGGTCAGTCACCAAGATTAGCTAAGCATTTGAGGTTAGGTAAAGTCTGAAAGGTTTTTACCACACAGTTTTTCATTCTGTTTTAAGTTGTATATTTCAAAGCTATCCAGTCAATTTGCTCTAAGTTCATTTGTATTAACCTTGTTTGTACTTTGTACAAAAAAAAATCTTCACAGACAAAATGACATCTAAACTCTTTAAAGTCATTTATCTTAAGTTCCAAAGGTGATTAGAATTCAAGGTTTAAAAAAGATTTCCTCGTACGTTTAATTTTCAACATCACTTTAAAGGGAAATGAGCAGCATCCTTTGTCTGAACATAATGTGTGGCTGTATCTGTATTGCTCTGTATTCCGTTAAATCCATGTGAAGAAATAAAGCATGTCACAGGGTTTGAAAAATTGCTGAGACAAGTTTGTAAAAATAAAGCAACCATTTAAAGGTACTGTGTCCATCCATAATTTTAGTTAAAAATTACTTAGCCAGATGGTAAGAAGAACGTGTTTTTCAGGGTAAATGAGAGACTCAGCTGGTGATTTCTTGTTTCCATCCCTCACCAACATCTCTGTCCCTTATCCTTGTTCTCTACACCTAAGCAAGGTATAGCCCTGTGACACCCTGGGGATTCATACACAAAATAACCAACAACTCTCAGTCCAGTGATAGCTACATCACACCTTCATCTTATAAACACTATTGGTCAAAATGTGAAGCAGAAAAAGTAATCTTTTTCTTTTCTTAGCCATCTTCATATAAATAAACTCTACAAAGAGAAAGAGAGTGAACTTATTAAGGGCTGCCATAGAATCTGGCTAGCCTTGAAATAGCCCCATGCATGCCAGTGTGAGACATGGCAAGGTGTGCACATGACCACCTGCCTCTCTGGACAGCCCTGACCTTCAGGTCCAGGATGTAGCAGAATCTCCCAGTCCTGCCCCTTTCTAAGCTTTTAAATGTTGGGCAAGGGAACTAAGCTTCTATAACTGTTTCCCTTCATTGAGGGAAAATTTAGACACACTTACCGTTACCATGTGGTGATAGAGCACTGATGGTGTGAAATGTGTCTATCACGAATACTGGGGGAAAGATTTGAAATTAAAAAAAAATGAAATAGAGTCATTCTGAAGATATACTGGACTGTGACTTTATAAAAATGGTGACATATTAAATAAAAAAGTCCTAAAGGAGATTGATTAAAAATGGACTGCTCAATGTAGATGAATTTCATTTAGCAGAAACTCTTTGTGAGGAGACTTGGCTAGGAAACCTTATAGCAACACAAACCTTTTACTTAGGACAAAAAAGGGGAAGAGAGGGAAATTTTAGGATTCCAGGTCATCATGAGTCCTAAATAAGGTTTACTTGCCTTGCCCGGGGTTCACCTCAGCAGGTATAAGTGCTTGCCTGGCAAGCATGAGGTTGTGAGTTTGATCCTGATACAAAAAAAAAAAAATTGTTTGCCTTATATAACTCATATGTACACTGCACACTCACAATTTACATGTTACAATAGAACACAGCTATTCGCATTACTACCGTTACCACAGTCAAAATTCTCAGGGCTTTCCTAAGGAAACTGCTGCTGTAAACAAGGGTGTGGATTTGTCACTACTCTGCAGCCCACTGTCCTTTGAGAATACGCTCAAGAGTGGTGTAGCTGGCTCACATGATTAGTCTTTTGTGGAACTTCCAAAGTGGTTGTTTCAGATTACATTTCTATCAAAAATATAAGAAGATTCTTCTTTCCTTGCATCCTCGCCAGTCTTTGTTTTCTTAATGAGAGTTATTCTGGCTGGCTGACCTTTGGAAATAACCTAGATGCCCATCAATAGATTAAATGTATCATAGACAGACAATAAAAGATTACCCATCTATAAAGAAGACTAAAACCACGTGGCTTGCAGGAAAATGAACTAGAAACCATCGTGTCAAGTGAAATTGTCTTCTCATTGTTTTCTTCCACAGTAAAACAATTATCTCCAGTCTTTCAAAGCAATGCAATTATTCTTTCAGACCTCAGGCTTAAAGCAGAAACTTTGATTAGCTGATCAAAGTTTCCTAATATTTCTTATGTGTATTTATTTGTACTTCAAAAACCAGATATGTAAGAAACAAAAAGTAAGTGAATCCTATGTATTGTAGCTCTCCTAGAGGCATTATTACTTTTCATTCTTATTTCTACCCTTCGTGCCTGGAGACAAGACAATAACACGAGTACACAAGTAGCACAGAGAACTTGGTTCAGTGTCTCACTTGAAGCCAGTGGAGGAAGGAGTGTCTTTCAGAAGAAAGAATGTCTCTAAGAAACCCTGGATGCACATTTCAAAAGTGATCTCACCCAAAACATTTTTCACCCATTAACTAAAAAGATTCATTGCTATGGCATGAATATTCTTCCTGTTCAAACTCATGTTTAACCTTAGCAACAATGTTGTAGTAGCATTAGGAGGGGATGCTTAACCAGAGATACTTAGGTTATGGGTGGGTCAATGCTATCATCACAGGAGTGGGTTAGTCACTCCCACACTGGGTTTGCTGTAGCAGTGGCTTCAGTCCGGTTTCCTTTCTTTGCCGTGGCGGTGCTCACTTGCCCTTCTGCCACGCTACAGTGCAGCAAGAAGGGCCTAGACAGATGCATCTTCTCACCTGGAGCCTAATACAATTCTCTTGTTTATAGTTTAGCCAGTTTGTGGTATTATCTTATAACTGCAGGAAATGGATTGAGACCATCATGGAAGGGTCAGAATCTTGGACTTTTGATCCCCATATATTGAGCATTCTTCCCAGGATGTGGATCTTATTCCCTATACATCTTTTGAGTTCCTCCCCCTGTTCTCTCTTCTTAAAAACTTTTTCTCAAAACATAATCCTTATTTACATATTTTTTCCAAGGCACCAGCTCAGTCTCCAATCTATGTTTTAAACTCATAACACCTTTAGCTAAAGTCCTAGCACTCTGGTTCAAGTACTTCAGAGATGAACTTTTTCCCTTTTGCATGTCCATATGCTCTGATCGCTGGCGACTTCCTTGCTTTACGTCCTTTGCCCGTGTAATAATAACAATGGACCTAAAAGAGTGAGGAACCAATGAGAACGCCATGTGTGCTTCAAGTGCGGCTCTAAGGAGAGTGTGTCTGGCTCACTTGTTCCTACATTCACCCTTCCACTCTTTACTCACTTGTGTTGGGGTCTTGGATCCTCTCCAAGCATCCTTTGCCTTCCCTCCCATGATGACCATCTCATCCAGAACTTGTGACAATCAAATTATCAAGTGGCCTCCTGACTGCTTCCTCTTCTCTTCTCTCTTTTCATAGTCCCTTTCTAACACATAGCACCTCTGCGTGCCTTGGTTCAGCCTTCCTTGCCAAACAAATGCTGCCCCTTGGCAAGACTCCCTTCTGTGTAAAAGGAACTGCTCCCTCTATTGGGCCCCCACAAAAATCTCTCTGAGTTTCTCTTCTGGAATTTGGAGGGAGTGGAAGTCTTCTCAGGCGAATGGAGTTCTCAGACCACCATTCTGATTGTCACCACAGAATTTTCTGACTTGTGTCATTCATATGTTTTGGATATTTGTCATTGTTTAGCTGACCTGGATTAGGAATGCATCTGCTCAATTCAACATTTAAGGATTTCCCGTTTTATGAAACTTGGCATCAAATGCTGCCCATTATAAAAGCTGAAAGCACTAGAAATCAAATTTCCCAACATCCTCTGCGGAGCTGGATAGAGATCCGGGATCCAGAAATTCTCACGCTGGACACCTCCTCACTGGTGGTGGGTAGTTGCAGAGTGGTAAAGACTATGGGATCCTGGGTCAGAAATTTTGCAAAGTACGCAGTGAAGCATCTAGTCTTGTCTCAGGACAGTGGCTAACTCATCAAAAGACTTTTCAAGTGCTAAGGTCTTTATCCCCGTGTATTTAACCTTCATCTGTTTCTTCAGGGCCCCTAAAGTTTTCCATGAGCTTGATAATCTCCTTTAAAGAAAAATTCTTTTGGTTTAAAAAATGTTGAGTTGCATTGTTTGAAGCTGAATCCTATATAATGCAAAGGTCTTATGAAACATATTCAAATTCATAAAGGCACTTTAAATTGCCTTTGTTTTTAATTTCCCAAATACCTACACTGTCTGACACACTCCAGTTATACAATGCATATTGAAGGGGTGATTTATGTGGATTTCAGTTTGTCTTTTTAACAAGAGGTCCAAGATATAAAAAGCATTAATTTCATTTTCTTTGTCCTCTAAATAGGTATTTAGTTGTTTCAGGTGTATATCATAAAGTTAAAACAGAATTATCTTCAAATAAGCCTTTTTGTTTCCCAAAAGTATATTTTGCAACATAAGTTGGTCACCTTGGAGAAAATCATCTGTGTTTCAGAGAAGGAAATCTGTGCTGTGCTCTCTAACCCCGAGTGAAAATTTTCAACGCTTCATCACCTCTTATTTGCTGGCAGATGTGCACTATTGCCTTTTTACATTGGTTACAAGGGAGCTGCAGATTATACCAAAGATAGAGTAATTTATGCCATTAAAAAATAGAGTTTTTCCTCAAGACTTCAAGTGCTAAATCTCATCTCAGAAACCTTAGTTATTTAAAACATGGCCAAATTTTGTCCAAAGATAGAATCTTTAGATTATGGGACCAATTCTGGGATGACATAGGCGAGCACTTGGTGTGCATTATCCCAACACTCACAGCAGTTCCTGTAAATGAGAATTATTAGCACTTTATTACTGCAAAAATAAAGTTCCAGGGGAACAGAGTAACTTGGTCAAGGTTATGTTGGTAGAGAGTTATTGAGCCAGGATTTGAAAATGAATCTGTCTTAATCCATTCTCCTCTAGCACACTGCCTTTCTGGATTAGTGAAGGTAAAACCAGTCTTATTTCCCCTAAATCCTTTCCATTAACCAATGGGAAACAACACGGGAGAGCCAGGGCTTACATCTCTCCCCTAGAACAATACCTCGTCAGGGAAGCAGAAAATAATAAGTGGTTTGCTGGAGAATGATTATTGTTTTTTATCATTTTAGTGTTCCGATTCATTATATATGTTTATGGCTGCTATTCACCCTTGGTTATTGCTCATGTACCTAACACAGTGCTCTAAGTTCCTGATTAAAAAATAATTGAGAAATATAATGTACTACAGCACAAAAGTCTGCCATTTTATAGCTATGAGACTTGATAATTGTAAAGCAGTAAGTAATAGAATTATACAGAAGATAAAATTAATTGTTGGGCAAATGTGGCAGCAGAGGTAACTTAAAAGTAAAAATAAAGCACAGCAAGTAGTGTATTTTATTTAATGATTTTAGAATCAAATGAAAGTGAAAGTATATATTGTATTTAATGACTTTAGATAATGTTAACAGAAATGAATATATAAGGATTGGCCAGAAACAATTTATCTCCACTGATAGGCTGGGGTTAATATATCTATGTTAGGATTTAGCTATTGATATCTAAAAGGACTTGGGAAAACTGAGATGTTCAGAAAAGGAAACCAAAGATGATATTCAGAGGAAGGGACTTTGACTGTCCGAGGGGCAAGTCAGGTGTGCAGTGTCTCAGTGAGGGACTTTAGACCTGAAACCTCCATTCAGAACTGGGTGCTAAACTCTTCGTAGCACTTGTCAAGGCAAAACACGCTGCAGGGGAAGCAATCTGAGCACTGGTTGGTAATGAAAGTCACCCGCCTTGCCCAAGCTGAGGGAAACAAGCAACAACAGGCATGGCCAACTGCTTTTCTTAAATTGCCTACTAGTTCATACACCCAAATTAATCTCCATTCTACATTCTAGGAGGCCTTAGCCTGGGATCACCAGTCTTACTTAGAGTTGGACCTAGAAGTTATTTCTGAGACAAAATTTTTGCTGTAACTGCCCATATTGATTTGTTCCTTCAATCACTCTCCTGTTGTGTCCTGAACTCCTGATTCTACACAAATAGTGACAAAACCAGGGCACCAGTTTTATAGCCTAACAACTAGATTCAAATTCTGTGTCTTTCTCCACTGGCTGCGTGACTCAAGTCACTGCGTTAGCTTTTCTGTTTGTTCTTCCCTTTCTACTCTGTACTCTGTGGCACTCCCCTCTCCATGCTCTGTGCTGAGCAAGTGAGGTTCATTCAAGACACATACTCCAACTTCCAGGTTCATTCAAGACACATACTCCAACTTCCAGGTGGGTGGGCACAGGGAGCCTCAGCAGATAGGAGAGGGTGGCAAGAGAGTGAGACAAGGATTCTTCTTCCTCTTCTTCCTCCTCTTCCTCTTCTTCTTCTTCCTTCTTCCTCCTCCTCCTCCCTACAACAGAACTCTTACCTATCTTTTTTGCTGAAGTGACACTCAAGGCATCTTCAGGCCTCCTTATCTATTGGTCTCCCCTCATTTGGTTACAACATCTCCTTTTAGGATGAGGAAGAGAGGGAGGGAGGGAAGGAGGGAGGAAGGAAGGAAGGAAAGAAGGAAGAAAGGAAGGAAGGAGACAGCCTAAATTTACCCCACTTTGTGTAAAATTGTGCTGTGTCTAATTTCTTCCTGTAAGAGTAACTATGTCTTAAATTACTGCTCTCCTTATGAACACAGTGCATTAATGCTCACGGTATTTAGAGCAGGGTGGGTGGCCATGCTGAGTGGGAGGTAAGGACCCACTGCTAGTGACTGCAGAGCAGTACTTCTGAGAACTTCCCTTCTTCCTCTTCCTGCCAAATGTTTCATGTTCAATGAGTGACCCCAGAGCTCCTGCAAACTGGTGTCCAGTATCTTCCCAATAAGCTGGGAAATGCCTGGTGACGGCTTTATGATAATTCATGATTTACCGTTTCCCAAAAAAAGGAGACCCTGAGTTCTTCTTGGTAGCACAACTGCCTCTCCAGCTTATGGGGGAAGACGAGATGCCAAGTTTTGAAACAAAATGCCTTTGCCTCTCATCTGCTTAAGAAAAAAGATGTAATTTTGTAAATCCGGAATCTCCCTAAAAATTACAAGGTTGATTAAACACTGAAACTGGCTACAAAATGTAGATCTGCCATCCAATTAGATACTTTTTTTTAATCCAAACTTTGGAGTTTTTTGTTTGTTTGTTTGTTTGTCTATTTTAAAAAGCAAAACGGAAAAAAGGGTAGAAATGATACTGAATGGGCACCCGGAAGACTTGAGCAGCCAAGGGAACTCCGTCCGCCCTTCCTCTACACCAACATAATTTTAGATACAACAGGAACCTATTTGTCTTCAAGAATCAGCTGTTGGTACATCTGAAAGCGGGAGACTGGGCTGAAGAGTGGTTGTGCTGACTCTGTTGTCTTATGATGTCAGGAAATTAAATGGCCAGCAGCCACCTGGAGGAATATAAAGTCCAACTCCAGTCTTCAGGGTGACGCCATGCGAGCAGCTGTGACTGTATCAATCAGCCTGAGACAAAAAATGCTGCTGCCTGCTACTGAGATGACAGTGGCGGTGTTGTGCAAATTGTCATGGCTGAAGCGTTCCTGCCTGGCACCTATGCCCTTGGGCATTTGTCCAATCTCCATGCAAACAGTAGCAGCTGAGGAGGAGGATGGCTTTGGAGAGGAATTCATGCGCATAGAATCTAAGTCTATTACTTCCACTTACTGAAACATGCGTGCTAAAACTGCCAAGGGCAAAAAATTCAGTCCATATTGAAATATGACTAGAAAATAAGAAAGAGCTTTTCTATCCACATAGAGGCTCCAGTATAATAGCTAAAAGAAAATGAAATTATTGCTTTGCCATCTCTTCCCTGTGGTGTTTTGACTTACAAAGCTTGGGCTGAGAGTTTAAAAATATTGCATTTTAAGTCCTGCTGATCATTAGGAATGAAGTAATGGAAACAAAATGTGTCATTTTATATCCATAATTTCCATTCATAGACTACTATCTTGTCATTTGAGGGAGAAAGGGCAAAATAATCCCATAATGAAAGTATTTATTATAACATTCTATTTTTATAGCATGTTTGTTATCCTTGCCTTTTGTATAAATGAGAACTAAATAAAATGCTGTTTAAAATATATATTTTGCTTTAATATATAAACAGACAAAACCATTCAATTCAATGAAGTAGGAAGCATTAACCTTTAGAGAGCAAGGGTTGTGACTAAGGATTGATGGAGTGATTCTACGTTTTATCAAATCACTTAAGCCAAAAATGGAGTGTAAGTTAATTGATTATTTCGAAGCAGTGCAAAGACAGTTTCATGGTTTAAAAAGCATCCGTTTCCATTATCATCAATGTGATAAGTGTAAAGCCATTTTACATTGTTTCTACATGCTTTTATGGAATAGAAGGAGAAATGCATTATGTTATGTCAAGGTAGATAGATCTTTTTCAGCATAACATTGCTTCTTTCTGAAAAATTTGCAAATTAAGGTAATCATATATTAATCTACTTTAATTACAGGATGAAAACAATTAAAGAAGCCAAAATTGTATTTGTGCACAAAAGAAAAATAAGAAAACAAGAACAAATATTTTAACATATGTAAGAAATAAGAAATACAAATAAATAAAGATAATTTTAAAATTTGCTGAGCATGTAACACCAACATAATTAAAACAAAAGGCTACAATACGAAAAAGCTTCCACTGAGAGACACACCTCATTCACAATACTCTCCCCCAGACAGTTGCTCTAGCAACTAGTGATACTGTTGTTTTTATGTTTGAAAACACATAGTATGCATGCATACAAACACATGTATGTTATTTTTTCCAAATTAAAGAATATCTTACAGCTTTTTTTACTTATTTTTATTATGGAACAATATATTTAGAAGCTACACATGTATGCATGTACATGTAGAACCCTAGCTAGGTGAATAGATAGATTTCATTTTTAAATAATTGCCTAATATGTCCTCTGTGTATACTGTTACTGAGTCTTCTTTATGACATGCATCAAATTATTTCCAACATTATTGTCCTTTAAAACAGCACTGTGATAAAACCTTGTAACTATTTGGAACTCCTACATGGAATTTCTATGTGGTAACTCCAAATATACATACATATATATAAATATTTATATATATAGGATCACTGTACTACTAATCTCTATTAGGTCATCAAAAAAGTTTGTGCTTTCATTATCTGATTGTTTGATCATTTTTGTTATGCCTATATCTTGTAATCTGAACAACTACTTCAAAGATAACAATATGCAACATATTATCCATTGTTAATCTATTATTTTGCTTTGAAGTTCTGTATGGTCATGTTTTAATTCTCCTTTTATTTTCAAATAAAAATAAATTAGTTCTCAATATAAAATTTTTGATGCAGTATTGCTGAATTAGTATTTAATGAATTTATTTTTATGACAATGTAAAAGTTGAAATATGACAATTTAAAATATCAGATTTAAAGTTCGCTCTCTTACAATGGTCTCTTTAGTAAATATTGACACATTACTTGTGGAAAATAATCTGATACCTCTCCTTGAGTGCAGAACCATTGCTTCAGTATTAGTTAACTCGAGTCTTATTTCCATGCACTGGTATGTACAGAGCTTTGCTGTTTCCTTCCATCTTCAATTGGCTCCAAGCAAAGCACATAAGGCCAGCTGAGGTACTAATATGTAATCCTTAGGAACGGACAGCAATTTCTTCTTTCCTCACATCATGTTCTCTGTAAAATTGAACATAGCAGGATAGCAGAGCCAAATAGCTCCACGAATGAGAACTGGGTATGAGACTGAAAATAAGAGGCTATATATCACTTCCCAGGGCACAAACTTTACATATCTGAAACGGAAGAAACAGCCTTTTAATTCATTTGTGTGCTATCCCAGTCTAGTTACGCAGACTGGTCTTTACGCATATCCTTCTCCCTGCAGATTGCAGAAGAGCTTATTATCCCCCTGTCTCAGCTCACCTTGGTCACTGAATTCCTGCCACCTCTCTGTCATTCTTCCTCAAGCCATTTCCTACTTCATGATATAATACATCTGGGAGAGGCCTTAGACCAAGGCCTTTGCTGGATATCCTCACTTGGACTGGATTTAGGACCCTTGGCTGCCCAATCTTTGAATATGTCTTAGTCTTTTCTTTCAGTGTGGGTTGCATTGGAGGTGGCAGATTGGAATTTACTCTCTGGAATTCCAGTAGCATTTCTATGGGATTACAAATACAACTTTCCAGATTGTGACATGGACCAGAAAAGGTGGACCAGGTTAAAATATTTAGATTATAAATATTTGGATTACAACAATTACTATTTAATCAAATTACAATAATTCTTACAACAATGACAGCTAGTATGTCCTGCCCTCATCAACCCTGGGCAGCTGGTATACATTTATATTTAATCAGAGATGTGAGGCACCTGCTCTGTATGAGATCTCTGGTCAGTGTTGGTGTCACTAAGGGAATGGTAAAGACAATGTCCCTGATACTATGGCGTCTACACCTTCTTATTACATTCATGTCTTACTTGCATGGTTATAGCTACATTGCTATTTTGAATTAATCAAAACATTTATTCTTCAATGTCATTTTGATTTTAGAGAAAAGCCACAAGTTGTACAGTTCCAGAACTGGTAACTAAAGGAATTGAGGACACATCACAATGTTTTTTTACATTGGGTGACACTTGGAAGCAGCAGCCACTGTGTTTTTGCCATACTTCATAAAGATACTCATGAAAGAAGGTCTCCAGAACTGCCTCATAAAATGCAAGAATGATGGGAAAAGTATGTTCGAAATGACGAGGAGGGCCATTGTGAAGAGAACTCGTGGCAGCATGTCTTTTACCGTAGTAAATACTTTCAATCATTCACTGTATATTTCAATTGCGCCTCTTATTTTTAAAAAGCCAGCACTGATAATATACTTTGCATTGATATAATGTTTTTAGGTATTTTCAGTTATTAAAAAATACTACCAAAGTAATGAGCCATCCCCAAGGAGGGAAATCGGCAGAGTGGTTGGTTCAGAGATTCCTTGATAGATATGTTCAAGGAATAGCGGCAGAGGTGGACCCGCCCTGGACAGAGGCCGAGAGGCAGGAGCAGGTGGGAAGAGAGTCTTAGGGGCAGACAGTGGTCAGTCGGATAAGACTGGGTCCAAGCATCTTCATCAGTATCAGGAGTGACGGTCATCAGACACTGATTTTCATGAATTGAAAAGTGAAATAAGTCAGCTTGTTTCACTTTTTAATTTAATTATGGGGAAATATTTTTTTCACATTTAAACACAATACATACTATTCCCCCGCCAGTTATCTTTTCGTGTCTTCTGTCTGTTTTTAAAGGATTTATTGGCTGTTATTCTCATATTGAGGAAATCAGCACTTTCAATGTCATCTGTAATATAAAATTACTATACAAATTTAATCATTTGATTATTGGTTTCATTAAAGTTTTCACACAAAAGTTTTTTAATGTCAGGGTATATATTCAAATTTATAACCTTTTTCCTTATGATCTCTAACTTTCAGGATTTGTACTCTGATTCCAAATGTATGCCCTATGATTTCTGCTATGGTTAATTCTGTGCTTATGTTTAAATCTTCAGTATATGTGGAATTTAATTGAATGTCCTCAATGTCCTGTGAAAAAAAGGAATCAGTTTTTCATGATTTCATATTTTCAATCAAAATACTCAAAAAATAAAAAATTTTGTATTACTCATTTAAATGGGAACTATTATCCCTGAAAAACAGACATCAAGCTGTGTGCTGAGAGGCATTCTTTTGGTCTTATTTTTGAAGTGTATACCTATTCCTCCTTCACTGAACATTATTGGTTCTTATTCTCATATTGAGGAAATTAGCACTTTCAGTGTCATCCCTTGAGAAGTCAAAATTTTTAAATTTTTGATCAATTATTTTTCTGCAACTCTGGAAAAATCATGCTTCTTTTTCATTATTAACATAGTGATCAATTAATAAAATTTGGAATTTTCAGCTACCTTTCCCCTTTGCCATCGACTCCACTTTGTGTAGGCGTATCAAGCTGCTATTGAACTCAGTCTGTATATTTTTTTATTGTTGAACCTCTACTTGGGCTGAGATTAGCTTGGGGTTTTATTTCATCTTTCTATTTTTTCTACTTAATAATGTGACATTTTATAAGAAATGAAGATTTATTACAGATCAATTATTCAGATCTGTTCAACAGCTTCAGGTGAAAGATTGTATGCAACACACCTGGAACCTGTCTGAACTTCTTTTCACTAGAGTAGCAGCTCTCAAGTTTTGCCTGAGCATCGGTCACAGGACTGGCTAAACAGTTCCCTGTTTAGGGAGACTGAGGCAGCACTCCAGAATTTACGTCTCTACCTAGTTGATGCCACTGGTCTTGGGACCCTACTTTGAGAACTAGTGCACTAGATCATGCTGCTGCGACATGAAACTCAAAAATACCAACACCTCACAAAAACAGAACTTTCCTCCTCTCACTTCTAGTTGGCTATGATGTGCTGACTGCTCCCTGGACCACTTCTATGTATCTTCAACAATCAGACCGACAAATTTAGAACGGGAAAAGGAAGAAAAGTCAGATTTTTGGTTCTTAAACCTTCTACTAAAAAAATGAAGTATTTTACTTTTATTCTGATTTTTTTGAACAAAATAAATGACACTGTCAGTTTTATGTCATTTGAAGCAAAGAAGATAAAGACTAATTGAAGACTATTACTTCTGCTATCACAAAGATCACCTGACAGGTTAATTTTTTAGTAATTTTTATTTAATATGATAATTAGTAGGTTGATGTCTACTGCTCCTGAAAGAGTAATCCATTTGACCCCTAAATCAATTGTATTTGCAGGAAATATAGTAAAATATAGCAAAAACTTGTTTATTGCATCAGTTAAAGTTTCATTGAATATGCAAAAGAATAAAAATTATATTACTTTAAATAAGACGGACTATTGCAGATTGAAAGATTGTACACATGTCAAACAAGACGATTTTCTTTTTCTCAGTAAAATAACACTTCAGGAAATACATGGTGAAGTTACATGGTGGCCCTCCAGTTTTTGTTGGGCCAGACTCACTGGAGCGTGCGATCCTCCCCATTCTGCCGCCTGGGACAAACTTGAGCATTAGCTGTAATATTGGTTCAGGAGGACACCAGGGAGCAGGAGAGAAGGAAAAATAATTGGGAACACACACACATCAATTGAGACCTACTGCACTATGAGTAAAATGGGAGAAGCCTGTTTATCTGTGGCAGTGAGTTTATCATTCATTTTGATACATGTAGATGAATCACATAATAAATGAAAAAGGGACCTGAAAATATTTGAGTTTTAATATAAATTTTTGTCTAATTTGGCATAATCATTGCAAATAGTTCAGCACACAGAATAGCCACCCTTTTGTGGGGAATTTCTGTACCACTGAAAATATAACATACACCACTCATTATAACCTAAAAATAATCTCCAAAGAGCATTTAAGTGAGTTAGAGGTTCACACTTGCAGTCCTGTGCTCAAAATATCATAGTCATTTAGGGTTCCAAATTAAGCACATGCAGTAGCTTTAAATCACATTTCCATTTAATTTTTAATAAGTTTGGTATTTTTGCAAGTCATCTACCTGAGTTTGTTTTATACTGTAATATCACTGCTATGACATGATAAAAGATATTACCAGAGGTAAATAAAAATATTTTTGAGTTTTAATATACAAGCTATGACCATATTTCCATTAAGGAGAAATAAGTATGTAAATAACCATGACTAAAACACAGATTACCAGCTATATCTGTGTTTCTGAACCCAATATGATAAACGTGTGTAAATGTATATATGATGCTGTATAATCATGGTAAATGTCATCACAGTAATATAGGGAAACGTATCTGAAGGGCTACCCTTCTTTAGCAATGCTAACCCAATTTCAAAGAAAAAGATCTTACTTCAACTAAGTTATTAATGTTGTAATAATCTGTCATTAGAATCAATAGGAGCTTTATTATTCATAGTGCATGTAGTACTGAAATGAGCCCTCTCTGACATAAATTTAGTGCCTGTCACAATACAGTATGATTTTGCAATACTGCTAATGTGCACAAAGCATCCACATATTGAGTATTGGCATGTCAGAGATTTATGACAAATGTGAGGAGAAGATGAATCTAGGTTAAGCTTTCATGTCATTTGACTGAGGTCAAACAAATCAATACCATTCGTAAGGCATCTTTCACCCACCTTCTAAATGCATGCCCTGCTGAGCACAGAGGGACATTTTATTTGTTCTGCAGTCTTAGTGGCAGAAATATTCTAGAATTTGGTTTAGAAGAAAGATACCTAAAAATTAATTGGCAGAAAAGTGAATTATTTTTCCTCAGGGCCAGGCAGCAGAATGTTTTTCCTGTTGTGATTTTCACCTCTTTCAATAGGTGTGTTATAGTTTGTAAAATAAAAGAAATGCCGCAATGTAGATAATAATCACTTGCCAACTCTCTAAATTATTAACTTCATATAATACTCAGGAACTGCATCATGATTTATTTTAATAATTTACCATTTTCTATGTATTTTGCTGCAACAGTTTTCAGTCATTCACTGGTCACAGTGTTCCATCCTCCACAACAGTTAGACTGCAGCGAGTGTTAGCTGGCACCCCAGGTCCCTGCCAGGGAATGGCTTAGGAAGGAACACGTTACCCAGTGACACAAGGATATCGAAGGGGAAGTCTGTGGGGACTTGGGGATAGGATTTTTTGTGTTAAAAAGAAGACCTTGAGGAAAAGATGACATATTTTGCATGCAGTGACTCTGGAAACAGTGAACTCTAGACTCAAGAGTCTAGAACCATCTTGTGTCCCTGATAGAAATCACTGTAGCTAACCTGAAAAAATGTAAAGTTAAAAAATGAGAGTATCTGATTCCTTTATGAAATAGTCTTCAGGTAATCCTGGAGATTACATTATCCTTGCATTATTTTTAATTAAGGTAAATATCTTTATTTTAAACTGATTAGGGGTACAATTCTCTGCTTTAGTCACAGTGTAATCTAACTGATGCTATCAGTCACATTAGAATTAATATTAATTGTTTCTTATTTTCTTATTGTTCTTACATGTGAAAAGACTCGAGTCTACAATGGTCTTGTTCATTAGCATTAATACGGACTAACACATCTAACTACAAGTTACACAGTCCACGTTAGCACAGGTAAGTGATAGTAATACAAATGCATGAATTACATTTATAGCTTCTACTAAGACTAATTTTTTCTCTAAAAGACTTTCACGCATTGAGATAATTTTACACAATTTTATCGATCAGTTGGTCCTGAACAATCATACTTGCTAGGTAATTTCAACAAATGTTAATTCAGTGCATTGTGAGAGAAGTATCAAGTTCAGCGCTAGACTATGCTTAGAATGCTCTGGAAATATGAAAAATAGGTACTGAGCAATCTATCATGGCAGGATAGGAAGAGAAGACATCAGGAGAACTTTCAGAAGAAGCAGTAACTGAACTGAATCTTTGACCATGACTAGGAGGAGTTGGATGAAAGCAGGGCTTTTATAAAAAATAAGAAAAGAAAGGCAAACAGACCAATAAAAATGACCATAGGGGAGAACTGCTCTAGAGTCTCAAAACATGTAAGCATTCGTTTCAAGATTTACCTCAGAAGCATGTGCTAACCACTATGAATTGAATCATTTAAGTGATAAGCATATTGTTAACAAATCTAATTGAAAGTTAGGCTTTGACATTTGAGTCACTCAGTATTTAAAATATGTTGGGGTCACATATTATTTTTAGAGTCATCTTTTGATGAGATTCTCTATATTACATGTAGCATGTTTTATACTGTTTCCTTATGAGATTTACTTGTTGAAATTTCATGAATTGTTAGATTTCATGAATATGAAGTCAAGTATTCAGAATGAATTTTTAAATGACAATACTGAATGTATGAAACCAGGATTAGTATGTGAGGTTTTAGAAGAAAACAAAATCTTCCATAGCATGATAGAAATTTAAAATGTAAGACATCGTGTGGGTAAGAAACACCATTTAGATAGAGATCTCCACTGGCCTGCACTTCTCTAGCTCCACTGACAAGTACATAGAATTGTGATGTTGTTTCTGTTGTCTCAATGTTACTGTCACACCATAAGACTTTAATTTTTATTTTTTGTCTTTTTAAAACAGAGTTTCTCTATACAGTTCAGGTTGGCCTCCAACTCACTTTGTAACTCAGGATGGCCTTGAATTCACAGAGATTCTCCTGCTTCAGCCTCCTGAGTGCTGGGATTATAGGAATGTACTACCACACTTGGCAATCTGCTGTGAAACTTGACTCAAAACTTTTTATGTGTATTAAATATGCTAAACCTTAGCCAGCAATATCTCTATAAGCTCATAAAATGAATTAAGGTATATTTAGCTTCATAGAACCTCTTTCTTTCCTGTGCTTTTCTTTACTTGCAAAAACTCTTTTAGAGTTTTATTCATAGTTACTAGTGTGTTTTAATTAATTGCATGAGTATATAAAACAAGTTTTTAACTGAAGAATTCTATAATCTCTCATTTCATTACATCTGTGGTAAAGATGCACTCATCAATTTATAGGTAAAATGAAAGTATTTTACGTTTAATTGAATTCACTGAAAAACTTAACTTTCCCAATTATAACATAAGCCCCTTACTAGAAAGTTCAGGTCTAATTCTGTATATTATTACTCCTGCCAAACTTTCTGGGGAAAATTGGTATTCTTATGACCTGAATATCTAATCCTTAGAAACCTTTACCAGCTTTATAGGTGAAAATAATATTTTATCCTCAGTTATAGATCTTCTTCTCTGTTATTTTAAAAAATTATTTTTATTGATACACAGTAACTGTACATATTTATAAGGTGCAATATGATTTTTGATTCATATGTACATCTGGAAATAATTAAACCAGGGTAATTAGCATATCTATCCCCTTAAACTTCTATCATTTCTTTGTGGTGAGTACATTCAATATCCTCTCTTCTAAACTACTATGAGATGTAAATGCATTATTTTTAATTATATTCAACCTACTGTACCATAGAACATCAGAATTTATTCTTCCTAACCCTGTATCCACTGACCAACTTTTCAAGCCGGCATTCCCTCCTCAGCCTCTGGTAACCGCTGTTCCATTGTGAGCACCTTGTGATCAATGCTAGATTCTACACTGGAGAGAGGTCTTGCAGTATTTGTCTTTCTGTGTCTAGTTTGTTTCACTCAGCATAGCATTCTATGACTCTGTGCATGCTTCTGTATAAATATTTTATTTAGTAAGACCATGTTCTTAAAGGAAATAAAATATGTTCATGTCAAAATGTGGCAAAGGTATACTGATTATTTCAAGCTAAAAATTGCTTAGACAAACTCTATCTTGAGAAAGGGTTATTTGACCAGAGTTTTTCTTTTATGATACAAACCATAAAGCTTCTCCCAGGAGGGAGAGCTTTCACAGGCCAAGGCTAGAAAATGACCTTGACCCCTGCAGCCTGGGACCTGGGGTGACCATCAACCTGAATGAATAAACCTTGAAGTAACTCCTCCACTGGCTTCCATATCCCTCCATATATCTTTTAGTAATATTTCTAGAATTTGTTATCCTACTCTAGATATCTAATTGTTCTGTCAACTCCTCACAGATTTATTATTTTTTGTCTGAAAAATATAAAAGCATTTCACTTTGCTAATTTTTGGGACTTCATTGCCTTTTGAAGGTCCCAAGTATGTGTAGAATAAAACTTTTGTGCTTCTCTCTTATTGAACTACTCTTGTATTAATTCAGTTTCAACATCACTGAATGAGTTCATTTAAGAGCTAAGAGGACAGAATAGAAAGTATCTCTCTTTTATACCTTCCTTTAATGAAAAGAGAGGATGTTCTTTCTGTTGAAAACAAAATTAACACCTCAATATTAGAAAAATGAAAATATAAATAGCATCTTAGGATAAGACAAAAAGCCCTATGAACTTCTGTACAGTTATTAACAAGTAGAGTAGAAAATAGGTAAATGACATTTCGTGACTTACTGAAGACACTAGAAAGATAGTTTTAATGAGCCTATTCATTGCACTACTATTTTTAGATGCATGTCAGTCACACAACCGAAGCGTGGTCTCCATGTTAGTCAGCTTTCAAGCTAACCCTTGACCAGATAAGACAAATGGGTCAGATGACATCCAGTTTACTGAGTATAATTGATACGGATTCATAGACTGTTGAATAACATTTAGCCAGTGAATTATATGCATTTTTACCCCCATGTAAAGTAGGAATTGACACATTCTTGTACAATTTTATCTGGAAAACCATAAAGATAAAAAGACACACATACATACACGTAAGTGCAGATTTAAAGAGATGTAATTATATTACTCATTATAAGTTTTTGATGTCAATGTGATCTTACCTTTAGATCTTTTTTTCAAAAGAGAAAATCAACTTTGCAATTGGCAGGTCCATTATTACACTTAGGTATTCAAATAACACTCTCTCGATAATTGTATAGAAAATCAGTAAGGTTAGAAGACATGGATAGCCATCCAGCTGGAATATCTAAATATAGTTGAATACATTTACCAAGATAGGTCCTATTGTGGACCAAAACATAAATCTTAATAAATTTTAAAGGATTCATCTATAGTTACAATTGAATTAAATTAAAAAGCAAATAATATAAAGATGTTTAGAAAATTTCTAAATTTTTGAAAATTAAGTATATTGCTTAAAAATTCTAGGCAGAATTATTAACTTGTTACTGCTTTTATTTGGGGATTAATTATTTAGTTAAGGAGAAGCATTATAATGTCAAGTTTACAAGGGAAAAAATATAGTACTTAAATTTAATTGTGCCAACTCAGTTGGTTTGTATCCGAAAAGCATATTTCTCAGTGTGTCTGTGTGGGCTGTGGAGCTGTGACCTCAGGGTGTATATCTGGTCCCTCACACTTCCCCCTGGCCCTGCTCCTGTATTTGGTTTCCAAGCTGTCATAGACTGAGCTACCATATCTGTCACGATATGTGTGCCATGGAGCATTCTAGCCATAAAGAAAATCCCTTGAAACTGTAAGCCAAATAAACTTCTCCTTTAAATTTGAATGTTGTGTGTTATGTCCAATGACAGGGAAGCTAACATAGGATCTTCCTAGGATTTTAACAAAGCAAAATTTTATTTTGGTCCAATAAAGTCTTCACCATCAACACAGGACAATATTTCCATTAATTCCCATTATCTCAAAAAAATGGAGTTTGCTTTGCACCAAAGGGTACCACTTATTTCTTGGTTTAGCTTGTTGGAGTTTTTGGTTTTGTTTTGGCGGTGCCAGGGATTGCACTGAGGACCTTATGTACACTAAGCAAATGTTCTACCACAGAGCTACATGCCCAGCTCCTGTTTTGTTTTGCTTTTAGATGACTCATAATTGTGCATATTTATGGGGTGCAGTATAGTGTTTCCTAATAAGTTTATGATGTGTAATTGTCAAATCACAGTATTTAGTATGTCCATCATCTCAAACGCTTATCATTTTCCAGCACTGAAAACATTCAGAATTCTTTCTAGCTATTTTGGAGTATATGATATTTTGGTAATTACAGTCATCCTAATAGATCACAGTAGAAACCTGAGCTTATTCCTGTTATTTCATTGCAGTTTTCTGTCAGTTGATCATTCTCTCCTCTTACTCTTCTTAGCTTTTGGTAAAAATTATTTTACTCTGTACTCTCATGAGATTTGCCTTTGTAAATTCCAAGAATGAATGAAACCATGTAGTATTTGTCTTTCTATGCCTGGATTATTTCACTGAACATATTTCCTCTAGATTAATTCATGGTGCTACAAATGACAGAATTCCATCCCTTTTTTTGGCTGACTTACACTCTGTTGTATAAATGATCTGTTCATCTGCTGTTGGACACACATAGTACCACAAAAGAACTTAAATAACTAATGCAATCTTTATTTTTAGAAAAAGAAACAAGATAGAGGCAATTTCCAACCTGACTTCAGTATATGTTATAAAACTACAGTAATCAAAACAGCATGATATTTATATAAAAATAGACATATAGGCTCATTGGAACAGAACACACACCAGGCAGGGCTAGTGCCTGCTTGTAAACTATGGCTCTAAGGAGCTACACAGGAAGATTTCAAATTTAATTCCAACCTGGACAACTTAGTGAGATCCCTTCTCAAAAAAATTAATTTAAAAACAGATATGGCTGGCTAAAAAGGCCCTGGATTCATTCTCTGGTTAGAGAGAGAGACAGAGAGAGAGAATACAGAAATATAAATATATACCCACACATCCAGGGTCAACTAGTTTTTGACAAAGGTACCAAGGACATACACAGAGAATGAATAATCTCTCAACCAATGGTTCTGCATAAATTAAATTTCTACAGAATAAAGAACGAAACTAGACCTATGTGTCTCCCTATGAACAATTCAGCTCAAACCACATTAAGAACTTATGTATAAGACCTGAAACTAAAATCCTAGGGAAAAGAAAAAAAAAAAAACCAGAAGAAATGCTTAACAACATTTGTATATGAAAAGATTTTTTGGATAAATATCAAAAATGCAGGAAATGAGTAGAAAAAGACAAATGGGATTGTATCTAACTAAAAAGTTTCCCCACACAGAAAAGAAATGAATGAGGAGAAAATTTACACAGTAGGTAAAATATCTCAGTTTAAAAAATTAATCAAAACAAAACCAAATTAAATTGTGCAAAAAACATGCAGGAATAGAGATTTCATAAAAGAGGATATGCTAATGAACAACAGTTATATTTTTTAAAAAATGTTCAATATTGTGGAGGACCATTGGACCGCTGAATACAGAGGCACAGAGCTGCCCAAGGCCATCCCTCTCCCCTTCAATTAACTGTAAGCAGTGTAAATAAGGCTAGCTGAGGTGCCTATATGGCATCTTTGAAGCTGGGCCGCTGTCCCTGTTTCCTGTCTTGTGACTCCCAAAACATGGTTGAGCCTGAGCCAAGAAAGGATAAAGAGCCATAGTTCCAAGGCTGTTAACTGGGTTGGAGCCTCGGAGATAAGCCGCTATGACTTCTCAGGGCAGAAGAGTTTGCACATGAGGGCTGAGACACTGGCCCCCTGTACATTAAACGCTATCTCAATTTTGTTGTGCAGATTGGTCTTTCTGCATATCCTTCTCTCTGCATATTGCAGAGCTGCTTTCAATCCTCCAGCATAGCCCAGCTCACAGTACTCACATATTTCCTGCCATTCTCAGTCCCTTATCCTCTAGCCGCTCCCTTCTTCACCAATTTAATAAAATCTTGGTTGGACCCTGGATTGAGCCCTTTTTTCCAATGAACTTCATCTTGGCTGGATTGAGGACCTTCTGGCTCCCTGTAACTGTAAACATCCCTTAGTGTCTTTATTCCCACCATGGTTTGCACTGAAAGCGATAGATTGGGGTTAACTTGCTAGAATTCCAATAGCTTTTCCACGGGATTCCAAATATAAACTTCCTGGCCCACGACAGGGATTGGAAGGGCTCTCTGTACATTATTGCTAACAATCAGGATATACAATTTAAAGTCACAATGAAGCATCACCTCCTCCAGATGGGTATGGTTATTATTTAAAAAGAAAGAACAAATCTCTGGAGTGGATTTGGAGAAACAGGTACTCTTATACACGCTGTGGGAATGTAAATTTGTATAGCCATTATGGGAAACAGAATGACCACAGCTCAAAAAATTAAAAATAGAACTACAGTATGATCCAGCATTGCTGCTACTAGCTATTCTTCCAAAAGACATATTACGAGTTCATTAAAGCCAATTTCCCAGTAGCCATGACAGAATTAACCTAAGTGGCCACTTGGCTTTAAAAGCGTTAAGTATGCAGGTTTTAAGTGTTACAGCCAAGAGCACCCTACTGCAACACAAGTCTCATTGGACATTCATTGTGTTTAATAACGCTTCTTGATATCTCATACTATGAGGTTGTATCATAATTTTTACTGAAAATATATTCTAGGTTTTTACTGTTTTCCTTATTGCTTTTAGATAACTTTCCAGAGGATAAATAGCACTTTAAAATTAGGTATTTCTACTATTTAAACTGTGGCTTTAACAAATGAGATCATATCAAGTTAAAAACCTTCTGCACAGCAAAAGAAACAGCAAACAGAATAAAGAAATAATTTATAGAACAGGGAAAAAATTGCCAGTTATTTCTCAGACTGAGGACTAATATCTATAAAATGAAAAAAAAAACTCAAAACAATTGTTCCTCTCAAATTTAAAGACCCAGTCAAAGCATGGAAAACTTAAATGAATAGATACTTATCACAAGAAGGATTACAAATGGTCAATAAATACATGAAAAAAATGTTCCACATCACTGTCATTAGAAAGATGAAAATTAAATCTGATAGTTCACCTCACTTCTGAAAGAATGGCTATCATCAAGAAATCAAATCATAATGAAAGCTGGAAAGGCTGCAGGGAAAAAGAACCTTCAGCATTGTTGGTAGGTATCAGTATGGAGATTCCTCAAAAAACTAAAACTAGAAGTTACATTTAGCCTAGCTATTTCTCTTCTACAGATCTTCCTTCAAGAGTTAAAGAGATCATGTTACAGTGATCCATGCATACCCATATTTCAGTACCACAATTCATAATAGCTAAATCTTGGAAGTAGCCTGGCAAATCCATCAACAGATGAATGGATAAAGAAAATGTAGTATTTATACACAATGTGTACTCAATACTACTGTTTCTATAAAAAAAAAAAGGTAAACCTGAGTTACTTGCAGGAAAATGGGTGCACCTTGAGACCATAATTTTAAGTGAAATAAATCAGACATATAAGTTTAAATGCCACATGGTTTCTCTTATATGAGAAACCTAAAATAAAAAGATGAGTAAAATAAAAAATGGTATGAAGTAGGGAGACAGATTTTGTTCAAATGTGAAGGGGATCCAGAGATGGAAGGAGTGAGAAGAAAGAGGAAAAAAGGTATGAAAAAAGAATTAAGATGTGTTATGTACACATACCCAGTCCTTGCAAGGAATGTAATCATGTAATACAAACACATAATAATGAAAAGAACCTATGATTTTAAAAAAGAAATTTATGGAGCATATCAGTCTTATAATAATATGCATTATTTATCTTGGAGATATTAATTTGAAGTCAATTACTAACAATTTAGAAATGCACAACCCTCAAAACAAATTGGCATTTAAAACATTTTGATACATCACATTAGTAAATGCAATTAATATAATTGGTACTAATAGCTCACTTTATTGTCATATGATCTATTCTAGTATGTAATATTAAAATGACATCTTTATCCTCATATCAGAAAATTGACATATGGAATATGCCAACAACATCAAATCAAGTTGATTATCCAACCACCTTGACTCCAAAGAGAATCTAAAGAGAAGAAAATTTTGGAGTACAAACTAGAGAAGTGTAAAATCTTAGACATCAAGTTATACTCTATAATAAATAATTAGATTTTATTACTAAAATCTTTACACTCTAAAAAACAATTAAGAATTCTATAACAAAAGCCTCTGCCAGGTCTGAGTTGTTTTATCATTTCCTGCTTGGGGACACCAAACAAAACAGTTGGGTTTCTAGTTTGCTAAGAGAAAGCAGAGAGTGAGCACTGGTTTCTACAATTACATCTTTTTCTACTTCTATATCAGCTGAAATTATCTGTAGGACCACATACTTATGAGCTCCATGAAATACATTATCACACTCCTTTTAATCATTTTAATGTACTCAGGTTTTTCTGTTTGAGTTCTAAGTCAAAGAGGGCTTTCAATTTCAAGTGATTTCCAAGATTATTTCTGAAATAAAAGATCTTTCAAAACTATAAGAACTCTACAGAATGCGTCAAATTTTACTCTCAAATCAGGGCCAGCAAATGTCACTTCTTCCAAATTTTCACTGGTACTGATATATTTTCAAATATATTCACCTTGATTAATCTAAAAGTTAAAAAAGTTTTCTCTTAACTTGAATTACATTTTTATCTTTTAAATGTAAAAATTAAGTACAGTTCAAAGAGTCAAAATCATTTTAATTTTCACTTACACAAGTTCCTCCTCCTAAACTCTGAATTTCCATATCCAAAATTTCTGTCATTTTTTGTCACCCTCATATAATCTCATACAGAAATACGTGAACATATGCATATATATATTTTTGGAGAGGTCGTTTTTTATTTTTCAAAGGTGTGATTGTATTATTTGTTCCTGACTGTGCCTTGCTATTCTTACTCATAACTCAAAGACAATTGCTATAACCAATTTATATTTCTCACTTGCTGTACAATATAAATGTAAATTACTCCCTTAGCCCTTTATTTTTGAGCATTTTTGTTCCCAGACTTCTACTCTTATAAACGATAATGCCACAAACATACTAGCTTATTATTGCATACTCAGCCATTTTTATTTGTTACAGCGTTATAATACATTAGTTCTCTTATACTGCCATTACACCCTCTATTTGATTTTTCTGAATTATTCAGTATTCCTTTTGATTACCCAATCAGGACCTGTTTTGAGAAATTCCCTCTCTTTTTATGTATTTCCTGGCTCTTCTTGGGCATATACTACTTCATATACTTTCATAGTTGTATCCAGTTACAAAAATATCCCTTTTGAGATTCTAAAAGAATTATCTTAAATTTTAAGAAAATCAGATTTTCCATTGTGCCTTTCCATTCAAAATTGGGTCAAAACTTCCATTTTTTTGTGGCTTTCAAAACCATGACATAGTCTTGATCAGAAAGGCGATACGGTCCTCTGCAAAGTTCATTCTAATCAATTTTACAGATGTGTAGGAACATTTTAGACTTATATTTCTGTGTGTTAATTGTGAGAAAGTAAATTATATACTGGACTCTGCATATTTATCTGAAGCTTGGCAATTTACTGTATCTATTAATGCTAAAAAACAAACAAAAATCTTTGTGGAGATACTTCAGTCTCTGAAACGCAGCAACATGTCATCAGTGAGGAGATTTATCTTTAATTTCTGCTATAGTCATCAGATTTTGACTATGTTAAAAATAATAGAATAGAATGATGGAAGGATAATAATGGAATCTATGTATACTAGTTTTTGCTATGTAGTATTAGATTTGTGTTTGATTTTGGTAAGTATATGTCAAATTCTTTCTAATCTTTTTAAAATATTGTTTTCCTGACTTTTATTAAGAGTGCAACTGTATTGTATCCTATGTTTCAACGTTCATTGTTCAATGAGTTGATAGTATGGACTATTGTGGTTATTTGTTGATATTAAAAACAATTTGCCCTCTTGCTTCATTTAGTACTTGAGTTATTGTATAGTATTTTTTCTTTAAAAACTCCTGCATTAAATTTACTGATATTTTATTTAGAATTTCTCAAGTGTCATGAGATTGGTTGTGATTTTTATTTTGGCTTATTTTACTGGATTTGTTGTAACATTATGCTAATTTCAGTTTTTAAATGGATGCTCTCATTTCATGATCTAAGAAATTTTATATTTCTTTGAAGTTGTATAATTTTAAATTTTTTATTCAGATTATGACTTAAAATGTCTGTATTTTATAATTTTAAAATATTATCTTTTGATAAATTTCTACATTCCTTTTTGACTGTGGTTCATGTTAGCTTGATCTTTCACGGGAACAGTTTTGTTGGTGTCCATTTTCCTAAAATGTAGTTCATGATTCCTGCATTTATTTTTTAAGAAGCCATTTAAATTTATGTTATTTCCTAAACATCACTTTAGGTCCTAACATTATCTCTGTTCATAATTTCTAGACATGGTGAAACTTTGGTTTATGTTACAAATTTGTTTTTTATATGCTGCTTTTCTTCCCAATGTAAATAACCTCAATCATTTGAAATTTTTGCTTCATTTTCTTGTTGTAGAAGGAATATCTGGAGGAACACCTGTGAGCCCTGCACCTCCTGGTATTCACACTCCGTACTACCCTGTCCGCAGTGGAACAGGCCTGGGGAAGTGATTTCAATAACCACAACGAGATCATGGAATACTATGATACTACAAAACATGAACCCGTGTTGCATGGTCTCTCACCTCAGCTGGCTCTGATAAAGTCAGTGGCAATGCCTGGGAGACCTACGAGGAACGAAATCAAGACAGGCAATGCCTGCTCAGGTCATAGCAGCTCCATTCTGCCCACAACCACAGGTCCCAGGCCGAGCTTCCGCTGGTGCCGCAGGCTTGCCCAGTGTCCCGCTGATAGCGTGAGGTAATTAATCTGTGTATTTAAAACAAGGAATTGCGAGGATATTAATGCACAGCAACAAATGACAAAAGAAACTATCAATTTATCGTTTTGTTTCACTTGGTGAACAGATGCTGCTCACACTATCTACAGGAATGTGCTGGTGTTTTCTTTGTGCCTCGATAAATGCAAGAAAACAAGATGGTCACTTGAAAATATTCCAAAAAATTTTGCAAAGAATGTTTTTGGGTATAGAATTCAATGTATTCCAGTTAGAGCTACTGTGTTTATTATTAAATTTTCTAATACTTCCACATGTTTTTTATGTAGTGCATTGGGTTTCAGGTGATAAAGTCTGCTGCTCACCAATTTTCATAAATTGTTATCTGGAAAACTGATAATTTTAAAAATTTACCTTGTGTAACTTCAGCATTATGAAGTTTTCCTTTTCTAGTTTAATATTATTTGCTCTATTTTTTCAAATTTATTGTCTATTTTGAATGTGATTCCTGGCTGTTTATTTTAAATATGCCTTTTAATATATTTTTGTGTAAATCACTTTCTTTGTAATGAATCTTGTTTCATGCGTATGAGTCTTCTTGTATCTGTATATGTATATATTCATGTATATGTGGAGATACATACATATATATATAAATATATATATATATATATATTAGTTTTTCAATCAACATTTCTTTTACTAGAGTCATCTGCTTTAAAGAATTTCTATGTGTGGTAAGTTTGCATTTTCCTTTTAACTTTTCAGAAATAAACATGTTTTTCCCAAATCTTTACGCTCATTAAAGTCATCCAAATTCTCAAAGTCAAAAGTCATACCTCTTGGTCTTCAGAAACTTTTCTGCTATAACTCTTGATAGACCCTGAAGCATTTCTGGTTTCTTAGCATGTAGTAGTATATTTTTCTTGGTGTTAGATTTACTCTTTACTCTTTTCATGGTTTCGGCAAACACTTTGGAACCTTTACTCTGTGCTTGGAATTGTGCTGGCACCCAGGATGACATGATAAGAAGTGTATTTACCAACCTTGAAGACCTGTTATCAAGTAGGGTTTCATAGTAACTGAATTTCCACTGCAAATAACCTGTTTTGAAAAATCAGTCAAATTAAAGGTAATAAAATGTTTTAGCAATGACAGTTTTCTTAGCACTAGTAATTGCACTGCTTTCACCACATTTCACATTAGAGAAAATGGAGAGGAAATCATGGGAATGACTATTAAATGCTTGGAAATAAATCTACTTCTCTTTAAATTTCTTTGTATGTCTTTGTAAAAAATCAATAGATGTTCAATTTTTTTTTTACACTGAAGTCATTCTAAATTCCTCATGTATACTCAGAGAGGTTCTGTGATTAAGTTTTAACTACTGGATTCAGCAGTAGCTGACCCTGCTCTCACACTGCCGAGTGCGTGGAAGAAGAGAGGGACAGGCAGACCCTAAGTGTCTGAAAGGTGACCGATGGAAAGGGGCATCATCACGGATGCCTTTTGTTTTTCCCAGGCCTAGAGGGAGAAAGGTGGTGAATGTGATCGATTATCTCCTTCAAACACTAGATAGCAGGTATCCAGGTTTTCCCTAAAGAGCTCCAGTGTGTATCTGTTGTCCCTGGACAATTTTGTTTTCAGAAGTCTCCCAATTTGGGACAAATTAAAAAGCACATCGTTATAAGGGTGTGTTAAATTGACTAACAAGACAAGATACAGTTTGACATTCCATTCACTTTACTGCCTAAAGACTGAATAGCATTGCAAACAAACAACTTCTAAATAAAGCAAGAGATTTCTAAAAATTAAATGTGTGTGCCAAATCTTAAAAAGTTATTCAGTGAAGAAGCAAATAACAGACATAGAAATGCTAGCACATCATACAGTTGTGAAATTCTATCCTATCTTAGGGGAAGAATTCCAGTCCCATGTTCACCACAGAGCAGTACAGATAACCGGTGGTGATGAGAGAGGATGAGTATTGCCTTAAAGATTAAACTTATTGGATCTGTTATTAATATTAACTTTAACTATAGACAAACCTTTCTGAGAAGCACTCACAGTTGAAGATAAAGTGGTTCTTGTTGACAATCCTAACACAACGAAATTAACATTTTCTTTTTTAGTTATAGGAATAGGCATGAAGATTAACAGTCAATTAAAATTCTAGAGAAAAAAGTTCAGCTCTTTCCATTAAAGTCCTCATCATATTGTTTAAATTTATTTATTTATTTGTTTGTTTATTTATTTATTGGTACTGGGAATCAAACCCAGGATCTTGCACTCGCCAGGCAGGCGATGGACTAGGTAGTTGTAGCCCTGGGCCATGTTTAATTCTGAAGTCCAGTATAAATCCTCTCCTCCAGCTGGGACCTCTGCACAAGCCACTTTCCATGACACTGAACATATCATGTTTTTTCACTGGTCAATGCTACACAAAGAACAACCTCAAAATCTCACTGACTTAAAACAAAAATGTTGATGTCTTTTTCAAACCACTAAGATGTTTACTTTTGAGAAACTAAGAACATCTGATTATGATATAGAAAATATAAGTAATGTCAACATGGAAATGATTGTATGGTATATATAATTTCTTAGGAACCTAACTCATAATAGGCATTCAAACATAGTAGCTATCATTATTTCAATGTAATAACAATAATTTTTATGAATCTTCATGCATCCTCCCTTTGATGACTTGAAAAATATTAATTGAAGCTAGTTTCAGCCTGCACCTATGAAATAGAATCAGTTTCTTCTCCCCCTAATAAAATTCTTGATGACAACTTCAAATGACACAGCTCAAATCAACCCATAAAGTTTCAATTTCCCTAAAAGTCTAGCAAACTAATTTGGAAAAGCAATCAGAGAAGGTAAATACAAGGACAGGTAGGAATTTCTTAGGCAAGAGGAGGAATTCAATGAGTTATCTTCAAAAATAATATTAAACCCACTTAAAGTAAATATTTCATATATTCACCTATCTTATCAAACTTTTCCATGTCACTAAAAGAATACATTTTCTACCAAATTTGAGGATGAAAGAGCTGAATCTAAAAGGAATGATGGACAATACACAGAAATGTAGTGCACACTCTCTTCCTGATTTGTGTGTTGCAGCTATGGTTGTCTGCCAATACCGGCCTCTTCATCTGGCATGTGCAGAGTCCTTGAAAAGAGAACATCTTAAAATCAGCAGTTGTATACTTCTGTTTACAAATGCCATTTATAGTGTTCAGCTTCTGTTTATCGCTGCAAAACATTTACAATTTGTTTTACTCTGTGGGTCTTAACAGCCATAGTATAAAATGGAGAGAAACATGTAAATCAACTGGTAATCAATTTCACCATTATTAGAAATCCCTCTTTCTAATCTGTACCTTACTCATCCATCTCCTCTATCTTGCTTTTTCCAATAACAGAGGAAAAAGTCTGCGGAAGTTTAACACACGAGTCCCCTTTTATTCAGAGAATGAGTTCCTAGATCCCCAGGGAATGCCTGAAGTCACATAGTGTCAATCTGTATATGTGGTATTATATATGTGTCTATGATAAAATTTAATTTATAAATTAGGCATCATATGAGATTAACAATAACTCTCAACAAAATAGATACACTATAACAAAGCCTATTTAAGTTTACGAGTTATTAATTTTTTGAATTTTTTATTTAATATTTTTGGGGCATACTTGACCAAGGGTAACTGAGATCTCAGAGAGCAAAACCACGAACAAGTGGGAATGTTGTTTGTATCAGTAAATATATGTGCACAAATATCGGTACTGAGGGACTGATATGGACAAAAATTTCTTCACCTTTAGTAAAGGTTAAGACAGTGTTACATCTGTGAAATATTTTACTTAAATCTCTCTCTAGGAATTCATCTTCATTGTGTTTAATAAAAGACCAGTATTACTGGTCTGCAATGTAATAAGAGTTTTAATTTATTTTCATTGTGATCTCATAATTCCTACCTTCAGTGAAAAGGTAGGTGGCTTTCTTAAAAGGTTTTTAAGATTTAATTATTATTAAAATTTTTCTCTATTGCAGGGTATTACAGCGAAGACAGTAACTTTAGAAAAGTGCCATGTTCAAAAATATGTTTAAAATGATGAAGAAACTTTAGTTCTTCAATGTGTAAGATTGTTATAGTCTTCAAATTTAGAATATTGGTTTCATGGCAGAATCGTTGCTCTACTTTGCTTCCCTATAGGCAGTCACATTAGAACCAAATGACAAGTCATCAATTCTTACGGTAGGACAAAAATTAAAAGCCAAATGCATAAATGGTTTATAAAATGATAGGTCTAGCAAAAGATCCTGTACCCTGTAGTAAGTGAAACTTTCCCAGCTACTTAATATTGTCTAGGTGGTCAGATTTCTAGATTTTATGCAAAAATGATAATGACGCTTAAAGATGTAAGTCTTTATAAAAGCTAGTCATACTCTAATTCACTAGCATAATCATAGAGAAAGAGAGGTGATACTGTGATACTGCTGGGAGCATGGCTCAGATAAGCTCCACTGCTTGTCTTGTTTTCTCATTCATTCATTATTCATTATTCAGGTCAAACCAAAAATTTTGAAGAAAATTAACAGAGTTATTTTCCATATGAATAGCATTGCTTTGGATGCCCAAAGTACTACTATAGTACGGCAGTACCACTGGTACTATATGAAAATGTGGAGGATGGTCTCTGTCTTCACTCTCTCATCAATAACTGTGAGCTCAACACATAGGACACTTATCGCTCTAAATTTGACACTATCAGATTCTACCTCTCACTTCCACTCTACAAATTAACAGTCAGATAGGAGTCTCCTATTATCAGTGGTTGAAATACACTCATAGAACGCTTTTTCACATAAAAATTCACAATCAAATTCCATAGCACCAAAGCAGAATGAAAAAGAAACAGAGACAGTGGATCAAGAAACAAGATCCATCAATACACTGTATACAAGAAACAAGTTTGACTGGAAAGGAAATTCGTAGACTGAAAATCAAAGGAGAGAAAACAGTTGCTCCACGTGATAGGAGACCAGGAAAAAAAGCAAGAGTAACCTGGTCATCAACCACAGAATGGATAAGAAAGATATTGTATTTCCACACAGTAGAAACTATCCAACTAAAAAGTAGAATAATCTCAAGCCTCCTGTAAATGGACACAACTGGAGATCATGTCCAAGGGTGAAACAGTTTGGACTCAGATGTGTGAACCCTGGCATAAGAAACAGGAGGAGTTAGTGGGATCCAAAAGCAAAATAGTTATTATAAGAGTGATAGGGGAGGAAACAACCGGGAGGGAAAGTTGGAAACTACTGTTAATTTCTTATTGTCTTGTCCTGAACTCTTGTATTGTTTTCACAATTTTGTTAGATTTGCCTTTGTTCTGTCTTGTTTTGCTAGATTTTACTTGCCCAATGGTAGGGGCAGCTATTTTGAATATAATGGGATATATTATGGTAATGACAGTTTCCTATTATATTGTTTTGAAGTCTTATAATGCTTTTATTCATTTGTTTAATTGATTTTATTCTGTTTTGTTTTGTTTGATTTTATTATGTGTGATGGTATGAACAGCTATGTTGAAGAAAACGAGACATTATAGTAGCCATTGCTGATTCCCTAGCATCTTATTTTGAAGACCTATCATGTCTTTGTTCTTCTGTTTTGATTGATTCTAACCTGTTGTGTTTTATTTGATTTTATTATGTAGCCACTGTTGTTGTCCTGTTGTTGTGAAGTGCTGTGTTGCTTGCATTGTTCTGTTCTGATTTGCTTTGTTCTGTTTTGTTTTGTTTTCTTTGGTTTTATTCTCTTTAAAATAAAAAAAAAAAACCCTAAGCATCATAGATATTACAGCATAGCTGAATAAGAGCTTCAGAGAAAATCAACCAAAAATACAGGTGATTAGAAGAAAAGGAGGGACAAGTATTCTGATTGAAAAAAAAAATCATTTTGAAAGAAGAGACTTGTAGTAGGAAAAAAAGCACATGCATAGGAGTTGAAAAGAAGCAAAGCAGTCCAGCAGGGCTGTCCATGCACCTCAGGCCACGTCCAACACAAGACCTACCTTTTCTGAGAAGTTCCTAAGTAGCTGGAGGGAGCCAAGGAGCATAGCAGAGTTGAACGCCACAGGGTAGACTTGGGGTATGCAGTCCCTGCCTCATTGTTTGCCCTCAAAACAGAGGACATTGCAGGCTGGCAGCATTTTTTGCCAGCACATGCCAGGGGCAAGATACCAGAGAACAGCTCCCTCCCCGAATCTGTCCATGTGAATCACTGCTGAGAGCCTGCAGTTTATGCCAAGAAAACTGGGACATTCGCCCAGAACACAGAGCTAATGTGGGTCTGGTTTGAACCTGTACTCAGCACCCTGGGCTCCCTTGAGCCAACACTGAGTCTCAGTCCTAGACCTTCCAGAGCTCTGCCATCCAACACCCAGCCCTGGGCAACTGGGATTTACATGGGGTGCTCCAGGTCTCCATCCTGCAGTCTGCACTGGTGAGTGACTCCAGGGCGGTGCCTGAGTTTGTGGCTCTGCAGAGCAAAAGATTGGTGGGGAGACCACTGAAAAGAAAGACTGAGCATTTGGACAATCTCAGAGAACTGCCTGTAGCTGGAAGGCAGACTGGGGGATCCTGCTGAATGGTAGGGGCTGGACGATCACAGGCTCCTTCTGAGCCGCAGAAGACTGGACACTTACACTGCGCCTTGTTCTCGCTCTTGTCACACCTCTGTGTTTATCACGGCTCTAGGTGCAGGCTGCCACCGCTGCATAGAGCTCTGCTGAGGAGAGGAGCCATGGGTCCAAAAAAATTGAAAATATCTTCTACTATCCTTTATTTGATTGCATTATTTTTATTGTACATTTAAATTTTTTATTGTTATTGCTTTCTTTGATTTTCACTTTTTTGCCATTTTCTCTCTTCTAAACATTTCTCCCCACACTTGTACCCATAATTTTATGCTCTTCTCCTTTATGCAAGTATCCGTGTATCTGTGCTTTGCCTACTCTTACTTTTTTCTTTTTTCTCTCTCAATGTAGTTTATAGAGAGCAAGGAAATTCTCCCTGCTCATTTATACCCCTCCTACTTTTTACCCACAACTCTTCACCTGATCTCTTTCTCCTGTGTTTTATTCATTCTCAATTTCATTGTTTTCTCTTCTGCACCTTTTCAATTTTTTCTCTTAGATTTTCTCTCTGATATTTGTATCAATCATAGAATCTTTCCCCATCCCCATTTTGGATCCAGTTTTCCCTGATAGTCATTTCTAAATACATCGCAACATACCCTTAACACCATTAGGACACTTTTGCCCACTCCTATTTCTTCCTTCCCATACCACAGAACAGAGGACATAAAACTTTTCTCCTCATTTTCCACTTCTCTTGTCTTCTTCTCTCTGGCATTACTCAGTATCCCAAGCCTCTGGACTTTGTATAACTGATTCTATGAAATTATTGTTGAATGGTCCTTTTCACCAGCAGGGGAGACACAGCAATCACATTTAGTGTACATTAACAGTGAATCGAGCCTTGAGTTATTATATTACTCACCCTGCAGCACTGCATTTCTTCTCTAGGCTAAAAGGAGACCCAAAACAGGTTCTAATGGCATGCTGTTTCTCAATTAGCCTTGATAGATGCCACTGGAACAGATTAGACTGCTACTGCCGTAGTTGAATTGATTCCATAGGAATAATCCTGAGTCAGTAGATAATTTGTGCCAGTGAACTTGTCTGCTGAACCCACCAGCATATACTAGGAAAGGAATAGCAAGAGTTCCTAACCCAAGAACTCAGATTTGACCAGACTCTGCAAGAATGCCTGCAGAAAGAGGTCCTGGGTTTGAGTTAAATCCAATATGGTAGTAGAGGGATCAGAGATATTATTAGGCAAACAAGCTACTTGAGGACACATATGCAATGTCTCATTGGAATATCCAATCTGTGTTCTCACTGGACATCTTATTGGCTTAAATTTTGTGTGTTTTTTACTTTGTTAGTAATGTCAGGTTATGTTATGCTATGCCTTTTATGATTTCATGTGTTTATTAGGTTGTTACTGTTGTATATTTTTCTGTTCATTTTGCTATAATTTAAAAGGTGTTCAAGTCCTCCTCCTTATCTCTGCTTTTTATATAGCTTTTTCTCAAGCCCCTGAGACAACACTATTCTTTCTCTAAATGTGTAAACTCCTTCTCTCAGTTGCTTGAATCCACCACACTTAGCTCCCTCACGGTCGCTCTTGCCCTCACTAGCATTATTCTTCTATCCTCTCCATTCTAAGTCTTTGGCTTGCCTGTGTCTTATCGCTACTGACATCTCTGCAGGAAAGTTCTGATAACCAATTAGCTTTCCTTAACCACAGATTTGACCTCCCCTTCTCCCATATCTTGGCTTTGACCACACAGAATATATGCTGAAAACCCTCAATACTAAATCTTCAACTCAGCTAAAAGTACTCCAGTGAAAATGGAACACGCATCAATCTTTTCTTATCATCTACCACTATTCTCCCCTATAAACCTCCCCCTTAGTGCCTGACAGTATTCATCCAACCGGTTTCCATTCTCCCCAACCCATCTGACCTACTGCACCACAGAGCAACCACAAATAATAAAGTCACAGTGTGCATAGAGAGCAGACAACAAGGGGAAGAATAAGAGCAAAGATGATCATATAAAAACACTGTGGCAGGAGCCAATGGTTTAGCTCAGCAGCTTGAGTGCTTGCCTGGTAAGTACAAGGTCATGAGTTCAATCCCCAGCAACAAAATAAAAAATAAAATAAATACTGTGACATTGAAACTTTGGATGCTGTAATAAATAGAAGCATTTCTTCCACTAAAACATAGGGACAGGGATGAAATCTTCATAGTAAATAACAAGAGGAGAAATACTAACACTGGACATACAAAGCTGAAAATTATTCACAGGAAGGCAACATCCTACTAAAAATCTCAATAAAAGTCACGAACTCTCCTGACATCTCTAGGCCCTAACCTGCATAAACCCTCCCCCGCTAAAAAAGGAAGAGAAATGAGAAAGCCATGTATGATTTTTAAAATATATCTATATAGATAGATATAGATTAGATATAGATAGGTGATATATACAGCTATGTAACAGACAAATAAACACAGAAGTTCGAGAATGGGGAAATAAGAAAATAGATCTCTGATCCCCTCCAGCTGTCCTATGGCAGAGCATGGAGCCACAAAGGAAGAAAACAAATATGATATAGAACTTTATGAAAAGTTATTTGAAGAGATGAAGAAAATAGATGAGTTCAAAGAGAAAAGTTCAAAAGTTTATAGCAATTGCTCTCAATATGTCTATGGTGAATTTGGAGACTAATAGGGAAAAAATAGGACTAGCTGACCAGAAAAGTTCAAAATTTGAATGACAGATTCAATAAGATATAAAGTCTTCAAAAAGATGTCAGACAGAAATACCTTAAATAAAAAAGTATAGAATTCATACACTCCAGCAATGACCAATGTGAAGAGAGTATTGTCTGATATTTAGGACAAAATAGTGACACATGATAAAGCCAAAAAAGAAAACAAGAAAAAAAATTAACAACTACTAGATGACAATAAGAAAACTAATCTAAGACTAATCATAGTTACAGAAAAATAAAAAGGTAGCAAAAATGGATTCATTAACATGCTTACAGAAATTATGGAAGAAAATTTCCCAACTACAAGAAAAAAAAATTTAAACTACAAGTAAGCAATGCTTGTAGAACACCAAACATTATTATAAAAGAATTTCATGAAGGCATATTCTCATTAAATTCACAGATATTCAGAAAAAAAACCCACCAGAATTATAAAGGCAACCAGAGAAAAACAAAACAAAGTCAAACAAACAAACAAAAAACCCACTTAAAGAGGTAAACCAATTAGAATCACAGCAGACTTCTCACCACAAACCCTGAAGGCCAGAAGAGTTTGAAGTGAAGCATTTCAAGCTCCCAAACCAAAAAATTTCCAACTCAGATTTGTGGTAGTGGATAAAGCTAGAGATTGATCACGTGTGTGAGGGTGGAGCTAGGCCAGTGGAGGACAAAGAGCACCCAAGGGGAGTCACAGGAACAAGTGGATTCAGTTAAAAACACCAGGCCCTCAGGCAATTGAAGCAAATAGGAAACTGCGCAGAGGCGTGTGTTATGTCATATCAACCTGAAGGATGTATAAATAAATGCACCGTAGTGGTTGAGCAGTTCCTTTCCACCCATGCAGAGACAGGGCCCCATTTGACCCTAGACTCTGTGTCTCACATTTCTTCACATTCTCGCTACCCTTCAAGGCCCTTACTCGAGTTCTAGAGCTGCATGAGATACACCACAGATTAATCTACCCAGCAAAGCTATCCTTCACAATAGATAGAGAAATAAGTTATTTCCATGAAAAAGACCAGCTCAGAAAATAAGTACTAAACAAGCTCTAGACACAGTCAAGAATATTCTCAGTGGAAACAGAATTGGATCAAGCTAAAAAAACACAAAGGAATTTTGTGAAGTCAATAAATAAATGGCAACAAAAACATCAGGAAGAATAAAGCAAAGGATCCACCAATAGATGAAGATGCAGTAAATACAGTAAATAACTGACACATTGTCACAGTTCACTACTGTGGTATGGTACAAAGGTTGAAAGATTGCCCAGAGATAATTCAGAGTTAATGTCAACACCAGCAGGGTCTAGAGGGATGGACATTAACCTGAGATTCCTCAGCATGAGACAGTCTGATAAAGACAGCCCCAAACTGAAGCCTCTGTGTATATTTATTGATAGAACAAAGTAGCAAAGATAAGGAACAAAGGAAGGATGATGAGTATGTGGGGGAGGAACAGAGGGAACACAGGGTAAGGTCAGCATGGTCTACTGCAGGAACGGCCTTAAGGCTACTCTAAGTAATAAATCAGAATATGGAAAGGGTGATGGCCAGCACACTCATTCCTTAAGTCAGGATGTTTGACTCTATTTGGATTTGTGGCACTGCAAACTATCTTTTAATTTCTAACGATGAATTGTGTGAGATTTTGGTCATGTGACTCCAAAAGTCCCTTATCTCTGCATAACCAAGTCATGCATCCCTCTGGCCAATGCCCCAGAAGCCCATCTCAGTAATGTCTCTAGTGCTAACAGCCTCAACTCTCCAATCGAAAGGCACAGACTGGCAGACTGGACTGAAAAACAGAATCCAAACAATCTGCTTCCTTCAAGAAACTCCTAATATAGACAGATATTCATAGACTAAAACTTAAAGAACAGAAAACAACTCTGAAGTAGGTAAGGATAGCAATTATAATAGCAGATATGGTATAAACTTCAAATAAAAACTGATTAGAAGAGACAAAGAAAGTCACTATATTCTAGCTAAAGGAACAATTCAACAAGAAGATATAGAATTGATAAGCATATATGTATTGAACACTGGAGCATTTACCCTCATAAAACAAAAACTTCTGAAATTAAAAGATCAAATAAACACTAACACAATAATAGTAGAAGATTTTAACACCCCACTTTTGCAAAAAGACGGATTAACTAAACCAAAAACCAATAAAGAAATTTCAGAGCTGAACACATCCTTGAAAACATGGACTTAATAGATATGTAGAGAGAATTTCACCTCTCTCAAGCAGAGTATGCATTTTTTTCAGCACCAGATGGTACTTTCTCTAAAACAGATCTTACACTAGTCCACAAAGCCTCCTTAAGTAAATGTAAAATAATTGAAATCACCCCATGTATAATATCAGACCACTGTGCAATGAAAATGGCAATGAAAAAGAAGTTACAGAAAAAGAAAACACTCCCAGAAAATTAACAAAACACTCCTAAACAACCAATGGGTCATAGAAGAAATTTTTAAAATTCTGCAAGTTAATGAAAAGGAGAATGTAGTTCAATGAAACCTGTGGTACACTATAAAAGCAGTTCTAAGAGAAAAACTCATTGCAATTAATACACACACTAGGAAAGCAGAGCCAGTCCAAATACCTTGTGAGAAAACTTAAGACGCCTGAGAAGCAACAACAAACCGAACCCAGGCTGAAATTAAGGAGGGAAACAAGGAAGATGAGAGTGGAAATAAAAGAAATTGAGATTAAAAAAACTGTTTAAAAAAGTTAACAAATTGAAAAGCTGGTTCTTTGAAAGAATAAATAATATAGATAAGCCTTTAGTCAAACTCATCAAGAGGAAGAGAAAAAAACTCACATCAACCAATTAGAGTGAAATAGTTGAAGTCACAGAAGAGACTGTTGAAATCCATAAGATAGCAACTACTTTGAAAAATTATATTCCAACACGTTAGCAAATTTTGAAGAAATAGACAGACTTCTAGACACATACAAGCTACCAAAACTAACTCAAGAAGACATAAATATGCTTAACAACCAAAAAAAGTAACCAACTAAATTGATTCAGTAGTAATCTACCAATTAAGAAAAGCCCAGGGCCTGATGGATTCAATGCTGAATTCCAAGAAACTTTCAAAGATGTATTATTGTCTATACTCCTCACATTCTTCAAAGAAGCTGAAAGAGATAGAGGGCTTCCAAATTCACTAATGAAATCCTCTATTTCCCTGATCTCAAATCCCCAGAAAGACTCAACTACAAAGGAGAATCCTAGTCCAATTCATTAATGAATACAGATGTGAAAATCCTCAAAAGGACATTAGCAAATAGAATGCAACACAGTAACAAAAAGATCATAGAGCACAATCAAGTAGGCTGCATCTTACAGCTGCAAGGGTGGTTCAACATGTGTAAGTCAATAAATGTAACACAGCACATAAACAGGAGCAAAGTTTAAAACCACACAATTGTATTAGTAGACGGAAAGTTTTTGGCAAAATCTAGCATTTCTTTTTCATAAAAACTCTGAATAATACAGGCATAGAAGCACTATACTTGAATTTTACAAAGGCTACCTATGACAAACCAATAGCCAACATCATACTAAATGAGGAAAAGTGGAAAACATTTGCCCCTGAAAATCAGGATCAACAATGTCCACTACCACCTCCTCAATTCAGCATAGTACTTGAAACATTAGCCAGAGTAATTAGGTAAGAGAAAGAAAAAAGGAGTGAAAAAACTAAGCTGGGCATGGTCGTGCATGTCTGAAATCCCAGTACTTGGGAGGTTGAGGTGGGAGGATCTTTGTGAGCTCAAGACCAGCCTGAACTACATAGTGAGACTTGTCTCAAAAAAAAAAAAAAAAAGTCAAGAGAAAGAATAAAAGATTACATATAAGAAAAGAAGAACTCAAATTATCATTATTTACAGATGGCATGACACTGTACATAGAAGACCCAAAGAACTCTACCAAAAAACTCTCTGAAGCAATAAACTAATTCAGCAAAGTATTAGGATACAAAATCTACATATTTGGGACCATGCTTGGCAATATTTGGGACAATATCACATTAAATATTAGTCTGTTTGTAAAGAACTAAGAGCAAGATAGTCTCTGTCCCAAATAATTTTCATTCTAATATTTGAATTTAAGTAGATGAATGACATATTCAGAGAAACTATGCCAAGTGCAAGAAAGGCGAAGCCTGGGAGCAAAAATCAAGTAAACCAAACCCAGAAAGTAAGCATGAAATCCCTAAGGGAGCATGGGTGAGAATCCAGCCGTAAACATGGACCCTGAACTAGCAGGGAGCCCAGAGCCTGAGCAAGAAGAGTCTGATGCGCAAGGAAGCACAAAAGCACTGGAAAGAAAGTAAACTGCTCTGTCAGGAAGTTAGTTTTCTCACGTTTCCTGCTGGGGCATTTGGGAAGCTTAGGAATGATGGAGGCAATTGTGTAGTAAACAGACAATTGCAAAATAAAAATTTTAAAGGAAAAACTATATTGATTGTGTCTAAATAAATCCCAGAATATCAAAATTCTATGAATTTTCCTTTTGAAAACTCTTAAAATTCCTCCAATTCTCTCTTCTTGATTCAATGATAATAAAAATGAGATTCTTTTTATAGACTGTAGGAAATGCTAATTTGATTTAATAATCTCTAAACAAGATTCTATTTATAACTTGATAGAAATGTATAATCCTTCCTCCATCTGCACAATCTTTATTCTTCTGCCTTTGAAGAGCTTTAGATCCTTGCATTATACCTCACACATTCCTATTTGAACATGAGTTCTTGAGAGGAATCTATCTTGGCTTTCCATATATGAATACAGATAGGCCATATTGTTCCTCAGAACAGACACTACTCTGTTTATGTGAGCAGTTAGCATCTGTCTAGTAATGAGAGAACAATCTTTATGTGTGGGCTACAAAAATTTCAAGCTGATGGAAAGTGTCTGTCTACTCAAAATAAGCATTTTGCTCCTTTCCCTCCAATCTCAAAGTCTATGCCTTAATAGATTTGCAGATATTCACATCTACAGTCAAGTAAATAAACTTATGGAAATTTAGCACATCCTCTTACCCGTTATATATCTTAATTCTGTGGATTCATAAAATCAACCAAGATAAATCCAATTGTTGTTCAGGTTAACAGACCATTCCCATATTCAACAGAGCTATCAATTGCCACTGAAGACCAGGGTGACTGAATTACTGTTAAACTTCTTCTTGGGAGAATATGAACACCTGGAGCCAGCAGAGACCAAGAACACAAGACAAGCTTCAGTGCTTGTGTAAACATACGTGTGCACATGTGTACACATTTATTTATGAGAGACAAGTCTGGAGGAATTCATTCCTAGAATAATCAATTTCAAATAATAAAATATTACAAAGGGGAAATAATTTCTTTTCTTTTTGTTTTTGTTTTTGGTTCTTTTGCAGCACTGGGGATCAAACTCATGACCTCACACTTCCCAAGCAGACGCTTATGCCACTGAGCTAAATCCCCAGCCCTGGGAAATAATTTCTAACTAATATCACAATATAACCATAGCTGGGGATTTAGCTCAGTAGCATAAGCACCTGCCTGGCAAGCATGAGATTGCAAGTTTGATCCCTGATACCAAAAAAAAAACCAAAAGAATATACCCCTTTTTCTTAATCAACCAGTGTCACTTTGATTACATCACTCTCTACCAGCACACCAAAAATGTAGGAAAAGTTAAAATTGCTAAGGTATTGGAAATTTCAATTTTTATTCCATGTATTCTTTTTCTTTTCCTCCTGAACTTAGTCGGCTGAATAATGCACATAACCTTTCATTTTCTTATGAAAAGCAACAGCTGGCAAATTGTTAAACTGTTTGGAAAATTCTGGCATAGTAATATTAGTGTAAGACAATGCTAGCTGACATAAAATTGTCGCATCCGACAGATTAAAAAGACTAATGGAAATGTAAGGAAAAAATGAAAAAGGCCATTGCTCCACTAGGATCTCGCCCTGTATATGAAAGATCTGAAATCGCCATTGACTGATGTCTTTAAGGACAAAAAGAAGAATCCATCAGAACACCTCCATGCTAGCGCGTGTGTGTGGCCCTGCCCGTCGCTCTGTGGACACCGCCACACATAGTTGTGAAAAACCAAATGCGTTTGCTTCCTGTTTTCTTCAGTCACAATCAGAAATGTCAGTCTGAACAGGTTGCAGATCAAACATAGCTTAGAGCATGTTTTTCAATGGATTTTCATTACCCCTTTTGAACTTTTCCCATTTATTTTATAACAAATGGCTTTTCCCCCATAAGTGTATGTATGTATTCTGCCTTATAACCAGAAAACACTGAAGAATTCCATTGATGTCTTCATACATAAAAATAAATTTCTGAGATTTTTTTATGTAGATATAAGAATATTGCTTTTACACTAAAATGAATATAACAGAATGTAATAGTTTTAAATACTAATTTTCAGTTAACCAATGTATTTCATATAATGTTAATTACTTCAAAACTACAGATACTCTTGTGTTTTTATATCACCCAATTGGCATAATGTTTTAAGTGAAATTATTCAGAGAAAATGACAGTAAAGTTAAAAATTTAATAAAATTAAACTTCAAATATGAAATTCAAACTTGTTTGAAATAAAAAAATAAAGTTCTATTGTTAAGTGATCACTTAACTAAGTATTCTTGCAAAAATTTATTTTTTGCCATCATCCAAAATCTCTCTACTCTCTCATACACTGTGTGTATACACACACATTTGAACTTTTCCCCGGACTCTTCTTAATTTAATATGTTTAATTCTGGATTTGAACTAGCTTTATCTCTACACTATCTTTTCCATATGCTTCTTTATCCCTTGTACTTGGAATTGATCTAAGACTTGGAGATTCACTTTATCCTAGTTTTCTTCCCCTCCAATGACTTATTTCGTCTATTCTGGACTTCTGTACATCATCACTGCTGATCCACACTGGCTGAAGTCACCATTCTTCCTTCTCATCTGAACCACCTGGAGGCCACAGTCTCCCTAGCACTTCCATATTGCTTCAGTGTGATTTGGGAATGTAAAACTCACTTCAGCACCTATCAGGCTGAGGCCGAAGCTTTACTGAATAATGTTTCACACTTAGTTGCTGACAATGGAACATCATGATGTTCATGTATTTTTTGTAGTGATTTTATACCCCATGCATAAATTATTAGGAGAAAGTTGGTATATTCAGAAATATGACATGTACACCTACATATGCATACTTTTGGTTAAATGAATTAAAAGAATATGTTCACATTAACCACCAAATAATATTGACAATTCTAAAATAAAATTAGCATTCTCTCATAACTCTCTACAATATTCCTCTTCCAATTTGACAATTACATAATATTAGTATTTTTCATACTTTCGTTCTAGTATACAAAATATAAAATGAACTATAAAATGTTAAACTTTTTAAAATAAAAATGACACAGCCCAGGAGGTGAACATGCGCGAGTTGATTCCCAGTGCATGGGGGAATCTTTAAAACATCACTCCCAGCCGGTAAGACCATGCCCTGCATCTCACATCACCAGAGGATGCAGGGGAGATCCCTCCACTCCTAACTGGGCCATGCCCAATGACCTCCAAGCGGCTAGCAGGGGCCTGCATTCAGTTCCAGGGGAAGAACATGCGCGAGTTGATTCCCAGCACATGGGGGAAGCTTTGGAACATTGCTCCCAGCCAGTAAGACCATGCCCAGCATCCCAAATCACCAGAGGACACATGGGAGGTCCCCACGGGCCTAACTGGGCCACACTCAATGAACTCCAAGTGCCTAGCAAGTGTCTGCATTCAGTCCCAGGAGCCAAAAGTGGGCTAGGTGATTCCCAGGTCACAAGGGAAGCTTTAGAACATCTCTCAAAACCCAGAAACATAGGAAAATGACAAAACAAAACTCCAGCCAACCCAAACAAGCCTAGGAGACATGGACATGGAAGAAAATGCAAACCATACACCTGAAATTCCTGAAATGATAATAACTGAAGTAAAGAAACAACTCTGGGAAGCTATAAAAGAACTCAGATCAGAAATAATCTCTCAGTTAAAAGAAGAAATGATAAATGTAATGAAAAAATGCTGAACACATCTAAAGAAGACATAGTTAAAAAATTAGAGGAATGATGCAAAAAGATGGAAACCCTGAATGAAAAATATAAGAAACAAATAGAATGTGTGAAGCAGATTCAAACAGATACACAGGAAATCAAAAATTCTATCAAAATTTGGCAAAACTGCCTCAACAAAAGTGAAGATAGAATTTCAGATCTCAAAGAAAAGATTGCAGCTAGTGAATAGGGAAGGAAAGATCTTTTAAAAATAGCAAGGAATCAGGAAATAACAATTCAACAGTTTCAATGTGATGTAAAGAAAAACAACATAAGATTGATAGGGAGGGGCCAGGGATTTAGCTCAGTGGCAAAATCGCCTGCCTGGCAAGCACAAGGTCATGAGTTTTATCCCTGGTACAAAAAAAAAAAAGATTGATAGGGATAAATTAAAAAGAAGGTGACAACACAAATGGTATTAAGAGGCTATTTAAAGAAGTAATAGCTGAAAATTTCCCAAACATGAGAATGGAAGCTAACATACAGATCAGTGAAGCATAGAGAGCTCCAAATAACCATAACCAAAATAAAACTACACCCACACATATAAGAATCACCATCCCAGAAATCCAACATAAGAACAGAACACTAAAAGCTGTTAGAGAGAAAAGACAGGTCACTTATAAAAGAAAGCCTATCAGAACCACAGAAGACTTTTTAACACAAACAATGAAGCCAAGAAGAGCATGGAGTGAAGTATTTCAGATCCTAAAGGAAAATGACTTCCAACACAGACTGATGTACCATGCAAAACAGTGCTTCAAAATGGATGGAGAAATTAGATATTTCCATGACAAAGAACAGCTAAAGAACTTCATGACCATGAAACCAACCCTACAAAGAATACTGAAAGACATTCTAGATAGACATAGGAAAAAACCACTAAGCAAAGCAAACAATAAAACAGAGTGGAAAGATAAAGAATCAACAGTAGAAAGATAACATGTCAACAATAAACCAATACATAACAGTTATAACAATTAATGTAAATGGCCTCAATTCACCAATTAAAAAAACATACTGGCAGAATGGATCAAGAAACACCATTCAATCACATGCTATATGTAAGAAACCCATATAACCCTAAAGGAAACTCAAAGACTGAAAGTCAAAGGATGGAAAACAATACTCATGCAATAGGATACCCCCAAAAAGCAGGGGTAGCTATTCTATATGCAGACAATGTGAACTTCAAACCAAGAATGATCCAAAGAGATAAAGAAGATCACTACATACTAGTTAGGGGAAAACTTCAAAAGAAAGAGATAGCAATCTTAAATAGGTATGCACCAAATTTGGGAGCACCCAGATATACAAAACAAATATTAACAGAAATGAAAAATCAAACAAGCAATAACACAACTATAACAGGAGACTTTAACATGCCATTGAAACAAAGGAACAGATCAATTAGACAGAAAACCAGCAAAGAAATAACAGAACTGAATCACATCTGTGAACAAATGGACTTAGTAGACGTATACAAAGTGTTCCACCCAACAAAATCAGAATATACATTCTTCTCAGCAGCACATGGAATGTTCTCTAAAATAGACCATATACTAGCCCAGAGAACATATTTAAGTAAATGCAAAAGAATTGAAATTGTCCCATGCATGTTATTGGATCATAGTGCCATGAAACTAGAAATTAATGACAAAATAAACTGCAAAAACCCCACAAATACATGGAAATTGAATAATACACCCCTTAACAATCAGTGGGTCACAGAGGAAATTAAAGAAGAAATTAAACAATATTTACAGGCAAATGAAAATATAAATACAACTTATCGGAACCTGTGTGATGCAATGAAAAGAGTCCTCAGAGGAAAATTTATTGCAGTGAACTCCTACATAAGGAAACAGAATTAACACAAATAAACAACCTGATGCTACACCTCAAACATCTAGAAAAAGAAGAGCAAGTTAAGCCCAAAACCAAAAGAAGGGAGGAAATTATAAAGGTCAGAGCAGAAATCAATGCAATAGAGACTAAGAAAACAATACAAAGAATCAATGAATCAAAGAGCATGTTCTTTGAAAGAATAAATAAAATTGACAAGCCTCTAGCCAACCTTATTTTAAAAAGAAAAGAAAAAACTCAAATTCATGCAATAAGGAATGAAAAGAGTGAAATCACTACAGACCCTGTGGAAATACAGAAGATGATCAACACCTATTTTGAAAACCTCTACACCCATAGGCACAGAAGAAATGGACAGATTCCTAGAAACATATGAATTACCAAAGCTGGGTCAAAAAGATGTAAAAATGCTGAATAACCCACTTTCAATTAACGAAATTGAAAATGTAATTAAATCATGACCAACAAAGAAAAGCCCAGATCCAGACAGATTCACTGCAGAATTCCACAAGAAATTCAAAGAAGATTTAATGCTGACACTCCTCAAACTCTTCAATGAAATTGAAAGGGAAATGATTCTCCCTAACTCATTCCTGGAAGCAAACATCACTCTAATACCAAAATGTGAGAAAAACACAGCCAAAAAAGAGAACTGCAGGCCAATCTCCCTAATCAACATAGATGAAAAATTTCTCAATACAATTTTGGCAAACAGAATGCAGCAAATCATCAAGAAGATTATCCACCACAACCAAGTGGGATTCATCCCAGGAATTCAGGGATAGTTCAACATATGCAAATCAATAAATGTAATCCACCATATCAATACAGCTAAAAATAAGAACCGCATGATCATTTCTATAGATGCAGAAAAAGCTTTTGATAAGATCCAACACTTATTCATGATAAAAACCTTACAGAAAATTGGAACAGATGGTCTTTATCTCAATATGATAAAAGCCATCTATGACAAACCAACAGCCAGCATCATATTAAATGGCCAAAAACTGAAACCCCTTACTATAAAATCAGGAACAAGGTAAAGATATCCATTTTCACTGCTCCTACTCAACATAGTACTGGAAATATTAGCCAGAGCAATTAGATAACAGAGAAATAAAAGGAGTAAGGGTAGGAAAAGGAGGAGTTAAATTATCATTATTTGCAGATGACATGATACTCTACATAGAAGACTCTCAAAACTCCATTGAATGACATATAAGTATAATAAATAAATTCAATAATGTAGCTGGATACAAATTCAACACTCAAAAATCAATAGCATTCCTACACACTAACAAAAAAATCACTGAGAGAGAAATAAGGGAAGCCACATGCTTCACAATAGCAGCCAAAAAAATGAAACACTTTGGAATCAATCTAACAAAAGAAGTAAAAGATCTATTCAGGGAAAATTATGATACCCTGAAAAAGAAATCAAAGAGGACCTCAGAAAATGGAAAGACATCCCTTGTTCATGGATAGGAAGAACAAACATTGTGAAAATGGCCATTCTCCCAAAATTATTATGCTGATTTAATGCAATCCCAATCACAATACCACTAGCATACCTCACAGAACTAGAGAAATCATTCCTAAAATTCATCTGGAACCAGAAGAGACCTAGAATAGCAAAGGCAAATTTAAACAAAAAAGACAAGGCAGGAGGCATCACAATCCCAGACTTGAAGTTATACTACAAAGCTACTGTAATAAAATCAGCATGGTACTGGAAAAAAAAAACAGACTTGAAGATAAATGCAAGAGATTAGAAGATACAACTACAAACACATTTATCCACCTTATCTTTGATAAAGGAGCCAAATACATACACTGGAAGAAAGATAGTCTCTTCAATAAATGGTGCTGGAAAAATTGGCTATCCATCTGCTAAAAACTAAAACTGGACCCATACCTATCACCATGCACTAAATTAAAGTCTAAATGAATCAAAGACCTAAATATTAAAACAGAAACACTAAATTTATTGGGAGACAAAGTAGGCAGAAATCTTGAAGATACAGGAGTAGGTATAGAATTCATGAGCAAGAATCAAATCGCATGCAAAATACTTCACAGAATCAATAACTTCGATCACATCCTATTAAAGAGTTTTTGCATGTTGAAAGAAATCTCCAGCATAGTGAAAAGAAAACACACAAATTGGGAAACAAATACTAGTTAATTGTCCCTCAGACAAAAGACTTGTGTCTAGAACATATAAGAATTAAAAAAATTCAGATCCCCAAAATTCTAAAGACCCATTCCAAAAATGGGCATCTGAGATGCATACACAGTTCTCAGATGAAGAAATACAAATTGCAAATAAATACATGAAAAAATGTTAAGCATCATTGGTCATTAGAGAAATGCAAATTAAAACAACATTTAGATTCCATCTCACTCCAGAAAGAATGGACAGGATCAAGAAAACTACCAATAACAAATTCTGAAGAGGTTGCAGGGAAAAAGGAACTTTTCTACACTGTTGGTGGGAGTACAGACTGGTGCAACTACTGTGAGTGTCAGTCTGGAGGTTCCTCAAAAAGCTGAGATTGGTGGGCTGGGGATTTAGCTCAATGGCATAAGTACCTGCCTGACAAGCACAAGGTCATGAGTTCAATCCCCAGTACCAAAAAAAAAAAAAATGACTTCCCTATCTCTGGTTAAAAAAAAAAAAGCTGGGATTGGAACTCCCATTTGACCCAGCTACTCTACTTCTGAGCATATTTCCGTAAGAACTGAAAACATCATACCACAGTGATATATGTGCACCCATGTTTATAGCAGCATGATTTGTAATAGCCAGATCTTAGAAACAACCTAAATGCCCATCTACTGAGGAATGGGTAAAAAAGATTTGACATTTTTATACAATGGAGTACTACTCAGCTATAAAGAATGATCACACTGAGGTATTTATAAGTAAATGGATACAACTCGAGATTATATTCATAACTAAAATAAATCAAACTCACATGTATAAACACCATATAGTCTCCCTAGTGTAAGAAATGGTAAGAATACATAAGATACAAAAAAGTCAATAAATACAGTAAAAGGATAAGAATTTGCTTAATGGGAAAAAATAATATCTCAGGGAAAATGAGGAAAAAAAAAAGGAAAGGATAAGAAAAAATACCCAAAATTACATAAACACACTTAGGATAGCTAAGATGATTGTGCTACAAATTCTATAAGTTCTTGGAACAAAATAGTTAATACTAATAGGATTGGAACAATTGTGCATATTATTGTATGCTGATCTGAGGAACTCTTGAAGATCATTATGTAAAATAATAACCCTAGTTATGCTCCTACCACCTTGTTTTGAAGGCCTATATTGTCAGTGTTTTGGACTCTTTGCTATTGTTATTTATTTGTCTTTTTTGTTTTTTGTTTTTCTAGTAATTTGTTTTGTTTTTCCCTCTAATACAGAAAGGATAGATATACATGTAGCGACTCATACACACATAGAACTTCTCGTAAACAGTTTAGGAGACTTGATTATATAATGCGTGATGAAATGAACAGCTACTTTGACGAAAAAGAGACACTACAGTACCCAGTGCTGATTCCGTAGCATCATGCTGTGAAATCCAGCAATACTATTATTCTTTGTTCAGAGTGATTTTAGTCTGTTTCGTTTTGTCTAATTGAAACATGGACAGCTATTTTGAAGAGAATGAGAGACATTATGGCAGCCATTGTTGATTTCCCTATTGTCTGGTTTTGTAGGCCTTAAATGCCTTCATCACTCTTTTCTGATCAGTTTAATACTATTTTGTTTTGTATGAATTCATTTTGTATGAAGAATTGGACAACTATTTAGAAGAAAACAAGAGACAACATGATAGACAGTGATGATCTCTTATTGTTTTACTTTGAAATCTGTCTCTTACATTATTTTCTTCTGATCTGCTTTGTTCTGTTTTGTTCTGTTTTTACCCTGTTTAAAATAAAATTTTTAAAAAGTGATATAAATGTGAGTTTCTTATATTTTAATATTAATATTATTTATTTACACTATGTTGCTTCAAAATCAGTAGGTATCAATCTGATTTTAATTTTAGTTTTTATTAATACATGTTTGGGATACACAATGAATGAGTCAATTGTGGGTAGTTGGTATGTTTATAGGACAGCATAATTCTTCTTATAGTCCCTCCTTACATCCCACTTTCCTTCTCTTGGTTCCCTTACCATTTGCAGAAGATCTATCTCGCTGTTTCCTATTGTCTATCATTTATTTAGATTTTTAACTTACATACACTTGAACTTCTCATATAAGAGAAACTATATGATATTTAAACTTGTATATCTGATTTATTTAATTTAACATTGTGGTCTCAAGGTGCATCAACTTTTCAACAAATGATTTAAATTTATTCTTCTTTGTGCATAAATACATTTTCTGTATCCATCAGTTGATGGATACATAGGTCACCTCCAAGATTTAGCTAAAAGGAATAATTGGGTCAAATGTAATTTCTCTTTCTAGTCTTTTGAGGAATCTCCACACTGATTTCCCTACTGGTTGTACTTGTTTAGATTTACACCAGTGATGTAGAAAGAAGGGTTCTTTCTTTCAGCATCCTTGCAGCATTTTGTATTATTTCTCAATGACAGCCATTCATTCTGGGGTGAGATGAATTCTTGGTGTTGTTCTAATTTGTACTTCTTTAATGATCAGTGATGTAGAAAGTTTTTTCATGTACTTGGCCATTTGTATCTGAAGAGTATCTGCACATTTCACTTGCCCATGTTTCAATTCGGTGTTTTATTAAGGTCAAATTTTTTCAGTTCTTTATTTTATATATTCTAGATATAATCCTCTGAGAATAGCTGGCAAATAATTTTTTTTCCATTCTGTACATTGTCTCTTCACTCTGCTGCTTGTTAGCTTTGTTATACAGAAGTGTTTAAAACTGATATGATCCCATGCATTGGTACTATTTCTTATTCACCTGGGGTTCTATTTAGAAAGTCCTCACCTATGTCTATGACTTCAAGAGTTACCTATTTTACTTCCAGCAGATTAAGTGTTTCTGTTTTAGCATGTAGATCTTTGATCCATTTTGATTTTTGTTTAGTGTACAGTGAGATATATATGTCTAGATTCAATCTGTTACATGTCGTTAGCCAATTTTCCCAGCAGTATTTATTGAAAAAGGTTATCTTTCCTCCAGGAACTGTTTTTGGTCTCTTTGTCAAAGATCAAACAGCTGTATGTTCTTGGGATATTTTTCCATCCTCTGTTCTGCTCTGTTCATCCTCATGTCTGCTCTTGTGCCAATACCATGATATTTTTGTCACAAATAAAAATTATTCTGTACTATAAAACTTAATATATCTTATTCTTCCTTTATAGAGAGATATTGAAGTTATATCAGTTTTTATTATTATAATAAACATTCTAATAATGAGATTTTTAAAGAAAATTTATATTATCTACAAACCCATAGTGGTCTATGGGAGTAAAAATCAAATATAATAACATTTGCTAATGAAATGATTATTTCTAAAAGTAGTCCTTTCTCAAATTTTCATCATTGTACATACTAGGAAATTTTCCTTATGACTAAATCTTTATTTTTCAGTTCCCGTATTTCTGGTTACTCTGCTCAAATCTGTTATTTCAAAGTAGTATGCAATATTAATGTAAATTGAATTTTCATGTGACACAAATTTCACACAAGTTATCAGGGACCAGGCAAAGATGCCAGATTGCCCATGTCAAGGGTAAAATAAAAGGATAAAATAAGAAACGGAGACAAATCTACTAATATGTGATGAGTGACTAGGAAGCTGATGTCTCCAGGTGGGTCAAGACAGTGACTCTCCAAATCAGCCACTGTTTATTGGTTGTACACAGTGAGAGGCGGGACCAGCAGAAGATCCAAAGTGGCAGAAGACCCAGAAGCCTATGACTCAGCAGGCATGTATAATTCTGGGAGGACGCAAGAGGGCCAAGATGATCTTATGTTAAGAAGGATCTTGCCCTGGAGTTTTGTTTAAATTTAGTAGTTTTTGTTTTAGTCTCAGTGAGTGGGAAAGGATGGCCAACCCTAAAGAGTTAATTGGAAATCTCAAATGATGAACTGATAATCCCAAACCTATATTTTATACCTTAGGGAAGTGAGCAAAATCAGTGAATTTGTGGTCCCAAATGTGTTTCATGACAAGAGAGTAGAGAGACACTCAAATCACACCAACACTACCATAGTTAAAACAGTTCAAGGGGGGCAGAAGAGAAAACTGACAACTATAAACATTTGGGAGATGTTTCAAAATGGCTATTTTATCACTAAAAGACTGAGAGAGAATTTTTCAATGAATGAGATTCTCTTCATGATTTTGTTAGAAAATTCATAATTGGCGAATTTAATATCATGTTGCCATAAAAGGTTGTTGAAAATACTACACCAAAAGCATCAAGTATTCCTCTACACCTTGTGATAAAATAGCCAGAAAACAATTATAATCTATTTTTAGTACATGTGAAGTACACTGCTATTCATAATACTTAACTTAGTTCTGACAACTCTGGAATTATACATTTTTCTATTTCTATACAATTTGGTTCCCATTTAAAATGTTAGGTTTTAGTGAATATTTGGTGTTTGAGAATACTGTCAGGAAACTGTGTTCCTCTGGATTTTGAGAGAAGTGAGTTCTTGTATAGGAAAGACTATCAAATTTCCTTCCAACAGCCTCATAGTTAAACATGTGACTCTATTCACACTAGAGAACTAGCAGTAATGCTTAAGGATAAATCAATAAAAGTAAAACTATTAACTCAAATAACAGGGATACTTTAAATTTTCATAGATATTAATAAATACCTAATTGTTTTTGTCAATTTACACTTATATGATCAGATGAAGAGAATGTATTTTCTTTTTCATCCATATCTTATTAATTTTAAATATTTTGTTAATGCCACAGATAAAGAGAGGTATATCATCTTGATTTGCATTTCTCTAAACACTAATGAGGGTGAATATATTTTAATATTCTTTTTTATCTCCATGGACTTTTTGTTTCAATTGGATTATCATTTTAAAATAAATTTGTTTGCATAAATTTTTAAGGACTTTTTATTTCAAATGAGTTATCATTTTAAAATAAACTTGTTTGCCTAAATTTTTAAACTTAACTTTTGTGTCATATAGATGATACAAATATATCTGTTCACTGTCTTTTAAATTTTTATGGTGATAATTTTAATTTTTACCTTGTGGAAGATGTAAATTTCTCCAGAGTCAGATTTGTCAGTCTGTCTTTATAATAGTTGAGTTGAGAGAGAATTTCATTATATACACACACATATAAGAATATATATATATATATATATATATATATATATATATATCAGAAATACATATATTTCAGCCAATGATAATAAAGCATCAAGATTACTAAATGTTCCCCTTTTACTTACTTTTATGATCTTTATAAATTTATCTAATTTTAGCTCTTGAAATAACCTTGTTTGTGTGAATGTAGATATATTTATAGATAGGAGGAAGTCTATGTCTAAACTAATTTTTCTCACACTTAATTTTAAATTACTGCAATGCCTCTTTTCTTCAAGTAATGTATCATGTTTGATTAGTTAATGATGTCACCATTATTACATATCACTGCACATATATAGCACTGAATTCTGGAATCTTCTGCCCCAAGGAAATATTCCTAGACTAATATATTTTCTGTGGACTAAATGTTTTCAGCCTAAAAATTCATATTTTAAAGTCAAATCCTTAATGTACTGGAGTTTGGAGATGGAACCCTTGGAGGTTTGCTGCACTCACAGTGGTACTAGTGTCCTTAAAAATGAAGCCCCAACAGAGCTCCCTTCCCTCTGCCACTTAAGTACACAGTGAGAAAACTTTGCCCATGAGTTAAGAAGCAAGCTTTTGTCAGACGCTAATCTGCTAGTGCCTTATTATGGAGTTCCAGCCTATAGAACTGTGATAAATAAATTTCTCTTCTTTATGAGTCATCACCAATATAGTACTTTGAAATCTTTTAAGTTGTAAAATGTTGTAGTTTATTTTATATCTGGTACAGTATGGCTCACCAAATATTTTTTCTGTTTTTCCTTTCTGCCAAGAATTAATTACTCCTTAAGCTTTGTTTTTCAGATTCTAATGTCCTTAAGACTCCACTGAGATTTTTGTTGATGGTCATTAAATTAATGGATTGAATTTTAGATGTTGGGCATCTTTACAATATAGTTTTCCAAATTAAAAGCACAGTAAGCATTTTATTTATTCATGTCCTGTTTCATTCTTGTCTTTTATTAGCATTTAGTAGAAGTGTTTTATTTTAATATCTTCCTTTCATGGCCGTATTTTCTATGGATGTTTAAGGTATCCCCATCAGATAAAATTTTTCAGAACATTAAGTTAATGGAAACTATTTTTAGTTACTAGATTCAAGGCTATAATCATGTTATCACTAGGGGGTTGTCTTGTTTTAAATAAAATAAAGGAGTTGAAATCATCTCATTTATTTATTAACTGTTTCCTTCCCAATAGATTGTAAACTCCTAAAGCAGAATGTGTATTTAAACTTTGAAATCCAGCACCATGGACAGAGCTTCCCACTTGCAGGTGAAAAGAAAATAGGGTTTTACTCCGATTTTTTTTTTTTTTAATTTAAAGCAGGTATGAGTGCTTGGTTCTGCGTTTTGATGGAAAATATGGAGCACTGGAGATGGATAAGTTAGAATTCTGATTTCACCTCTTAATACCAGTATGAGTTGAACCATGTTATTAACACCTTTAAATTTCTGCAAATGAAATTGGATCACCATGTTATTTAATTCTTGCAATGGTTCTATGAATCATTCCCATAGATGACTGAAATTATAATATAGCTAATTTGAGAAAAACAATTATATATAAGTATTTTAAGAGTTTGACTCTTGTTTCTGAGGAACTGAAGTTATCAGAGTAGCTCAAGTCAACTAGTAAGTTTGCCTATCCCAGTTTCCTTCTGGTTATAAGCATATACCAAAAGAGGTTCTTTAAAAAGTGGTTGTGCAAGACAGAAGAAAAGAGAACAGGAGTCAGGAACAGGCAGCAAGACCAGATTCAATATATGCTAAAACAGCAAGGACTGGGAGACCAGATTTCTCAGAACAACCCAGTTGGGCCAATGGATATTTCTATGCAACTTACCTAGTAGCCAGTGTATAGCAGAAATGGATACTACTGTACTATGGTCAATCAATAACTGGGAACAGACTGGAAAAGACATTTACACACACACTTCACTCTTTGATTTGGGTCTCCCCTTTGACCTTCTTAATGCAGAAACTCTTAGCTCAAACAGAAACCATTACTTGCAAAGTTTAAGTCATTCTCTTCTTGCATTGACAGTAACCAGAACATGTCATGTCTTTTTATGGAAAAACCTTTTAAAACCTTCTTTCATTTTTGTCCATAGTACTTTAATGAATTCCTTCACAATCCTAACATCAGTCTTATTAAAATATTGCCGTGTTATTGATCAGACCAACCAGGATGTCAAGAAAGATGGTGAGGCAGTAAGCAGCAGAGAAAACAGTCATTCTGTGAGTCATAGTCCAGACACTGGAATACAGCATTGTGAAGAAGACAAGTAGGAAAGAAGTGGGTCCTGTGGATCCAGGAAGATTCTGAAGTGTGAATTGAAGCCCACAGAAAGTAAAAAGAAAAGCTTTGATGGAAAAGAACGTGGTAGTCAGCAGCACCTTCACTCTGAGACAGGACTCACTGCACAAGAGTTCTTTGAACCTGGGATGTATGGTCACAGCAATGGTGAGGGCTGGTGACTCTGGAGGTCTCTGCAGAGAGACATGGCAGTGGAAGGGAGCAGCAGACAGGGAGCACTGCACTGGCCGGCAGTGAGCATAGAAGACTCCGTCCTCTCACAAGGAAGCAACAATTAGCCAGGAGCCATTTTGGAGATGGAACAGACAAACCCAGACCCCAGAATTGCTGCCCGCTTCCTCTAGCAGCTCCTAGGTGGGTGCAGACCCATGAAAATTGTTTCAACTGTAACAAACCCAGGTCAGGTGCTGAGGTTATCCACTACCCTGCATAAAGCAACTACTGGCTTGCTGGGATAGATCAGCACAATTCGAGACTCTGTGTCTCCACAGGTTGTCTAGTAGTGAACACAGAGAGAATCTTGGAAGTGTATTGTTTTTCTGTTTTTTTTTTGTTAGTTTCTTTTTGTTTATTTTCCTTTCTCTTTCTCCATCATTGTTTATATATGACTGCAAAAGGGGTCCCTAACCTCTTTTTGATTGTGGTTTTGCTCTGTTCTTCCTTTTATCTCTCCCTCTCTCTTTTCATTCAGTCTTCTGCATCAGTTTTCCCAAGTTGGTGTGATTCACCTTTGTCCTCCAACCTTGCTTCTAATCTCTTTCTCTTCTTCCACTTCTTTATTTTCTCCCTAATCTATTGTAAATTTAACCCTGAGGGAAAAATTGCGACAGTACACACATAGATATTGCATATAATTGTCTAGTTTGTTTTACATTTTGTTATATAATCATATATCTAGTTCATATAGTTAAAAGTTGCAAATTAAGGGTTAGCTCAGTTTGTTGCTTTCTCGGCTGTGTTTTGTGCTATCAGTACTACTGTAGCCAAAATTGACATAATTATTCTGAACAGTTGTTGGCCCTGATAATTCATGACTATAATTAACTAAGAGTCACAGAAAATACAGTGGCACAGTGCCAAAGAACTAGGGACTGGGACAAACAAGCAACAACTTCTCACCTCTGGCAAACTAAAGAGGTAAGACCTTCCGATAGACTCAAAACCCAAAAAGTAGCTAACCTGGAACATACCTCAGTGAAGTAATTATCACCTAAGGGTCCTAAATACTACCAATAAAACAATCCACCAGAAATAACTGACAAACATCATCCCAGGAATAAATATAAGCAAGAGAGAAAATAAAATGAGAGGACACAAGCAAAATGCACCCTCAGACATCCAGTTCACCAAAGGCAAATCCCAAGGAACAACCAGGTATCTCTGAAGAGGAAACAACAAAGCAATTGAATTAGGCTCTAGAAAAAATGAAATCAGAAATAATTTCTCAATTGACTATAGAGATTACCAAAATATACCATGCTTAGCAACATTAGACACAGACAAAAAAATAGACAAGTTTAAGCAAATTATGGAAAATTAACAGAAAAGAAATGGAATCCATAAAGCAGATTCAAATAGACATCCAGGAAAACAAAACTCCTTTGAAAATATTTGAAGTAGATTAGGTCAATGTGAGGACAGGGTCTGAGATATTGAAGACAGGCTTGCAGTTAATGACCAGCAAAGAAAGAGTTCTCAAAAATAGCAAGGGGCCATGAGAAATCAACTTTGCTAGATGAGAAAAAGAAGAATAACTTAAGATTGATTTGAGTTAATCAAAATGCAGGAAATACCACAAATGACATTTAAAAAATGTTCACAGACATCATGATAGAAAACATTCCTGATACAGAGAAAGAATTTGACATACAGACAAATTAAGCATATAGAACTTCAATTTGCAGTGATTAAGAACAACTTACAGCTAGGTATATCATAGTCAATATTGCAAAAATTCAACACAAGAATAGAAACCTAAAAGCTGTTAGAGAAAAGAAACAAATCACCTATAAAGAAAAATCCATCAGAATTACAACTAACTTCTCAGCACAGACTCTGAAGTCAAGGTGAGCTTGGAGTGAAGTACTCCAAGTTCTAAAGGAAAACAACTTTCAACCCAGATTGATGTACCCTGCAAGACTATCTTTCAAAATTGATAGAGGAATAAGATACGTCCATGACAAAGAACACTGAAGGAAATTTATGAACACAAAGATAGCACTCCAAAATATTCTGAAGGACATTCTAGAGAGAGATGATAAGGACTACAGCTCCATGAACCCCAGCAGAAGGAATCCACCAGGGAAGGCAAGAATCAGAGGGAGGGAAAAACAGGAGGAGGGGACAACAACAGTAAGATAGCGTGACAAGGACAAGTCAGTACATATCAGTATAACCATCAATGTCAATGGTCTCAGTTCAACAGTCTAGAGACACAAATTGGCTGAATGGATCAAGAAGCAAGGTCCAACAATATTCTGCATACAAGAAACATGTTTAATTCAAAAATAAACTCATAGACTGAAAGTCAAAGGACAGAAAAAGCACTCCAGGTGACAGGAACCCAGAAAAAAGTAGGGAAAGCTATTCTAATTTCAGACAAAGTGAATTTCAAGCAAAGACTGATTAAAAGAGATAAGGAAGTCACTACATCTTCATAAAGGGAAAAATTCAAGAGAAATAGATACCAATCATATATATATATGCAAAAAATGCCAGTGTACTCAACTATATAAAATAATTACTGATGAACATGAAAAATCAAATAAGCTCTAATACAATTTTAGTAGGAGACCTCAATATCCCACTGTTACAAAAAGATCAACTAGACAAAAAAATCAATTATGAAATATTAGAACTAAATTAAATTTTTGAACAAATATACCTAGTAGATGTCTATAGAGTGTGCCACCCCACAATATCAGAATACACATTCTTCTCAGAAGCATGAGACATTCTCCAAAATAGATCATATACTGCCTCATAGAATGTGCTTAAGTAAATGCAAAGGAATTAAAATCATCCCGTGCATACTATCAGACTACAGTGCAATAAAATTGGAAATTCATGCCAAAGAAAACCACAAGAACTTCATAAACACATAGAAATTAAATGCTACCCTTCTGAACAACCAAAGGATCACAATGAAATTAAAGAAGATACTGCATGGTTTTTAAAGTCAAATGATAGCAACAACATGACATACCAGATCTTGTGGGACACAATGAAAGCAGTTTTAAGAGGGAAATTTATACCAGTAAATACTCATATCAGAAAAACAGAGCAAGCACGTATAAATAACTTAATATTGAACTTCACACTTCTAGAAAAAAGAAGAGAAGGCTAAACCAAAAGCTTGTACAAAGGAGGAAATTATAAAGATCAGAACAGAAATTAACACACTGGAGAATAAAAAAATAATACAAAGAATCAATGAATTGAAGAATTGGTTCTTTGAGAGATGAAATAAAATTGACAAACCCTTAGCCAACCTTATCCAAAAAATAGAAGATTCAAATCTATGCAGTTAGGAAGGAGAAGGGCAAAATCACAGCACACCATGAAGAAATCCAGAAAATCATCCATACCTACTTTGAAAATTTGTATTCTAATGAGATGGAAAATACAGAAGAAATAGAGATTTTTAAATGAACATGAATTGCCAAAGCTGAATCAAGAAGATATAAAAGCCCTGTACAATCCAATATCAATAAAAGAAATCAAAGTTGTAATTAAAAAACTATCCACAAAGAAAAACCCAGGCCCTGACAGATTTATTTCTGAATTCTACAAGAAATTTAGAGAAGATATGACACCATAACTTCTCAAACTCTTTAATGAAATTAAACAGGAAGCAATACTTCCAAATTTGTTCCTGGAAGCCAGCATTACCTTGATATCAAAACCAGAGAAGGAGCCAACTAAGAAAAACAATTACAGGCCAGTCTCCCTAATGAACATTGATGCGAATATCCTCAAAAAGATACTGGCACACAGACTGCAACAAATCATCAAGAAGATTGTACACCAGGATCAAGTGGGATTCATTCCAGAGATAAGAGATGGTTCAACATATATAAATTCGTAAATTTAATACACCATGTTAACAAAGCCAAGGACAAAAATCACATGATAATCTCAATAGATGCCAAAAAAGCTTTTGACAATGCCCAGCATCCCACGATGAAAAACCATATAGAAAATTGGAATAGATGATCTTTATCTCAATTTGCAAAAAGCTGTCTATGACAAACCAACAGCCAACATCATACCAAATGGACATAAACTGAAAGCTTTCTCTCTAAAATCAGGAACAAAGCAAGGACATCCATTGTCCACATTCTTATTCATCATAGCCCTGGAAACATTAGCTGGAGGAATTAGACAAAAGAAAAAAAAAGAATAAAGAAAAGGAGAAGTTAAACTATCATTATTTGCAGATGAAATGATGCTCTACTTGTAAGACCCTAAAAACTCTACCAAAAGACTTCAAAATTCAATAAGGAAACTTAGTAATATAACTAGTTACAGAATCAATACTCAAAAATCAATAGCCTTCCTGTACACGAATAACAAACTCACTGAGAGAGGAAAAAATAAAAGAAACAACACCTTTTTAAATAGCTTCCAAAAAAAAAAAAAAGGAAATACCTAGAATCAATCTAACAAAGGAGGTAAAAGACATTGAAAACTACAGTACTCTGAAAAAGAGGAATAAAGAGGACATTAGAAAATAGATCTTCTGTGCTCTTGGGTAGGAAGACCCAATATAGTGAAAATGGCCATACTTCCAAAACTGTTGTACAGATTCAGTGCAATCTTAATAAAAATTCCAATAGCATATCTCACAGAATCAGACAAAACAATCCTAAAGTTCATCTGGAAGTAGAAGAGACCTAGAGTAGCAAAGGCAGTCTTGGGCAACAAAGATAAGACAGGGGGCATCTCAATCCCTGACTTGAAATTATACTCTAAAGCTACTGTGATAAAAACACTGTGTTACTGTCAAAAAAAAAAAAAAAAAAACCGACCTCAAGATCAGTGGAACAGATTAAAAGATGCAGAAACAACTCCAGACACATTAAGCTACCTTATCTTTGACAAAGGTGTCAAACACATTCACTGGAAGAAAAGTAGCCTCTTTAATGAATGGTGCTGGAAAAATGGCTTTACATATGCCAAAGATAAAAAGTGGACCCATGTCTTTCTCCATACTCTAAACTAAAATCAGAATAGGTCAAAGATCTTAATAATAAAACAGAAACATTAAATCTTCTGAAAGATAGAGTAAGTAAAACTTGAAGACATTGGTGTAGCTAAAGAGTTCATAAACAAAACCCAGATTACACAGAAACTATCACAAAGAATCAATAACTGGGATTTCAACCTACTGAAAAGCTGTGGCACAGAAAGAGAAACCACCAACTGAGTGAAGAGACAACCCACAATGTGGAAGAAAATGTTTGTCGGCTGTTCCTCAGACAAAGGGTTACTATTAAGTACCCAAAATATCAGTCTTCCCAGATTTAGAGACCCAATCCAAAAATGGGCATCTGAGATGAATACACACTTCTCAGATGAAGAAATATGAACAGGAAATAAATATGTGAAAAATGTTCACTGTCACTGGTCATTCACGAGATCCAAATTAAAACAGTACTGAGATTTCACCTCACCCCAGAAAGAATGGCTGTTATCAAGAAATCAAGCACTAACAAATGCTGGAGGGGCTGTGGGGACAAGGCAAAACTTCTCCATTGTTGGTGGGAACGCAGACTGGTGTAACCACTGTGGAAATCAGTGTGGAGATTTCTTTAAAAACTAGGTTTAGCAGTCCCATTTGACCTAGCTAGTCCCCTTCTAGGTATCTTCCCAAAAGAATTAAAAACATCATACCATAGTGATAAATGTGCACTTGTGTTTGTAACAGAATAATTTGTAATAGAGAACATATAAAGAACTCAAAAAAATTAGCCCTCCCAAATTTAAAGACTGAACAAAAAAACAGGCATTTGAGAAGAATATATACTTGTGACATGAAAAAAGTACAAACAGCAAATACACATGTGAAAAACTGTTCAACATCACTGGTCACTCAAGAAATGCAAGTTAAAATAACCTTGAGATTCTACCTCACCTGGGAAAGAATGGTTACTATCAAGAAATCAAGCAATAACAAATGCTGGAGGGGCTGTGGGGACAAAGGAACCCTTCTCCATTGTTGGTGGGAAGGCAGACTGTTGCAACTACTGTGGGAATCAGTACAGAGATTCCTCAAAATTGGGAACTAGAGCTCTCATTCAATCCAGCTATTCCCCTTCTGAGTATCTTCCCAAAAGAGTTACAAACATCATACCACAGTGATGTATGTGCACTCATGTTTATAGCAGCACAGTTTGTAATAGACAGATCTTGGAAACAATCTAAATGCCTGACTGCGTAATGGATAAAAAGGTGTGGTGTTTTTATACAATGCAGTACTGCTCAGCCATAAAAAAGGATACACTGGAGACTTTTATAGGTAAATGGATGCAACTTGAGAACATACTCACTAGTGAGATAAATGAGACACATATGGGGAAACATCATTTTGTTTCATTAGTGTGAGAAGCTGAAAGAAAAAAGCATATATATGTGTATGAATAAGTATGTGTATACAAAAAATTAGTTAAGATAGTTATACTGCTCATTTCTCTGAGTTCACTGAAGACAAAGTTTTGTGCTGGTACTGTTTGGACAACTGAATGCAGATGTCTTGTGCTCCGGGTGAATGATTTGGGGATGACAAGTCACAATGTGTGTACCATTGTTGCCCCCTGATTGACACGTTTTGAAATTTTGTTGTAGTTTTTCTTTTTTTCTTCTTCTTTTTCTTTAAATTTTTAGCCATGAAATAAAATGGATTTGGAAAAAAATATTGCCCTGCTATTAACCTTACTCTTTGAAATTAGAATAGAAATGTCAGAGCCTCAGTCATGGGCAATGTGTTTAAAATGGCTAAAAAAAAAACCCAAAAGAGTCTATACAGTATTTATGGGACCAGAACTCACTCACCTGTAGAAGGAAACTCAGTTTGAATGTGTATGATGAGATTGTATTAATGGTGGCAGCAATGGAAAACAACAGAGAAAAGCAGGTTGAACTTTCTGTAAGGAAGGCATTGCTTTCTCTTATTAAATTCATGACAAATTTTATACAAAGTCTGTTTGTTCTTATTATTTTGCTACCATAGTTTTGGAATACAGTATGAGATTTCTTAATTTTCTCATATTTAATTATTTCTGCATATAAGAAGATTCAGCTGGACATGAAGTCTAAATTTGCAAGTGTAAAATCAGCTTTAATTCTTTCTTCTATTTAACAAAAACAAAATTAAACCTCAGCATTCAATATGGAAAAGGCAATATTTTAACAAAGCTTCCAGGTTGTTCACATGTTCAAACCTGGAATTAACTGCTCCTATTACCTGAGGATTAGGTAGAGCAATATTTTTCCTTTCTAGCATCCTAGTATGCAAAATTCTGACTAGAATCACAATCCCAGAATCATAATCTTAGTGTCACAGTCAAATTAACAAGTTCCAGAGTCAGAACAGATATATCTTTCCAGTAATTTTTCCTTTTTCTCCTGAAACTTTGTTTCTTTCTTAGAAATAAATACAAGTCAGGCACAGTATATGAATCCCTTCACGCGCACAAAGAATGAGCTCAGAATGCCTTCGAGGGATAAATGCACGATCCAAAAGAATGCAGTGGAAACCTTCTACTTGGGATCTGCCTGTCATACATTGTCCTTCATTCTTATCTCTCCTGAGAACATCATGTCTCCTTTCTCAGTTCTTTGTTGCATAAAATATACCTTTAATCTTCGAACTTTTACCTCACCCTTATGTTAGGAAAACAGAGCTGTGCAAATGCATGTCTTCAGAAGGATTTCCTGCCTTAGTACTGACAGTTTTCCTGTCTTTCTCTCTAAAATTGTGAACAAAAATTAATATGCATGAAGTTTTGTTGAATATGTAGACATTGGCTGTCATAGAGATGCAAATAGGAAAATGCAGATGAAAAGTATAGGCCACCATCAACTTTTATGTCTAATTATAAAAATATGCTAAATTCTAGCTCTTTCATAGAAATGCAGTATTTGTTTCTATTTTTACTTTTATGCAATTTAGGAACACTTTGAATATTAATCACAGGAATGTGTTTTGTAATTATTTGCTCCAAGCTCTTTGTCCTGCTATCACTCTACTCCTTGAACCAGAATTAGAACCTGTGTTTATCATTGCAAAACTTTTGTTCCACAGAAGTCCTGACCACCTTTACCTGTATTTATCTCTCTTTTAAGTGAAAATATCACAGTCATGTTTATTTTTCAACCATATAACTTGCTTCCCAAACCATTGTTTTGAAATAGCTATCTCATAGATTATAGTTTTGCTTTTTTTTGCTAACTGTTTTGTGTTCAGTCCCTATCTAAGTAGGAAGTTTTTAGAAAGAAACTTTCCTTTGACTGACTGAGATACACTTAGACTAAATGTAACCTCAGTAAGCACATAGGACGAAAAATAAGCAAAATCTATTTTCTGATACAAAGCAAGTAATAACTTTTAATGATGAATAGAATAATATTGTTTTAGTTAAAATGGAAACGCAGTAAATTGACATTTATTTCTAGGTAGTTTTCTTAATAAATCACATATTCTTTAGTATTTCTTTTTTTCTTTGATTGTACAAGATAAAAATTTCAAGTAAGAACTGAACTTTAAAATGTTTTTAAGTTTTATATAGTATCCAAGAAAGTGAGAGAAATTGATTATAAGCTCAAAAGTATATACAAAATTATTTATTTTAAAATTTAAAGTGATGGCTTCATTTTTTTGCCATTAAAATTAAATGCATCACTTGGAAGCAGTTGAAAAATATTCAGGCAAATTAAATGGGTTTCAATACTGTGAGTTGGTGTTAATTTTACCTCATTTATATTAATGTAAAGCAAATCATCAAAGGAGAAGTGAAACAAAGCAGCAATTGTTAGTAAATTCCAGTTAATGTTCTAGTAGTATTATAAGCATATCATTAGTTACACTGTCAGGCACAGCTCTGAATCACTTATTAAAAACCTTCCTGTTGATGTAGCCCTTAATTTTGGCCACTATCAAAAGAATACTTCATTTTAAAGAGCTATCAAAATATTGATCTGAAACTCCAAGCTTAATTGGCTATTTCATAATTCCATTGTATAGGGAAAAGATGTTTTGTTTTGTTGTTTTTTTAATAGGTACCAGGGATCAAACTCATGATCTCGTGCTTGCACAGTAGGCACTTATGCCGCTGAGCTAAATCCCCAGCCCCCCAAAAGATGGTTTTTAATGTTTGTTATTTCTGGAAAAATATTCTCCTAAGACTAAAGAAGATAAAGTTGCACATCAATTACTTGTTGAATATCCTAAACATTGATTACTTATTTTATAAACAATTCATTTTATTCTCAGTAACAGTGTAAAGTTAATTTTTGTCATACACATGTGATTGCAAATGATAAGGAGTTTGTGATGCTAATCATAAATCATTTTTAAACTCATTTTTCCATGATGGCAGATATATTGCCATGATTTATTTTATTTGATATGTTAAAACTAACCTATGATTTAGGGAAATGACTATGGTTTTATTCCTGTCATTCTAAATGGGGCATAAGTTTTGTTTTCAAATAAATATATAGTCTATCTAAAAGTTAAATTAACCTGATTAAAGTTAAAAGTCATTTGAGAAAAATATTGAAACTTTTCTTTATATACTGATTTCTCACCAAGAAACAGAGATCAGAGCTACCACAATAGTAACTGAGATGACAAAATCAAATTAAAAATACTTGTACAGCAAATTTCCCAAGTCATTCAGTTCAGTTTTTCTGATAAAGGAACAGACAGCTCAAGCTATGAAGGACATCTTACTGGGTTAATGAGAACAGCTGGTCAGTTCCCATCCTTGGACCAGTGGGTGAATCTTCATTTGATACAGAGAGACTCAGGAAAAACATTTTGTGGTTTGCTGTTCTGTATGTGTATTTTGGTATTTACTGGCTTTGGGGTATGTCATTGACACTCTTTTCTTCAGAACTCAAAAACCTTATAACCTCATAAATAACTTGCCTTCCTAAACATTGAGAGATAAAAACCATGAAAGCTTTCCCCACTACCTGTGATTTTTTTTATTTTAAGAGAGAAAGAAAAGAAAATTCTAAAATGACAAAATGGAAAAAACAAGAAGAAAAGTAGAATACAGAGTTCAAAAAAATTAACATCATAAAATCGCTAGTTCATACATTACATATTGTTAACAATAGTTGTTAAAGTTACAAAGTCAAAGTATAAAGAGTGGCTAGACAAACATTGACAGTACAAATTCTTCTGTTCAATGATCTGACAAAAGCTCAGTAATATGGTCATCTATTTTACACACTATACATACCATTATATCCTTTAGAGCACTTTCCTTCCCTTTCACTTTTACAGTAGTTATTATATCTATTATACTTTTATATATATTATACTTTTTGGATGCCATTATTCTGTCCATTCTTATTATTTTTTACACCAGAAAGACAATGATATTTACTAATGTGAGTCTTGTTTATTTCACTAATGATATTCTCAAGTTGGCTTCATTTACCAATAAAGGCCTCAAGATCATCTTTTTTATAGCTGAGTAGTATTCCATTGTATAAAAATACCACATTTTTTTCCATCCACTCTGCAGTTGATGAGCATCTTGGTTGTTTCCAAGATTTAGCTATTAAAAATTGTGCTGCTATGAACATCGGTGTACATATATCACTGTGACATGATCTTTTCAGTTTTTCTGGGAAAATACCCAGGAGGGGAATAGCTGGATTGAATGGAAATTCCAATCCTAGCTTTCTGAGGAATCTCCTTACTGATTTCCACAGTGCTTGCACCAGTCTACACTCCCACCAACAGTGGAGCAGTGTTCCTTTTTTCCCTGCAGCCTCGCCAACATTTGTTATCAGTTGATTTCTTGATGGCAGCCATTCTTTCCAGGGTTAGATGAAATCTCAATGTTGTTTTAATTTGCATTTCTTGAATGACCAGTGAGGGTGAACATTTCTTCATGTATTTATTTGCCATTTGTATATCTTCTATCTGTGATTTTTTTGATTGGAAATAATTTGCTACTCCTATTTCTTTAATAGCACAATAAAAAATGTGTAGTGTCCAGTGTAACTGGACATATCCTTTTAATGAGCACAAAGCCAATCTTTTAATCAACATTGAATTGACTCAAAGTGGAATGCTCAACAAATAATTTCAGTTTCTCGTGGAAGTGTGTGAAATAGGAACACTCTGGTTACCTGTTTTATACATACATAAAATTGGAGCCAAATAGGAATTTATTTCTCTTTCAAGTAAAATGGTGATATTTCTCATCCCAGATTTCTATGGGTTCCATGATGTCCTCATGCACCGAGACACCATTAAGCTTATTTCCGTCAAACCTGGAACTTCTTTTTTACCTCCATAGTCCAGAATGATTGCTCTAGCTCCACTTCTTATGTCTTCAACCCAGGGAGCAGAATAGAGCAGAGGGTGGAGAGAAGTACAGTGCCTCTCTTTTTAGAGATATTTTAAAACTTCTAGAACTTAGCCTCATGGTCATATCTTACTGCCAGAGGGGGCAGAAACAATTTTAAAATGGTGGGGTGGGGAGGATACTCCTAACTAAGCACTGGGACTCTGGAAGTAGAGAACAGATATGGAAATTTCAAGTTCACTGTGCCACCAGACCTGTTTTTCTTTTACCTAAAAGAAAAAGCTTGACAAAAATCCAAAAAGTAAAACAGAAATTCAAATTCAACATTGTTTTTCAAATAATAAATTAGAACTTCATATTTGTCACTAAATAGATCTGTGATTATAAGACAAGTCTTAGAGAGTTTATTTTTTCCCTACTGATCAACTTGTTGTAAATCAATACTTGAATTTGAAAGCTCCTGAAGGACAGAGACTGTACCTTGTTAATTTTAACTCTCAGTGCCTATCTATTATAAATGCAAGGAACAGGTATTGGCTGTCAAATGAATTAAGGAAGTTGTTAGAATAAACTTAAGATCCAAATAAAAGGAAGTAAAATTGTCATGCAGTACCTAGGTGCTATGCATAATTTCTTTCAACTTGTTCAGCTCTCCTACATAACGCTCTGGATTTAAACTCTTCACTCTCTCCTGACTCAGCTCAAATGTTTTCACCCATATTATTACTACAGTGTAAAATATCATATCTCACTTTCATAGCATAGGTAATATCACACCCACTTGGATTAGAAAGCGGATGCCTTGGTCACAGAGATCTTCCTGAAATCCAAACCTCATAAAGACAATTCCCTATTGAAAATCAGTCAGTGCTCTCTGTTTCTGGGAGGATCAAGTTTAAGTACCTGATGTTATGAAATCCTTCATTACTTAGCCTGGAACATTTCTTCTTTGCTCTGCTCTTTTCCTGCCTGGCATACTTTGATCCTCCCCTAGCTAACTTCTTAAGGTGTTTTGAATGCGCTCCTCACAGACTTCAGATATGCTATTTTTCTTATTCAAAATAATGATCATTCTCTTACAACCGAAATCTGTTTCTTCACTCTCCTTTATCTGCTAATTGTTTCCCCTGAAAAGTCTTTTTTGAAAGTCACTCTACTTCCAGTCTCCCTGGTCTCTCTTACTACAATGCCTTGTGCTTTATCGTGGTGTCGATAATTCTACATTTTAATTGATGGTTTACTACTCTGGCTGTTAATGCCATGAATGTAATAACTGTGTCTGTTCTCTGCATTTCTCCTAGTACCTACCAGATACATAGTATGAATTATAAGAACAGCATAGATTTCAGATAATCTTAAGCAGTATTTATAAGCACTAAAATACATTCAGAACAAAATAAGGTTTAATAGTCTCTATGATTATAGTAAGTTTTGCATTACACTATTATATGATTATATATGATTATATGATTATATGATTATAATAAGTTTTGCATTACACTATTTTAGCCTACTTATAAATATGTTGCGGTGACCTGAGTGCTTTAAATGTCTACCCGTAAGCTCAGATGCTCTAAGTTTGGCTCTGTCTCTGCTCTTCTCAACGCATAGGTAGAGGCTATATTTCAGCCTCTTGAAACCTATAGAACACAACTCTCGATCTTGTATTTGCAAACGGATGGCTTATCTCTGTAGAACTGTGAAACTCAGTGATTGCTCAGCCCTCTAAACATTTGTCTCCAAAGAGTAAACTGACTTTTCTGTTATGTGCATTACTATGAATTGCATGACTTATTTCTGAAATGCCCTTTAGTTTTCTCTCATTTGCTTTTCCTTTCATGGGAAATAAAAGAGCAAATGTGCCAGAGGGTGATCAATGAAGTTTTGTATCATGTCTGATGATGATATTTATCAAATAAAAATGATTATCGTGGCTGTACTTAATATCATCTAACTCTACCTCATATTTTCCTCCTCAAGTACTATATTATTTTGATAGATACAACCTCACAGTGATGAGCCTTCTAGCAGCTTTTCTTTTGTAACCTATAAAAGATATCTTTAAAACAACAAATTCTATCTTTGATATTTTAAAGATTTTTTTAATGTAACCACTAGTTTTTGAAATAAAACTATCATGCAAGAACTTAAACTTTCTTAGGCAAGGTCAACTCTCCACTGAAAGAAAGCTCTAGAAAAACAAACTTGAAATTAATTCTCAGAAAATGAGCACACATGTTTAACATTTGCAACTAAGATTGAAAGCATGTAACAGAAAATGCAAACTTAAAAGACAGATAGTTACACAGAAAAGAGATCATCTACATGCATAAAAATATGAAAATATTGTCATATCCAAAAAATTTGCATATTCAACTTGAAACAGCATTGTAGTGGATGACAGCCAGGCAAGTATGCTATTTTTATTTTTTTAGTTTAAATTTTTATACTCTGAAGTAGATATTTGCCTTGTGAATATACCTTTTTCTGCTTGTACTTTTCCTTTAATTATTTTCTTTACTTCTCTCAACTATCTTGTTTACCATTTAATAAAAATATCTGACTGTGAGATTAACATAAATATCTTAAACACTGTCATCACCAGCTCATCATGATGGTTAAGCACAATGACAATGGTACATATTCTATTTTCCCTTTCTCTGTTTCTCACACATACGCTCAGCCACAAACACAAGAAGACACATTCAAGCTCATAGATAATTTCATGACTATACTAGTATATATTGGTTTGCATATGGAGAAAATGCAATCTTACACTAGACATATGCATAAAAGAGTCTCATTAGAAAATTAATGCCTAATATATTTTAAAATATGTGGAAAATCTGTATTAAAATAATAAAGTAGGGAGACTTATTTCCCATTTATTTAATTACTCAATTTAAAGATAACAAAATGTCTTTAGAGAGAAATAAAAATAAAAGAACTGAAATACAATAAAATCACTGATGAACCAAAACTGATGAGAAATTTCTGGGAACCAGAAAGCAGATGCAAGCAGATTTATGTGTGAGCACAGAAGCCTGGGATGGGAGGGGAAGCAGTCCAAGTTCACAGGTGATAGAACGAGAATAACCATTGTGACTATATTTGGCGATTGACTGAGAACCCGTAGTTAGAGCCAGTGAGTCAGTTTTCCCTTTCTCTGCCCTAACTGAGTCACTGCCCACAATATTAATTTTCAAAAGGCTAGAAATGGGAATGAAGAAATGTTGACACTCTGGGCATTGCTTTGGTAGTTACTAAGTCCTTAGGTTGTACCGAAAGACTAAAAGCAAAAATAAAACAATGGTGTGCATAACCAAAAATTTTCCACCAAAGTTGGTAAAGTATAGATACTGTCCTTAGAAACTATCTGTAGACCATGGTACAGGATTTTAAAAAAAAAAGAGAACTGCTTCCAAAAAAATAAATCAGCAAGCTTTTAAAGAAATGTTTATGAATACACTATAAAAAAAGATAAGTTAAATTAGCAAAAGAATTCAGACATAAGGGGAAAATTAATAGAGGATGTGAAATCTATATTAAAAGCAAGAGAACTCAATATACATCCTAAAAATTAAAAATTTCACAGTAATAATTCAAAAATAGTGAGGTGTTTAGTAATGTAAGAGAAATAATCATAGTGTGAATGAGAAATCTAGAACACTAAGACATATTCCCCCAGAATATGGAAAAAGCAAAGAAGTAGGGAGTAAGAAAAGAAAAACTGCCAGTAGTTATCAAACATTGGTTGGAATTTCAAAAGAGAAAACAAAATAAACCCAAAGAAAAGACAAAGAAGAGGAAGAGGAAAAAGAAGACAGTGAGAAGGTGGAGTAAAAGGGGGAGAAGGGAAAGAAAGGGAAATGTTTATGGTTAAATAAAATGAAGAAACTGATAATTTGACCATAACTCACTTAAAATTGTAAGGAACCCAAAGAGAAATCTTGAAAAAGAATGAGGTTTCTATTTTATTATTTCCTGATTTCAAAAAGTCCTACAAAGCACTAATGGAATCACTGTGGTACTGGTATATGGACTGACATGCAGTTCAATGTGATAAAAGGGAAATTTTAGAAATAAGATCTCATGTTGTTTATGATCACTGACTTCCCACTGTGGTCCAAAGACAATTCAAAGAGGGTAAGAAACCTTTTCAAAATATGGCACCATGCAGCTCCTTGCAAAAGCATTACTTTTTGCCTCTATCTCAGCCAATACATAAAAATTAATTTAATACTCATTGCATAACCAAAGTAACAGTTAAACATAAGAAACAAGCTCAACAACAGTAAAAATATCAATCAGTCAAGTTTTGAAATAGGCAAAGAGCTTGAATACTTCTCCAAATAAGATGCAAATTGCCAAAAAGTACATGAAAGTCAAATCACAATAAGATATAACTTTCCACTCACAAGGATGGCCACAGTCATAGAACAGAAAACAAGTGTAGAAAACAATGAATAGAAATTAGAACCCTCATATATATTGCTGATGGGAATACAAAATTGCAGTCTTTATGAAAAGTAATTTGACACATTCTTAGAAAGTCAATTAAAAATATCACTTGACTTAGTAATTCTGTTCTGAGAAATGTCTCAAGAAATGGAAAAATAAATAAAAAAAAAGTTTTTCATAAATATTTCAGAAGCAAGCATCTCCCACAATAAGCAGAGGTGGTAGAAATAACTCAAATGTATGTCAGTGGGTACCAGATAAAATGTGATGTATGATGAATATTATTCAGCCACAAAAACAAATGAAGTACTGAAACACAGTTTAAAACAGATGAGTCACAAAAATCTCTGAATTGCTAAAAACATTGTGAGAAAATAAAAAACCACAAAAAGGAGTAGGTATTATGTTATCTAACTTTAAATAATATACCACACATAAAACATATGTCCATTAACGTCAATTAGTTCTTCCATTATGGAAAATAAAATGGAGATTCCTTAACAAACCTGTAGCACTCTACATGGTATATCTCACGATCACATTATATCCCAGGGAAATGAAATTAGTCTGTCAGTCATCTGCACGCCCATGTTCACTGCAGTACTATTTTTAACAATAGAATACTTTGACAAAGTTTAAACATAAATTATGTTTCATTCTGAATTACTTAAAGCACAATGAAAAAATATACATATGTGTATAATTTAAGTGTAGTATGTTAATTCCCACTTTAGAGAATAATCTCTACATAAAGTTGAAACTATTATATTATATGTGAGCAGAAATTAATTATAATTGTTTTAATGATTTAAAAGATGAATTTTCAAAATGAATATGGAAGACAATGGATAAGTTATTTTACTCTGTTGTATGTCATAGTAGAAAAGTACCCAGATACTGTGAATTAATCAAACATTAGGATATGACTTAATAGAAAATAAGCCAATAGAAAAAAGTAATAATTATATAAACAAACCAAAAGTTGGAGAAATGGAGGGCAGAAAGTTATATGAGTTAAATTTCTCCTCTTTTCCAAAAGAAGAAATTCATATTTTTGAGTAGATAACTGAAGAAATACAGCATATATATCAAGAAAAAATCATATATTATAAATCAAATAATTATAAGCACCACCGATTTAAATGGAAAGCCATTAGACTATATTTGTCTCAAACAAATAGAGGTTAACTGTGGGATGATCATTACTTACCATTTTGTTTTGTTGTAAGCATCGATAAATATTTTTATCATGTATATAACTGTAGAGGTAAAAACAGATTAATGAAATACATATTTTGGAGGAGAAAAACCTAAAACTGTCTTTTACCTAAGGAGGGATGGCACTGAACTGCATCGCTGGAGTGGAAATCTAGTCTTCTGTATCTAGGTAGTAGGGCAAATAAGAGCATGTGGAGGCCGTCCCCAGGCAGCTGACTGTCAGTGCTCATCCAAAGCTGATGTCTCAGCAACATCATTCCTAAAGTTGATCAGCACTCTGGAATACATTCTTAGCTGTCTTTTCCTGTTTTCATCATATTTCTTTATTTTGAAAACTCACGTGGTAACTCAGGGAGACATGCTTCAAAATATTTTGATAAATGTCCTTGAATCAATGTTTCATGTCTCGTAATACTTTGATCTGAAGCCCTTATATGTGTTTGACATTTATTCCTAATTTTTAATATATTTGGTTTCACAAGCATCCTGTAAAGCAAAACAGAAATGTGGAGATTTCAGGAAGCCAGAGCCCAACTACAAGCCTTAGACAAAAGCACCCAGATTGATAAAGAACAAGAGGCAGGAAAGAAATAGGGACAGTTTCATATCCAGTTTGCTGTTGTGATTTAGATCTGAGTGTCCACCAAAGCTCATGTGCTTAGAGGATCACTTATCAACTGTTAGGCTTAAGAAGCAGTGAGGTCACCATGGTTGTACTTCATATTTTAATGGAGCTAACAGGAGGCGTCTAAGTGGATGACATAAGTCAGGAGTTCACCCTTAGGAACTAGGCATTGCTCCATTTCTGGTCCTCCTACATATCCATACTCTGGAGGCCCTGAGGTGAGCAGATTTCCTTTGCCACATGATCATAAATGAAGGTAAATCAAAACCATTAATACATGTTAAAACATAAATGAAGACTATAATACAAAAATAGAATTAGTACTATTTAAAGGGGGAAAGTTGTGGGGAGGGTAAGGTAAAATATTAAGATTTTATATTCTGATGCCAAAGACAGTTTGAGTGGATTTCTTGTAAAAGATACTAGTTCCACCAAAGAAATTATTAATAACATTAAACAATTGAATATTATCACTACAATATTTAACCTACCCACATTAATTGATCTAATTCCATATGTGCTGTGTTAATCTCCATTTTAAAAAGATCACTTTCTATGTAATCCTACATATTTAATGTATTTTTGCTATTGTCTCAGTACAAAGACTGTAGAACATTAAAGACTGTGGCCAAACTTTAAACACCTTTGTTTTAGTGAAAAACTGGACAATGTTCTATTTTTATGCATTCCTCTTACCACTGTCAGCACTCTATCAGTTTCCTGAATTTGTGGCCCATGAGTGAAACTCAGTTCTGTGATAATTAATTCTCTGACAGCTTTATACTGAAAAAGAAAGATCATAATGATAAAGACTAATATAAATGTTGACATTTAACAAAATGCTGTAAAAGAAAATTTTATTATACTACAGTGGCTACTTACCAAATGATTTCTTAATAACCCAAAAGAATAAATGGACCTAGAATAAGTCCCTAAATTACTTTTTCAGAATAGCTTCCATGGGTATATTTTGCTTTCAAAGATGATGAAATTATTCAGTTGCTATCCTTGGCTCCCCATGAATCACGAAGAACCTTTGAATTCCAATTTCTCAAGCCCTTTATCCTGGGTCAAAGGATACTGAACAGGCTCATGAGGTCACTGTCATTTGTTCATTGTTCTGGTTAAAATATATTCAGTATGAACATCGTTTGATTCAGCTCAAGGAGAACATAAATGTATCTAACAGGGTTCGTTAGTTTAAAAATGCTTTATAACATTTTAAAGGTGCAACATTTGATTTAAATGTATGATTTTCACACAGGATATAAATTAATAGTCTGCAGAGTACTTTATTTGTGTTTATAAATGTAATGATGTCAGAATGATTCCTTGGACTTGTTGACCTATGAAATTCTTTTGACACGTGGTGGTGTTCATTAACTGTAATCATTAAGTCTATAGTAAATAATCCCTTAGTTATTTTTTAGAAGACATGCTAATAATATCTAAAAAGGAGTTATCCTGCCTATATGTTATACTGGAACAAGATGTGCAATTAAAATCACTGCTAAACTGCAATACCATTTTATGAAGATGATTTGATACGAAGTTCAGGTCAAGGATGTGAACTTAGAAGCTTAGAAGAGCATTCTAGTTGCTTCAGCTAACATACTGCAGGCATTCTTGGCTACACAAAGACAATAGATGAAAGGAAAAGAACAAAGATTCTTTGTAAATACTGGTGTTGAATTCTGTGAGGCAGATGACTGCTGACCTGAGTACTCTGTAATTTCCTTGTTCAACATTCTGCTCTTATAGCCGTATCTGGTTGTAAAATCAAAAAGGTTCTCCTGCATTGCTCTGAACTTCAGATTCTATATTCTTTTGTGTATCCTAAATACTGTGCCATTGTTTCTTTGTAATTATCCATTTTTAATTTTTATTTGTTTACTTAATGTGAAATGATATAAGTTGGAGAAAAATATCTGTGCTATTATTTTCATACTTTTTAAAATATTTAGAGATGCATTTTATTATTATCTTAATATTTTGGTAGAATACTATAATTGAGACAAACTCTGCATTTAAAAGCCTTTAAAGAAACCAATACAATTTTATATAGAATCATATTTTGCAAGGTTGAATGTTATAGTATTATCCAAAATCAGTGTTTAAATAATTCAATCACTTTTCACATAGTTTTGTTTTGTCAGGATAGCCTAATATAAGGATTGGAAAATGTATTGCTCCTGTCTTATGCTTGATATTGATATTTAGATTCAGATGTTAATATGAGTACTGCATACCAGTAAGTTATTCATAATAGATAGTCTAAGGAAGTGCAGACATGACTTGAATAGTAAATATTCCACCCTGTTAATAAGGCTCATTTTGTGCTCATAAAACCCTAAACTGCTTCTATAATCCAGTGGAATCTTAGCAAAGTTAAATTAAGACACATAAGAGTAGATTCTTAAAGTACAATTCGTATCCTTAGGAAATGACCATAATTGATTTGCAACAAAGCAGCTGTACTGAGAACTCAGCAGTCCCAGGTGGCTAAGGCAGTCGTGCTTGAGTAAACCTGTGTGCACAAGATGCTAGTCTGGAAATTTTTATTTGTCAGATTGTAAAATACAAAGTTAAGACATGTAGTTAACAGAGAGCTTTTAGTAAAAACTACTGGAGAATAATATTGCATAGGTAAACATTTATTTAAACATAATAATAAATATCGGGCACATTTAAAACTCACATGATCTACAGAAGCTATTAGATACTCCTAAAAGGAAGGACTTTTTTCATCCTTTGTGGATTCTGCCTGCTTCAAACTTCCTCCTTTTCATAACAGTCTGGCATATGCAATGTATTGTATCCAAATATGATAAAGTGTGCCTCTCTGCTACAGTCTTGTCAATTACATATGCCTTGTTTCATTAGCTACAGCTAATTATTAGCCATAGTGTTCTAGGCTGAATTTAGATTGAGTGAAATGAATGGTCATTTTTTATGATTTTCTTCTCGTCATTTCAAATGCATCAAGCTGTTTTTATTGCATGTGAAAATACTAAAACTATAATAATGCAAGTCTTTCACCACTTTGTTCAGTAACAAATAAGTAACGCGTATTAAAGGTGACAGAGATAAATGGCAGTAACTTCTTTTTTTTTCTTTGGTTGACAGCTTTTGCCCACAACATATGTTCAGTGTTATCAGGGTTATTACAGAGAGCACAAACTAATCAGGTGGACAGATTCACAAACAGGGCCTAGAACACATGCTGGCCTCCCAGTGTTAACAAGGAATATAGGACTCACTTGTAAACAGAGTTAAATAAAGTGAGGATTTGTCACTTTGATTGTTGGTTCTTGAGATCATGGTTAAAATAATTTTGTGCCTACGGACTTCCTAGATTAAAAGGTAAGATGCTGTGACTTGACTGCATTTGTTGTTGGGTCATGGAAAGGGAGAGAAATTATGGGCTTTGCATTAGTTCCGATACTGATTCAACCATCCATGTTGGAGGTAGAGTTTGTTCCTGAGGCTATATTTCTTTGGAGGAATTAATACAGAAAACTTTTTTGTTCAAAAGTTTATTAATACTCTGTGATCTATTAATTTCATCCTTTTAAAGCAGAATATATTTGAGACAAAGAAAGCATCTGAGAGAGAGACAGAAGGGGTCCCAAGTGGGTCACTGAGTACCCTGCCTTTTCTAGGGATTTTATAAAGCAAAATTCCAAATTGAAGCAGGTCCAAGGTGGGGAAAAATGGTAAATTACAAGGTGCGCATGAGTTTAAACAAAACTATGATCAACCAATAAGATTACAAATATAACTACTCAGGTAAAATTGAACAAATTGGGATCAAATGGGGAAGCGAGTCACATAGCAAGTGGGCATGCATATAGAGCAGAGCCTCTTCCTGGAGGGGATTGGGTTAGTGGTTCCTTCTGGCTTCCTCAGAGTGATAGACACCTATTTAGAATATCAGCTCCTGATGTTTATCCTTAAGTATGTGGGTTTATTTGTTTTATCTTTTGTTTTGAGGTCTGACCTACCATGGAGGTGTCTGTCTTCCTGACAGTTGTAAGGTACCAGGTCTTCTGCATTGGCTCATTCAAGGGCCTATCCCCAACTGCCTATAACATTTCTATCTAACTCAGTTGCCTGTAACAGTTCCCCCCTCTTAAGAAGTAACCCAAACTGCCCTGAGGGAGTAATGAGCAATGACTGATCTGGCTTCTTGAGCTGAAAAGGGTCATAGATGTTGATGAGCAGTCAAGGTTACTCTGCAGAGGGTCTATCTAAAGGCCCTCAATAAATATTATGCATTTTTTTTATCTTAAGCAGGCATGTTACAGGCAGCTAAGCTAGTTAGAAATATTATAGGCAGTCAGACAGGGCTAGGCCCTTGAAGAAACCAGCACAGGGGACCAGATGTCGGGTGACCTTGGAGGAGACGCACACCTCTTGCTTCGGGCCAGATCTCAAAACAGAAGGCAAAACAAATGCAGCCACACCCTTAAGTATAATTCTTAGGCATTAAGTCTGGATCACTGTGAGAAGCCAGGAGTCACCATTCCAATCCCTAGGGAGGAGTCACTGCTTTCTAAGAATGTCCCCTTTCTATATGATTCCCCATTTGTTCCCAATTTAATCAATTTTACCTGAACTATTAATCTTGTTTGATAAACGTAGCTCTGTCCCATCTCATGCCTGTCTACCATTGTTCCCAGTTTTCCCCAATTTTAGACCCTCCTCACCTGATTTTATTCTATAAAAATCCTGAGAAAATACAAAATCTTTGGCAACCCACTTGGAACCCCCTTCTGTGTCTCTCTCAGGCAGCTTTCTTTCTCCCAATAAATATATTCTTTTAACCTCTATTGTTCCTAAAATTCATTCTTCGAATTTAGAGAACATGAACTCATTCCAGACATATAATAAGTTGAGAATTTCATTCTGCTATATCAGGCATATGGTTTTCACTGTGGAGGAGACAAAGGCAAAGAAATAATTATGCATAGGCCAAATAATAGAATCTACAGGATAATTACGGGTATAGTTAATAAAGATTTCCACCAAGAGGAGGTAGCAATGGCTTCCTATAAGGAGGATAAGAATAAGGTCTAGGAAATTTGTGAATCTGACATGTCATTGATTTGTCATCTAATATCTTGAACAGCTATTGAGATATTAGCAGGAGAATCAGGGATGTACATACAACACTTAGATTTTACAACTACACAAATACTCCTTTGTGCTGCTGTTAGAATGTCTAATGTCATCTGACTTTGGAGGATGGCCTGTCTCCTTCATTTTATTATTATTTTTTTCATTTAGGAGGGAGATCAGCTGTGGTGTCATTTAAGACCTATTGAGTATAATTAGTTAAGGCCTCAATATGTGTCATATAACTTTTTCTGGACAAGATGTAGTGGATGCCAGTAAAAAGAATCTAAAAGAAATCTAGCATATTTACTGTTGGTTTTTTCTGTATGATGTCTTGGAGTTTGGGATCTTCTAGGCAAGAACAAATTTTAATCAAAGCATGCGCAATCAAAGTATATATACAAAAGCATGTATAATTAAAGCATGAGCATTAGACCTGACAGGTTAAGTTTAGAAAACTGTTTTTACGAGATAGCAACTGTAACACACTGGCTCTTAGGTCCTTTTATTGATGGAATCTGACATATTGTCATAAATACCTCTAGCTTTAGTTATAATTAATCCGCAAGCTTTTGAAAATTTATGAAAATCAGATTAATACATTATTTTTTAAAATTTTATTTAAAGAGAAAAAAAGCAAAAGAGAAAAAGGGATAGAAACAATACAGAATTTCAGAAAAAAAAATAAGCAGTAAGAAATCACTAGTTGATAAATTACATATTGTCTTCTTAGACATAGTTGTTCAAGTTACAAAATTAAAGCATACAAAGTGGACATTCAAACAGTGAGACTGCAAAGAAGTTCAGTGATCCAGTAACAACTTAGCAACATGGTTATCAATCCTATACACTTAAACGTACATGCAGCTAAATCCTCTAGAGCACTTTCTTTTCTTCCTTTTACTTTTTAAGTAAATTATCTGTTTAGTTATATCCTGTTTCAGGTTGCTCAGTAGCTTACTGACTTGTTTTTTACTTACTTTTTAATCACCTTATATAATTCTGTTGCCTTGTTTTTGAGTTTCTCCTCATTCATGTTCCATGGATCAGCTTTGGTGGAGTTGGGAATTTTTTTGGAGGTATTTTGTTACTTTGTTATCTACTTTTTGTTTGAAGGTAGCAAAATACAGTAGAACAAGACAGAACAAACCCATATGATCACAGTGCAGTGAAACTAGCACAGAACCTCACAGCAGGTCATCAGGACACCAGCAATAGGCACAATAGTACATCCTATTCTGTTCACATTAGCTATACTTTCAATCAGGTAGAGCAAAATGGAAGGAAATATCAAACTTATAAAAACAGAATATTGAATAGAGCAGTACCATTAATCAAAACTGAGCAAAACAGTGATAAAAATATAAACATTTGCCTTCAAAGAGATGGTAGAAGGAAATGCCCCTTACTTGCCATGCTGCATACATTCATCCTCCCAAGAGATACTCAGACCGCCAGTGCTGACTTGCTAACGGTGTGTGTGGGGGGATGAATCGATGTCTGATCCGCACCGGCAGGCCCCCAGCTGCTTACCAGGGCGGCAAGTAGGCCACCTGATTTTCCAGCGCCCAAAGTTCCAACATGATGCAGAGCTCAGGAATCGCTGATGGTTCTCACCCTGGTGGGCCGGCTGCTTGCCAGGCCCCCAGCTGCTCACCAGGGCGGTGAGTAGACTGCCTCAGATTAATACATTATTTTGACCAGTGAAAAACTCTCTTAAATTTTTGTACATGACCAACAATGTGTGCTGTATTTGTAAAAACCAGTCTCAGCATCATTGTAGTTAATTGGGAACCTGGATATATATATTACAGTATTTAGACAAGATAAAATCTCTCCAAAATAGGAGCTGGGTTTCTAGGCATAACTGAAAGGGATAGGTGAAGAGAAAATGATTCCAGTTACAGCTTAAGCAAGATATTTCTTGGTGACTTATTGAGGTGATGCCTGGAAGGAAGACCAGAAATGAGAAGACCAGAGAGACATGTGCCAATGTCCAGCAATAGGCTGGCTAGTTTTTACCTCCTGCTGACCACTCTGAGCTCCCCCATGGAGATGACAGGGAGAGATGATGGTCTGGCCAGGGGGAGCAGGCAGAGTGCCCCAAGGCCCTTTAGTGTTGCTGGACAACCTGGGAAGGTGAATGGAGCCCTGGGGCTCCTGCACAGCTTTGCAGTCTTTGTGGTCAGGGCATGGCCTGGGGGGACCCTTAAGCCAGTCCCTCCTAAGGTGGCCTTGCTTTCCACAGTAGCAGCAGTTGAGTCTAGAAGCTGAGGTCTTCTTGGAGTCCTGAGACTCAGACTTAAGGTCTGTTTCTTTTAAGCCTGAAATAAGGCTACTTTTGGTCTCTGTTTTCTCTCTTTCTCCCAATCCTGATTATAGAATACTAAGGAGGCAGTTTTTACTAAAGTGTCAAGTGAATTTACCTGGAGCAAAGGCTGTCTTATGTAACTTTTTTTAATATCTGGGATTGACTGGGTAATAAAAGTCTTTAAGCAGACTTCTACTGAGTAAGGATCTAGGGACATATATCTTACCAGTGTCTCTAGTAAATAATCTAAGAAATCAGAGGGGTTTTCATCTTTCTCCTGAAAAATAACTGACAATCTAAAATAACTAGAAGGTTTGCTTTTTTGTCCTTCTTAGACTTTCAAGAATGCACACCTTGAAAATGTTAAGCCAGTAGGTATCTTGGGTGGGAACTGTCTGTGCTGCAGTGGAAACTCATGGTTACTCTGGCTGTTGATCTGCTGTCTAAAATTAACAATGTGTATTCACCTCCAAATGTAATAGTGTTACAACAGCTGAGTTAGTTAGAAATACTATAGGCAGTGAGACAGGGCTGGTCCTCCTCCAAGGAGCCAGTGCAGAAGCCCAGATACCTTGCAACTGTGGGGGAGACAGGTGCCTCCTGCTGTGGGCCAGGCCTTAAGACAAAAGATCAAACAACTACATTCATGTCCTAAGGACTGATATTCTTTTTTTTGTTTTTTAATTTTATTTTGAACAGTAAAAATACAACCGAAAAAGACAGAACAAAGCCAATCAAGACAATGCAGTGAAATTGGTACAGAACCTCACAGCAGGATACTGGGATAGTAGCCATAGGTACCATAGTATATCTCATTATCTTCACAATAGTTGTTCAGTCAATTAGGTATAGGGAACTCAAACCAAAAACAGAACATTATAAAACCAATTAAAAGAGAGTATTGAATAGAGCAAAACAAACATAACAAAATAAAACAGTGAAAACAACCTTTGCTTTCAAAGAGAAAACAGAAGGAAATTCCCATATTTGCTACATTGCATATGGTCATCCTCCCAAGAGATGCTGAGACATCTATCCCCAGTTGCCCCGGCGGGGCGGGTGGGGGTGCTTGGTTCTCAGCCCCTGTGCAGGTAGGCTCACAGGAGCTGCAGGTTCTCCTCCTGGCCCGTATGGGCGCGCTTAGCAACAAGGCAGGCAAATAAGCTGCCTAAGTTCCACCATGGCCAGATCTTGGGATCACTGCTTCTCCTCCTGGTCCGTGCCAGGGGAGGACTGATAATCTAAATAGTTCCCTATCACCCTGAAAAAGTCAGGAGTCACCATTCCACCGCCCTAGGGAAGAGTCACTGCTCTCTAAGAATGCCCACTTTCTACATGACTTGCTTCCCCATTGGTCCCTAATGTAATCAATTTTACCTGAGAAATCAATCTTACTGGCTAACCATAGTTCTGTCCCACTTTATGCCCATCTGCCTTGTGAGTTTCCAGTTTCCCAGTTTCCTTAAACCCATGGTTTTACTCTGCAAAAGTCCCTGGAAAGGACAGTCCTTGGCAACCCACGTGGGACCCCTTCTGTCTCTCTCTCAGACAGAAGCTTTCTTTCTCTTAATAAATATATTCTGCTCTTAACCTCCATTGTTCCTAAAATTCATTCTTTGATTTTAGAGAACACAAACTCGTATTGGACATAGCAGGTTGGGAGTTTCATTCCCTTATATCAATAGCAGTTTGTAATACTGCTGGTGTCTCATTAGAAGTCAGTGTTTGATTTAACATTAACATTGCATCTTTCCAGCCTAGCTATCAGTCTCAGTAAATCTTCTAAAGATATCAAGATATTTATAAGGGTCATCTGAAAATTTTCCTATTTCTAGCTTAATTTGTTTTAAGTCTTTGAGAGAAAGAGACCTATGAATCAGGGTAGTCTCAATTTGATGATAAGTATACCTTGAGCACAAATAAGAACTATTGCTTAATGTAAAGAAAGTTTGAACATAAGGTGATTCTGATCATTTTTCTTCTTTTGTATAGTATTATTTTAGTTATAAAAGAATATCATAATTAATACTTCCCTCTGTATTCCATTTTGGCTCTAAGGGGTATGTAGGGCCAAGCACACATGCAAGGAAATACCAAAGAGTTCTTTTTCAACTTGTAAGGGTTGTACATCTTTCAGTGCTTAAGAATATATTTCAAGAGAGTGTGAGACTTTGACATTGAGCTATCTATGCTAAAAGGAATAATTGGGTATCCCTTTGTTAGCCTATTTGATAATGTCCTCAAGGCATCCCTCAGGTTGGTTTCACTCCAGAGCAAGTGGGTGTCATCTGGAGAGAACAAAAGACAAAACTCTGCCAATCTATCCATTCCTGAACTGACACACAAATTTTATCTTCCCAGGTAGCACAAGAGCTTTGTTTCCATAAGACATTTATAATTTTAAATTAAAAATTAGTTCTAACTGCAACAGGAATGTTTAAAGAAGGAAGTATAACTTTGTAATAAACTATTGCTTTTTGTGATTGGAAGAAAGAATATGAAAAAAGATGAGTTGAAAGTAGTTAGGGCACTTCTTTTGGCTGTGCTGTGTAGGAGATACCCTCCTGAGATAAATAAAGGCAACAAGGGATATGGGGAATTCTGCTTTCTTCTTTGCCTGAGGGCAAAGAAGCCTCCAAGGCATTTGTGTCCCTCATCTAATCATCTAGGCAATGTTTTCTAGCAGTGGGGCATGGTTATGCTTTATTTAAATTTTTATATATTTGAAGCTCATCAATTAAACTTATAAGTTATCATTCAGCAATCACATTTTATATGTCAGTAAAGGCACATCAGTCTTATTTGCATACAAAAAGAAAAGGGTGACTATTTACTGCTAATTAACACATGAAAGGCACAAATGCAAAACATTCTCCTGTTAACTTCTTTGGAATGTAAGCAGCTGTTGCAAACTGCCTCAGCCTAATTCCTAAAAGAGGAAGTAGTATAATTACCTGAAAAGTTTAGGGAACATTTTTAGTTTACTAGGAGAGAGAGATAAATATGATAGATAAGTGGAGATTTTTCTGTGGTCTGGAGTCAGTTTCCACTGAGGAACACTTGGGTTACCACAAAGAATAGCCCTAGCCATGACCCCTCAGTTGTTCTCAGTTTCTATAGGCCCATTCAACCAGAGAGTAGTCTCTTGAAAGGAATCCAACTGTCTACCTGGTCAACATTGCACTGGCTATTGGCTTCAATGGGGATTCACCAAAGAGATTCTGGAGAAACCTATCCTCTGCTATAAGAGTGGCAACTGCTATAAGAGCATTTAACTAGCTGGCACAGTCACTACTGTTTGTCAAAGTTCCATAAAGGATAGTTAGTTACTTAGCACTTTATAAGATTTCATTAAAGGTTTTGAAGTCCACATGTTATTATCCAAGTATTTTTTATACACATAAATGAAAGGTTGGAGAGCTTCCTAATTTTATATGTGTTTTGGTCCTATATGTGTGGTGGTTTTAGACATAGCCCTTTCTGGTTTCACCCAGAAGTCAGTGTCTTAGGTTCAGTTGTCCCAAAGAGACCTATCCAGGACATGGCTTTTATGTGTGTTCTACTGGACAGCAAAATTCTGATGTCTCATCTGACCCAGAAATGGGGTACATGTCCCTTAATTAAGATGACTTCCCTGTCTTTGGCATTAGCACACACTCATTTTCTATGAACTTACTTTAGGAGGAAAAGGTCAGAACAGTCCAGAATGCTTTCTAATTTATATGCCTCTAAAAAGGAAAATATAAAATGGCAGTAAAAGATTAGATATAAGGCCAGAGAAATGAAACTGAAGAAAGCAGAACAGGTTTGACATTTCCTGCAGAGTGTAGATGAGAATCAGTGCCAGTGAAAACTGTCCTCCAAGTCTTCAGGCTGGCTACCAGCCTAGTGCTGTTTAAATGGTGGAAGGAGTCCCAGATTTCATAGGCATGTAGATTTTCTAAATTTGAACTAGATTTTATTTAAGAAGACTCATTTTACAGAAGTTTATATTAAAGTCTACCAGGGGTGTTCTAATGCTACTCTTGTTAAATGAGTATTCTGGTGCAATAGAGAAGCAAAAGTACAAAATGAATAGGTTCATTGAGTTGAGGACATGGAAAAGAGCACACAACCCATAGCAGATGGGCTGTCTCCTTCCACAAGGTACAGAGAGACAGAGGGTTATGTGACCTCTGAAGTGGCACATGGGGAAAATATTAATGACGTGTGAGGAACCAATTGGAATTCTCTGTGCGTGCAAACAGGAAGCGGAGTTTCAATTAAGGCTGAAGAAGAAGCAGGAAGTGGTAAGCATTCCTGCTTTGATCTTCCACCATGTTAGACTACTGCCATAACTGTACAGTAATTTATACTGGAGCAAGAACCTCTCATTCCCATCTTTGTATTGTTAGGAAAAGGGCAAAGACTCTCTCTTACTATTTCATGCTGGACAGGGGCATCATGTTGGGGTCTAGGGGGTTGACAGGATGACAGTTGATGCCCATGTAGAAACTGGTACCAGGTGTTTCAGCCAAGACAAGGAATTAATCATTGGTAAACACTCACATTCTATATTGGAGAAATAAAAAAACATGAGGTGCTATAATGAGGCAGATCACTATCATAATTAAAGGACCCAGGAAAGGTAGAAGGAAAAGTGTCCTTGATCTAAATGTATTGTTCCATCAGGGCCATGATGAGGAAAAATCTGAAAAATAAGCATGGAGTTGGGAGGGGTGGAGTTATGAGAGGGAATTATTCCCCCATCTGAAAGGGTAAAAGTTAAAAGTGTAGGTAGGACTTGTCCTTGCCTCAGGAGTTGAGCTGGAAAGAATAAGAAGCACAAGAAATATAAGACCTGACAGAGGAATCCTGTTTGGGAAATTATAGAGTAGGGGTGGGGAGGGCTGTGGCATGAGATCTTAGACCTTCAGGAGTCTCATGTTTAACTAAACAGCTGAGGGCAGAGAGAATAAGATAGTTATAGTGAAAAAGTTAACTAATAGAATATAAGGGATCAGAAACAAAATAGGATAACAAAACATGACTAGCCTAAAAATTGTGGCTGTGGGCTTTGGTGAGATAGAAATGGGAGATAGGAGATGAGATGACCACTCAGAGTGTTTAGAGTCAAGGGAGTTAGGGTTAGCTTGAGTGATGTGGAACCAGGATGGCAATCCAGTGACCTTGACCACTGTTGAAGTTCCAAGGAAGGCCAGATAGGACCCACTCCATTTTAATTGTAATCCTGTTGAGAGATCTGAGAAATAAAGGCTGAACCATTATCTGACTGGATACTCTGAGGTAGGCCAAACCTTGGAGTGATTTTTTGTAATGGGACTTTAGTAACTATATCAGTCTCCCTGGTTGTGGGAAAGACTTTTATCCATCTTGGAAAAAGTACAGAGTGAGAAGATTTTTGAGAGTTCTGTGGCAGGGCATGTGTGTAAAATCTACCTGCCAGTCCTGACCAGGTGTGTGTCCATGAAATTGATGAATAGAAAAGGAAGGGGGGGTATGTATCCCTGAGGAGAGGTTCTAATACAGAGATAACAGGTGTAAGCTCTTGAGACCTGAGAGTGTGGGGTCAGTCTACATAAACACAAAGGAATCCTGACAATCAGGGTGTAGGGGGAATGGTAAAAAAAAGAGGCATCTTTAAGGTGTAATACTATGAAGTCAGTGGTGCAGGGAAGGATATGAGAGAACATTGTACAAGGGTTTGGCATCATTGGGTGAATTGGGATAACAGTATCATTCATTACCTTAAGGTCTTGTATCAGATGATAGGACCTATTAGGCTTGAGTATCAGGAGAATGGGAGTATTGTAGGGTGAATGGGTAGATTTAAGATAACCATTGTCTGAAAGATACTTGATTATAGGTTTAAGTCCCCGTAAATGTTTTGGAGCTATAGGATACTGACGAACACAAAGAAAAATTGAAGGATCCCTGAGATGAATTGAAATAGGCATAGATAGCATGGTAATACTGGTGGGGTTGGATGTGTTTCAAATTATGGGATCAACCAAGGAAGAAGAGAGAGAACGAGATGGCTTTGTGGTGTATTGTGATGGTGTCTGGAGGTTGAGAGCTGTGGGGAGGGAGAAGGTAAAGAGGAAGTTAAGCTTTTGGAGAAGAACCCTACCTAACAGGGATGTGGGACATGTTGGAACTACCAGAAAGCTATGAGTGAAGAAGAGAGTCAGGAACCTGCATGGAATGGACCCTGTTTGAAGAGGCAGTGTATGCTGGCTGTCAGCATTCCCTATGGAGACTGAGGATTTACTATAATGGCCTGAAAACTCAGGATTATCACTATATATGGCCTCCATGTCTACAAGTACAGAAAACAACTTACTTGAGACTTCAAGTGACACTTAGGGCTCTGAGAAGGATACCTTAATGGGGGGCTGTGGGCCCTGAGCCCCTTCAGTCTTCAACAGCAAGTCCAAGTGGATCAGCCAGCTATGAATGCAGTGGTGATGAGATCTCCTCTGAGGGCAAGGAGGTAGAGGATGGCTTACACACTCTCTGGTGGCTAGGACAGTTGCTTTTCCAAGGGCCCTTGAGATTGTAGAAGGGGCATTCTCTTGCTCAGTGTCCTTTTTGTCACACTTGAAGAATGGTTCAGGACGGGCTTGGGCAGCTCCACCTTGTCTTGGTTTACCTATCTTAGAGCTTCAAGTGTCACTGCTAAAAGATCAGATTGTTATTTTTCATTTTGACTTTTACCTCTGTTGTTGAAAACACAAAAAGCCATATGAAAAAGGTCTCCCTGTGGGGTTTGAAGGCCCAGTTTAGTCCTCTGTCTTGGGACCACACAGCAGTAGATGTAGTCTCCTCCATGGTCACATCTGATCCTCTGTGCTGGCTCCTTTGAGGCCCTAGCCCTGTCTCAATGCCTATAATATTTTTAACTGACCTAGTTGCCTGTCACATTTTTCCTCTAAAGAAGTAACCCAAACTTCCCTGAGGGATAATGGTTGATGACCAATCTGGCCTCTTAAGGCTGAAGGGGGTTGAAGTGGTTGAGAAGCAGTCAGGGATACTCTGTAGAGCTTTTAACTAGTGGCCCTCAGTAGATAGCAGGCATTTTCATCTTGGGCAGGTGTTAGCTTTAAGTTAAAAGGAAACAAAGGCAAAGAATCAATTAAGTATACAGGAGTCAAATAACAGAATCAACAGGATATTTATAAGTATAATTTTAGTAATGGTTTCCCATACAGAGATTAAGTATAAGGTCTAGGGAATTTTAGAAAATGACAATGTCATTCATTTGTCATACACACATTTAGGTTTTACAAATTTATAAATATTTTCTGTGCTATTAAAATGTCTAATGTTACCTGATTTTGGAGGATGGCCTGTTTTATTAATTTTACCTTTTTTATTTAAGAGAGAGCTCAGCTACAGTGTCATTTAAGGGCAGTTGCGTATAGTTAATTATGGCCTCAATATGCATCATATAACCTTTTTTGGAAAAGATCTGGTGGATTTCAGTAAAAGGAATCTAAAAGGAATTTTTAATTATCTCTTAATTTTAGTTGTTGAACATCCAGAAGATTGATAATAGTATATTGCAGTAGAGGCAGCAAGCTTAACATAGAACATTAAATGGAACTATTATTTTTTATTAACCATGGGTGTTTTAACATTTGAGTACTGAGGAAATTTGTGAAATTGTTTGGACTACTCAATATTTAAACATCTCTAAGTATAAAATATATTACATAAATTTTTGTTTAAAAATTATTATTTGATTGGTTTGACTTGAATCTCTTGGCTGGAACACAAGAAAAAGGCAGACGTCTGGATCTGAAAGAAAATATTTATCATCATAAACAATCCCAATTTTAAATTTAAAGGCATGAATATACCATCAGATCAGCAACAATGAATTGTCTTAATCATATGAACTTTAGTTGGGGTGTCGATTATTGGGGCCTCTGATTAATGAACAAGAGCTGGTTAAAGTTACAAAGTGGCCACTTCCTTATTTATCAGTTGAAGTTTTGTCCAATGTCTCTTCACCTCAAGGGATTTTGTTTAACCAGTTTTAGCATCATTTTGGTCAGCTATTAACCTAGTTGGAAGCATACTTTTTAAGTCTGTAATCCAAAAAAAACTTGATTAAATGATCAGAAAATTCAAAATTAGAGAAAAAAGATTGTTGAGCTCAAATAAAAAGAAACTGTCTATAGAACAGAAAAACGGACAAAAAAGGACAGATGATCTGTACAGTTTAAACAGACTGGACAAACAGGCAACAGATATACAGACTGACAAACTTCTTACAAAATCAGAGTGCACTCAAATATATTTAGCCAATTTGAATTATAATAAATATACTAGTATGAACCTTTTTGTAGATTAATTAATAGAGATCTCTTGAACTAAGAATAGCAGAAAAGGAACCTAATTTATGGTTACTTTGAGATAGGTCAGCAAGGGGAAAAAGAACATGAATATGAGTTAGTCCCTTGGGACCAGCCTGTTCCTGAAATAGGAATAGGGACTGAGGCTGAGAAGGCTGTGGAGTAGGAGGTGTAGATGGCTACCAAACAGCCCAACTGCCCATCAGGCATCTGTGTGCAATTACCAGGTAATCAACCACCGTGCAACAGGGAAGCACAAGATAGTGACTGATTACCATGAGACCCACAACTAGATGGCTGCTGCTGATCTCATGATGAGGGACCACAAGATGGTGACCATTTTCCCTGTGACCTGTTACAAGATGGTAGCACACTGTCACATGGAGGAGGAATACAAAATGGCAGCTGTCCTCCATGTGAGCTACAGCAAATGGCTGCTGAAGACCATGTGATATGGGGTCACAAAATGGCAGTCAAATACCATGTGGCCTGCTAGGTGGTTGAAACGTACAAGGCCAAGTATGGTGAGGCAGTGGGGAAAATGGTGATGCAGGAATAGGGGACAAACAAGAGCCATCTGATGGAATAGATGGCTCAGGTGGAGAGGATTGAGAAATATGAGCCTGGAGAGAGAAACTAAGGGAAGGATTAGAGGCCGCAGGAGGTGAGGAAGGGGGAAAGAATGGTACAGGGAGCAAGACACCTCTGGCTGAGAATGCTGTGGGATTTAGTCTTGGAGATACAGGGGAGGAGCCTTAAAGACAGGAGATGCATCATCTAAGGGGTTAGGTGGGGAGGGAGAGAGAGTTCCTGGTGGAGCAGGGTGAGCTACAAGTATTTGGGCCAAAATACAAGACAGAGTGAGAGAAGGACACATCCTCAAAAGTGAAAAAGACCTAAAATTGAGGGTTTTCTGCCAACTTGCTGCCATTTGTGACAAAAGTATAAATAAATTATCTGCTTTTTCTTTTTTATAGCCTTCTTGAGGCCAATAGCAGCAAGGTTATGAACCAGGCACCCTAGAGGTCTGTTTTTTGGAGGACAGGAAATGGTCCCCATGAGCAAATTATACGTAAGCTGAGAAAACAACTTTGCCTCAGGATGTAAGAGCTTTAGCTCTCCCCCAAGGAATGTGGAAGCTGTCCTGGATCACACCTATCAAAAGAAGTTGTCACCTGTTTTGAAAGTGTGATGTGGAAGGTCCTAACACCCGTTCTCATCAGCAGTCACCAAAAAGTGTGGGGTGGGGTCCCAGGGAACAAAAATAACACTTTTGCCTCAGGCTGTACAGCCTAAGGAGCATGTAAACTGCTATCTCTGTCCAGGGATGGCAACGGATTACAAGATTGTGGATTTTAGGAACCGAAACAGAAAACCCCAGATGGCAGCTCACCTGTGATGAGTGGGGAAGGTCACTGCTGCATGTGGATTAGCAGTGGCAAGTAAACAGTCCTAGAGGAAAAAAAGGTGGTTCATATGCAGGGAGCTTGAAATGGGAGTGACTCCCAGGAGCTGGCACTCTGCCATCTGAGTCTCAAGGCACTATAATGTTAGAGTATTCTGGCACAATAGAGAAGCAAAAGTACAAAATGAACAGGTTTATTGAGTTGAGGACATGGAAAGGAGCACACAACCCATGGCAGCGGGGCTGTCTCCTTCCACAGGATACAGAGAGGCAGAGGTTTATACGACCTCTGATTGAAGTGGTGCATGGGACGGATATTGATGATGTGTGAGGAACTGATTGGAATTCTCTGTGCATGCAAACAGGAAGGGGAGTTGCAATTAGGGCTGAAGAAGAAGCAGGAAGTGGTAAGCCTTCCTGCTTTGGCCTTCTGCCTTGTTAGACCACCGCCATAACTGTACACTAATTTATACTAGGGCAAGAACCTTTCAACTCTCTCTCACACTATGGTCTAAATAAAGTCAAACTAGGATTACTAGTAAATTTAGTAGCTAATTCAAATGCAATATGTAGAAGAACAAAATAGAAATAAAAATATCTCATCAAAGAAGTATCATAACCTTATAATCTTCCCATGTTTTAACTTACATTTATCATCATTTATCATCATTTTAACAAAATTACAACAGACAAAGCTTAAGTAATCATAAGCAGTGCGGAAAGACATAACAAAACATGAAGCACAAAAATATCATCTAAACGATCCACAGTCCAGAGTCAATGAAACAAAGCAAACTATTGACTCTGTCCAATGATCTCAGTGAAATAACTTCAAATGATTTAGGGGAAAGAAACTCCTAACCTACTAGATGTCCAGTATGAGTTCATGTTCTCTAAAATCAAAGCATGAATTTTAGGAACAATGGAGGTTAAGAGCAGAATACATTTATTGAGAGAAAGAAAGTTACTGTGTGAAGGGAGAGACATAAGTAGTCCTGAGTGGGTTGCCCAATTTCTTCCTTTATCAAGAGAAAATCTTAATTAAATCTTATTTCAAAGAAGACAACTCAAAAGTTCTAATTCTAAGGTAATTTAATGATCTTATTTTATATAAGAAATAAAATTTATTTTAAAGTTGTCATCAGTTTCACACACAAGAGCATATCAGTGCATATATACTCTTATATTTAATTTTTAATCTAGTGTATATTTTATATACCCATATCACTGCAATAGGTCTTTCAGACAACTAACTGGAGAATATAAATCTTGTGAAGAAAATCAGAATAGAAAAACCACCATTAAACACTGAACTAAATGAGATAATTTGAAAATTATAGAAAGAATGTTGTCAGGAAAAGAAATTAGAATTGTGAAATTCCAAGTAAAGCCCCTCAAATGAATCTGTCTACAAAGGTATTATCTAACGGAAAGTTGATCTCAGCATTGATTATACTGACTTCCCTTTTGATTTTAAATTATGGAGTTCTCTCCATTAAAAATTGGTATTCTTGTAACTTCCTTTTTTATCTTCAAAATCCTTTTCTCTCAATCTATTAATTATATTACATGTCAGTGGTAATATTTATTGAAGTAAGCAAAGTTTTAGGAAGTAGAATTATGTGAATTTGAAGTTAAAACAGATACTATTTTGTCACCAAACTAGTTTAATCCAAAGATTATACTACTTGGTAGTCTTTCCAATATTAAATAGAATACTGTACAAAGTTCAGTCTTTGGAAGTATGGACATTGTTTTGGAATATTTGTTGTGAAACTTTGTAAATGTATGAATTTGGGCAAGTCATTTAACTTTTATAAGCCTCAATTTTCTTACAGAAAAATGTACAAAGTATTACCTAGTAAATAGGGTTGTTAAGGAAATTAAAGCAAAATTCATTTTGGTATTGATTAGAATAATATTGACACATAGGAAGTACTTAGTAAATGGCATCTATTATAATTATAGTTATAATTGATAGGCAATACTCTTTGTTATTTGCATTTTTTAATTTTCACATCAGGCTCTAGGCTCTAATCTTTTGGAGGAAATGGTCTTATTACTTGTCTTTATTTCTACCAATTGGGTTACTTCTTTTCATTTTGTGTCAAGAAATGGTGATTTTTTTTTTTTTTTGTTGTTTAAAACTTTCCTCTTTGACTGCAACAAATACCCTGAACAGAAACACCTCAGCTTCAGCCACTTTCTTCTATAATAATAAGTAAGCTGCATTCAGGTCCATGCTACCCACCTGGTTCATGGTTACTTCTCAATATGCCCTATGGATTGCATTCATACCCCTTTGTATTGATCTCATTCCTTCATTATTCTCTCTCACTTAGTTTCTTTTTCTCTAAATTGCCTTTTCTCTCATCAGACTATAAACATGTCTAAGTTTGAGCTACCTTATAAAATAAGTCCTCCATCAACTCCACAACTTCCTATAATTTGCTCTCCTTATATCTAAGAGTTTTCAAAGTAAATACACTGCTTTTGCTATTATCTTTATTCATTAATGAATTACTCAAATTTTGCTGTTGACTCCACCTTTTCATTGAAAACATTATTTTCATGATAACCAATTAATGTGCTTTGAATCTTAACCGTACCTCCAAGGTCCATATGTTAAATAAAGACTTGGTTACCAGTCCATGGTGATCTTATTGGGATGTGGAGCCTAATAGAAGAAAGTTAGGCCACTGCATTTGTACCTTTAAAGGGGATATTGGTACCATGATCCCTTCTGTCATTGTTTCACTGCCACAGAGAAAAGTGTTGCTTTTCTCCAATGTGTCCTTCATCATGATATTCTGACTCACCACAGGCCAAAAAGCCATGGGGTGAGTGACCACAAACTGAAGCATCTGAAATCACTAGCTCAAATAAACACATCTACCTTTTCAATGTTTGTCTCAGGTATTTTGTGCCAGTAGCAGAAAGCTGACTTATACAAGCAATGATACTGTATTTGCAACCTCAATGAAAAATTTATTTACATCACTGAAGAGCATTGACTTTCTCCATCTGGAATTTTTCCTGGCTGAGTTTCTTTCTCTGCTTTCCTTCCTAACTCTTCAGCTACTCCCAATTGAAATCCAGGCACTTTGTTCCTACTACCTGCTTTTGTGTTCCATGTTCTTTTATTCAAGATCACACTGGTTGGTATGATTTATGCTAGTAATAACCTGTAACCTATATTTCTCATCTAATTCAAGGTATAGGCCCATTACAAATGCTGCATAGAACATACTATTTGAACAACATTTCAAACATATTTTAGGACAATGTAGTACAATCCCTATATAATTCATTAATCTTAATTCCTTGCCTTGGTAATTTATACCACCTCACTCTATCTTAGGCCCTTTGGGCAGCTGTAATAAAATTCCATAGGCTGGATGGGTAATAACAAGTAATTTTTTATAGTTCTGTAGGGAAGAAGTCTGAGATCACACCACCAAAATTGTGGCATTCTGGAGAAGGCTCTCTTCTAGTTGTACTATCATCATATGGCCAAGAGAGAAAGAGAGGGATGTCTGAGGCTTGTGGTGATGACACAAATTCCATTTATGAGGGCTACACTCTAATCATCTTAATTTTTAGATTAGGAGGCCTTACCTTCTAATACCCCACTGAGGGTTGGGATTACAACTCTAAGTCTGAAGAGACACAACTTTTGATCTATAACATATTCTTATTCTTCAAAAGTGTTCAAAATTAATTTTTGATTTTTCATGTTCCCCTAACCCATTTCAACATTTTATCAGTTCTACCTTCATAGTACTTAACAATGAATTTCCCTTATGAACTATTCCTGCCCTTACCTTACATTAGGTCTTTGTTTTTTCTTAGCTGATTCTTTTGCTCATCTTTTCATCATCTTCATTCCATTTTCTTCATTCTCTACAGTTTATTAGCCACAGTCCCACAGTGATTTTGGAAGCATCAGTTCATCCTGTCATTCTCTTAAACCACATTTTTTCTTTCTATGATCTTCAGGATAAACTTTGCTAGGTGATACATTTTTCATCAACTTCTCCCATCATTTTCCTATGTATATTTTGTGTTACCATTACACTGAAATATCTGTAGATCCTAGATAATTGTGGACACATCTATATCTTTTCTCTGCCCGTAGAGCTCTTCCAATTTACTTAAATAGCTTTATATTCTCTTTCAGTTAATCACATCCTCCTGATCTTTACACATTCATCTCAATTTTTTCCTATACCAAGGAGTATATCTGAACCTTCTGATAACATTAGGTATGTCTTTTCTGTGCTTCAAGTACAGCCTGCATGTATCTCTACCACAGCTCCTGTATGTGGGCCTTTACTCAGCACACTGAAATTCTCCAGTATCACTTTGTGCAATGCACAAATCCCCTTTCCTGATATAGATTTGGCACATAGTAAACACTCATTAAAATAGTAGTCAAGTAACTAGCTTAGTCATGTTCCTTGACCTGCACAATCATGGCCCTCAGGTTCTTTGCTAAGTTATCCTGCTAATATGCTTTCTCTTGGTTCTTTTTTCCCTAATCCCATTTCTACTGTTATTGTTCAGGTTGCTCCAATATGTACCATATCTGAATATTTCTTTATTGAAATCTATATCTCTTTTTTTCTGTGAGTTCTGATTTAATTTATATTTCTCACCAAAACTGATGTTCAGTAGTTACAGGCTCTCAGCTTTTCACATATTAGTATATCATGCTCAGAGTTCTTGGCCTCTGTCTTTCATGGAGTTTTCTTTAAAACCTAACTAACAGTTGTTCATAAAAACCCCCACAGTTTTGCAGAAACCACGAATATCCTCCTCAATTCCTTTTTTGTGGGGAGGTTTACAAGTGGCCAACCCCAGAGCATTATTCAGTTCTCCTAGCTGCGAAATGGCTGCTGCCCTGCAATGCATTTCTGGCAGATGCATCAGCATCCCTGCATCATAACATGCTCCAACTCCAATGCTCTTGGCATTTTTTTTTTGCAGGATTGAACTCACAACCTCACGTTTACAGAGTGGGATCTTAGCCTACTAGGCCAAACTCCAGAGCACTTGGCATTTTCTTAAAGCTCAAAAAAAAAGTTCTAAAATCCCTGAGATTCTACCAAAACATCATGCACCTTATTTAAGGCTGTATTAATACAGTATTTTATTGAACTACAATACATAATTGCAGGCAACATACCATATTTAGTGTTTAAACTATAAAAACAGATATTTATAGGCATTTTTCAGACCATATCTGAAATACATGGTTCTTTATAATTCACAAGTGCTAGAAACATAACCTCTGTGAACTTCAGGGTTTCACTGTAAAGTTTCTCTCATCTATTTCAAGAATTTACTGTGGAAATGTCTATCATATATTACATTGTTTTGATATAGTCTCATGGGAAATGGTGACCTTGGCTTCTTTAAAAAAACTATAGGAGGAGCTAAAGATAGCTGATCAGTGAGCAACAAAATACAAAACCTCCCAGGAGAAACAACTCATATGCCAAAATAAAACATCCTGGAGAGACCCAGACAGAGGGAGATGGATCCTCTTTACACAGGAAGAAATTAAAATGTAAAAAAGTTCATCAAACATGCAGTCTCAGGGCTACAATTGGAATAGCTAAGATTACTGGACAAGGTGTTTTCACTGTCACCTGCCAAGTTTGCACTGGGTTGAATTCACAAATTTGTGCCAGCTGGTAGAGCCACCCAAACTTGTTCTTGCTGCCACTTACAGGAGTCACAGCTGAGCTGAAGTTGGGGGTTTGTGAGCCCAATGGAGAATGGAGCTAGAGAAGGGACCTTAATTAATCCATGGTCAGTGCTGGGAATGAGACCTTCCCACAGGAAGGATGTGACCAAATGGGTGACATGTTGGAATCAGGCAGGAGGAGACTGAACTGGGAGTGACAGCAACTTTAGTTGGTTGCTTCTTCCCCAGAGCAGATTCATGGGATTTGCTTGGACTGAGTCATGCCCCTGGCCAGGACCCAATAAGCCATCCCAAATTGATTCCCTGTGCCTAGCACACACTAACAGGAACCTGAAGTTTGGCTGGACTGGTGGGGAGGGGTGGGCATACGTAGCCGCTGCTTATACCTCAGTGACAAGAGCAGGCAGGAGAGGGTGGAAGTCCCTTGCCAGCATGCTTTGAAGGAACTGTGGCTGACAGGGAAGGGGCTAGGACCTGCACTGTACACCTGTGTGGAGGAAGCCAGGACCATGATATGAGAGAGAAGCAAGAGGAGGCCCCCAGACCAGAACTCTAAGAGCACTGATCTAGGAGAGGGAAAAACAAGGGAGACTGAGGGTGGCAAATGTGCAACATCAGACATGGCTTCAATGGACATTAAGAGATACCTTCAGGACCTTGTAGACAAGCTCAAAACTGAGATATTAAATCAGGTAAAACAAGATATGAGTAGAGTAATAAAAGAAGGGCTAAGCATCTCTCAGGAAGACATAGACAGAAAAAGGGAGGAACACAAAAAAAGGAGAGAAACATTCAATAAACAATATAAAAAAAATATAGAATACATGAAGCAGATTCAAAGAGACTACCAGGAAATTAAAAATTCCATTGAAAGCTGGCAAAATGCCTTAAAAGAAACTAAGGACAGACTATCAAAACTTGAAGACAAGTTTGCAATGTGTGATCTTGAAAGGAAAGATCTCTTAAAAATAACAAGCAAACAGGCAGTAACAATACAAAGGTTAGAAGATGACAAGAGAATCTACAATTTAAGAATAAGAAATGTGAATGAAGAAGGACGAATGCAAACAGGTGAATTACAAGGCTCTTCATGGAAATAATTAAGGAAAACTTCCCAAGCATGGGAAAAGAAAATGACATTTGGTCATATGAGGCATACAGAACTCCAGCCACCTACAACCAAAACAGATCTATACCCAGACATATAATAATCAAGATACCAGAAATTCAATATAAAAACAGAATATTAAAAGCCATCAGAGAAGAGAAACAGATTACCTATAAAGGTAAGCCCATCAAGATCACAGCAGACTTCTCCACACAGACCATCAGATCAAGAAGAGCTTGGAGCGAAGTATTCCAGCCCAGATTGATGTACCCTGCAAAGATGTCACTAGAAATTAATGGAGAAACAATATGCTTCCATGACAAAAAGGAACTGGAAGAATTTGTGACCACCAATCCAACCCTACAGGGAACACTGAAGGACATTCTAGAGAGAGAAAAAAAAATACCAGGATTTTAGGAACAGTGGGAGAAAGGCCTCAATGAGCAGGGCAGGTTGTAGAATAGAGAAAAGTAGACAAAGGCAGAAAAATAGCATAGCAGAAATGAGGCAGAGAAGGTTGGCTATAATCTCTAACATAGATGGCCTTGATACACTATATTGTTAATAGTGTACCAGGATTTAAAACCCACATTACTCACACTGCTATGCTTAGATGTATTATATTTTGTTCCAGTCATTCTACCTGTACTAGATTTGAGGGCACAGACAGTAATCCCAAAAATAACAGGATATAGTACGGTAATCATCATTAATTTCCTATTAACTTAATCTAAAGCTCTGTAAAACCTACACAGTTTTACCATGACTGATCATAATCGAATCTGGTTTGTTGGATTGCTGTTTTGTATTGATAGATTTTATTCAAAGCTGTTATAATTGATAGTATCAAGTCTGAGAGTATAGGCAACTGCACTGAAGATGACAAGAATCACTAGAATATCCACTCTGGTTTGATTATTACCTGCCTTTGAAGTTTTATGCTATCTGCAATGTTTTTTTTTTTTTTACTAATACTATTATGTACTGCTATATTCAATGATGCTGCTATATACAATTATGTCTGATGATATAGACAATTCTATTGAATATAGTAAGAGACAACACAGTAATCATTGTAGATCACCTTGTACTGTGGTTTTATACAACTTTTTGGTTTCATGTTTTTATAGGAATTTGTTTTGTTTTGTCTTGCTAGGTTTTGTTTTTCCCTCTAATACAGAAAGGATAGAAATACATGCAGAGATTCATGCATGCGTAGCTGTTTACAGTCTCATTGTTTGAACATCTACTTTGTATGCTTTAATTTTGTAACTTGAACAACTATTTCTAAGAGGACAATATGTAATTTATCAACTAGTGATTTCTTACTGTTTATCACTTTTTTGAAATTCTGTATTATTTCTACCCTTTACATGTTTTTTCCTCTTTAAATAAAAAAGGACAAAAAATAAAAATAAAAAAAACTATAAGCAATACCTAACATTTGTATTCTACATTATCAGTTGTTTCCCCATTTAGAGCTGCTATCTGAATCTACAGTAACTCTTTAGAAGGAAAAATACTTTCAAATTTGGCAGACCTTTTTGAAAGTACCCTTTATTCCCACAAGTAAGAGAAATTCTATATAAAATACATAACAAAGCAGTTACAAATTCAGGGTAAGCATTTCGAAGAATGGAATATCACAGAAGTACCATTCTAATTGCCTACAAATCCAATTTGTTTTTATGGTTGAATTAAAGGGCACTAATAATAAAGAAATAGCATTTACAAAGCATGACACCAAAGCCTCCATGGAACAACACTCTCAGGGCTTTCTGCTCCACAGCCACATAAGCCACTTGTCATGTTCAGGTCCACCCTGTGCTGACAGGAACAGGTGAAGGGCTCTACCGCACTGGGCATCTGGTTACCAGCCTGCTTTTCACTCCAGCAATATGGATACTGTGGTCACCAATGACTCCTTCCTTGACCTCAACTACATGGTCTATGTGTTCTGGTATGATTCCACCCATGGCAAGTTCCACAGGACTGCCAAGGCTGAGAATGGGAAGCTCATCATCAATGGAAAGCCTGTCTTCATCATCCAAGAGTGAGATCTGACCAATAAAGAGGATGATGCTGGCATTGAGTATTTAGTGAAGTCCATGGGTGTCCTCATCACCATGAGGAAGGCTGGTGGTTCCAAAAGGAAGCAATATCACCCCCCTCTGCCAATGCCCCCATGTTTGTGATGGGTGTGACTCAGAAGAATGACAACTCCCACAAGATGGTCAGCAATACTTCCTTCACCATCAGCTGCTTACCATCTCAGGCCAAGGTCATCCATGACAATTTTAGCAAGTGGAAGGACTCAGGACCACAGTCCATACCATCATTGTCATCCAGAAGCCTGGGGACAGCCTCTCTGGGAATCTGTGGCACAATGGCCATGGGGCTGCCCACAGCATCATCCCTGCATCCACTGGAACTGCCCAGACCCTGAGCAAGGTCATCCTGGAGCATGGTATAGCCTTCTATTGTGGATCTGACTTGTCCAAAAAATGCAACCACATCAAGAAGTTGGTGAATCAAGGGTCAGAGGCATCCTAGGCTGCACCAAGGACTAGATTGTCTCCTGCAACTTCAGCAATGGCATCCACCTTAGATGCTTGGGCTGGCATTGTCCTCTATGGTCACTTTGCCAAGCTCATTTCCCAATATGACAATGAGTTCAGCTACAGCAACAGAGTGGTGGATTTGATCTCCAAGGAGTGGGCCCCCAGGATAGCAGCCCAGTGACCATGGAGGGAGAGGCCTGCTGTGGACATCCTTGCCCCACTCAGCCCCAACACTGAGATCTGCTTTCTTCATACTTCCATGACCTCTGAGAACAAGAAAGGCCCAGGGAGGCTGGCTACCATCTGTCCAGCCCACTGCACCCACAAAAATAACTCCATTAAAAAAAATAAACTATAATCTCAGAATTTCACTTGTCTTTTTTTTTCTTTAGAGTCACACTTGATTACAGGGTCTTTAGTCACAGTACAGGAACACAGTGATAAATTCTGCTAAACTGGATTTTGTGCTTAATTGCCAAAATATTTTTTCCTCATAAAGCCAAGTTTTGGGGTCACTCCTTCAGCTGATATATTAATTCAGCATAATTTGCCCTTAAAAAATTGAAATAATACCCATTCAGTGTTTTAGATGAATGTGTTTTAAAAGTCAACTGCCAATAGTAAGAGGTACATACATTTTATTCTGTACACAAGGCCTAGCTAATGACTAAGATTTACAAATCTTAGTATAAATTGTTATTTTCAAAATTATAAGTTAAACTGCCTATAAGCTTTATATACTCACAGTGACTTTAAAGTTACACATCTTATTTTAAAACTCTTTCCTTTTTACATAGGCTTAACAAAAAAGGTCTTTCATTTTGTCAAATAAAGCTAAATCAAAGTTAATATTATTAAATAAAGTACAGCTTTTCTGTGTGTGACAGTGTTTGTGTACAAATGCATACACATATGTAACTTGACAGGCTTTGATAAAAGTGATAACACATGGGGAAAAGGTGACATTTTGCATAAATACTATGCATATTACTTTCAACCCAATGTTTCTCCTAAGCCTTGGATGTTTCTTGTTTAGTTGTATCTGCCTGTCTTTGACTAATCTCACTTTATCATTGAGAATTTTTTATAGGTAAAAGAATTATGCTGACTGAGCTCCAGAGGTTCCGAGGGCTTGAGTGGACTGCGCCCAGCGACCTTCATTCAACCAGGGAAGACAGGCCCACTGAAAGGGGAGCCAGGCCCACGCCACTGCTGCAAGGAGAGTAGCACCTCACCAGAGCAGGTCCAGGAAAAGTTTGTGACCATCAATCCTGGCAGCTGGGTGCCCACCCAGTACCTATAGGACACTGGACTGAGGTTCTGGGGGCTTGGACCACGCCCAGTGACCTTCTTTCAACCAGGGAAGCCAGGCCCACCGTTTAAGGGGAGCCAGGGTCACATGAGTCCCAGTGGTGGAGGATGCAGGAGGTGATTTCCAAGGCATCCAGGGAAAGCTTTGGAACATCACTGGAAACATGGAAATATAGGAAAATGACAAAACAAAAGACCAAAATGTAATCTCAAGCCTCCAGCCCATCCCAAGAAAGCCTAGGAGCCAAGTACGTAGAAGAAAATACTAGCCATACACCTGAAATGCCTGAAATGATATCAACTGAAATAAAGAAGCAAGTATGGGAAGCTATGAGGGAACTCAAATCAGAAATAATCTCCCAGGTAAAAGAAGAAATGATAAAAGTGGTGAAAGAAATACTGAATGCATCCAACAAAGACACAGCTAAAAAATTAGAGGAACAAAGCAAAATGGTAGAATCCCTGAATGAACAGTTTAAGAAACAAACAATGCATGAAGCAGATTCAAAGAGATATACAGGAAATCAAAAACTCTATTGAAAGTTGCAAAAACTACCTCAACAAAAGTGAAGATAGAATCTCAGACCTCGAAGATAAGATTAAAGCTAGTGAACAGGAAAGGAAAGATCTTCTAAAAATAACACGAAATTAGGAAATAACAATTCAACAGCTGCAGGATGATGCAAAGAAAAACAACATAAGATTAATAGGGATAAATGAAAAAGAAGGGGACAACACAAATAATATCAAGAGGCTATTTACAGAAGTAATAGCTGAAAACTTCCCAAACATGAGTATGGAAACTGACATACAGATTACTGAAGCATATAGAACTCCAAATAGCCATAACCAAAACAAAACTACACCCAGACATATAATAATCACCATCCTAGAAATCCAACCTAAGAACAGAATATCAAAAGCTGCTAGAGAGAAAAGACAGATCATCTATAAAAGAAAACCTATCAGATTCACAGCAGACTATTCAATACAAACAATGAAGTGAAGAAGAGCATGGAGTGAAGTGTGTCATATCCTAAAGGAAAATGACTTCCAACCCAGGATGATGTACCCTGTAAAACTGTCCTTCAAAATGGATGGAGAAATAACATGTCTTCCATGACAAAGAACAGCTGAAGAACTTTATGATCACCAAACCAACCCTACAAAGAATACGGAAAGACATTCTAGATACATATAGGAAAAAACTACTAAGCAAGACAGACAATTAAAAAGAATGGAAAGTTAAGATACAACATCAGAAAGATAACATGTCAACAATAAACCAATATATATCAGTTATGACCATTAACGTAAATGACCTCAATTCACCAATTAAAAGAACAGACTGGCAGAATGGATCAAGAAACAACATCCAACCATATGCTATTTACAAGAAACCCATCTAACCCAAAAGGAAACTCATAGACTAAAGTCAAAGGATGGAAAACAATACTCCATGCTACAGGAACTCAAAAAAAAGCAGGGATAGCTATTCTGTTTGTAGACCATGTGAACTTCAAACTAAGAATGGTCTGAAGAGATAAAGAAGGTCACTGCATACTAGTTAGGGGAAAACTTCAAGAGGAAGAGATAACAATCTTAAATATATATGCACCAAATTCCAGAGCACCCAACTACACAAAGCAAGTATTAACAGAAATGAAAAATCAAATAGGCAATAACACAATTATAACAGGAGACCTTAACACACCATTGTCAGAAAAAGATAGATCAACTGGACAGAAAATCAGCAAAGAAATAACTGAACTGAATCACACCTGTGAACAAATGGACTTTACTAACGTATACAGTGTTCCATCCAACAACATCAGAATATGCATTCTTCTCAGCAGTACATGGGACATTCTCTAAAATAGACTGTATTCTAACCCATAGAACATATTTAAGTAAATGCAAAGTAATTAAAATTGTCCCATGCATGTTATTGGATCATAGCACCATGAAACTAGAAATTAATGATAAAAGAAACTGCATAAACCCCACAAATACATGGAAATTGAATAATACACTCTTGAGCAATCAGTGGGTCACAGAGGAAATTAAAGAAGAAATTAAACATTATCTACAAGCAAACAAAAAGACAAAAACAACTTACTGGAACCTGTGGGATACAATGAAAACAGTCCTAAGAGGAAAATTTATTACATATGAGTTCCCACATTAGGAAAACAGAAGGAATACAAATAAGCAACCTGATATTACACCTCAAACACCTAGAAAAAGAAGAGAAAGCCAAGACCAAAGCCAAAAGAAGGGAGGAAATTATAAAGATCAGAGCAGAAATTAATGCAATCCAGACTAAGAAAACAATACAAAGAATCAATAAATGAGTTGGTTCTTTGAAAGAATAAATAAAATTGATAAATCCCCTAGCAATCTAATTTTTAAAAGGAAAGAAAACACTCAAATTCATGCAATATGGAATGAAAAAGGTGAAATTACTACCAAACTTGTGGAAATACAGAAGATCATCAACAACTATTTCAAAACTCTCATAGGTTCGATAACACAGAAGAAATGGACAGATTCCTAGAAACATATGAACCACCAAAGCTGGATCAAGAAGATGACGTGAAACTCTACATAGAAGCCCCCCAAACCTCTGTTGAAAGACTCCTAGATATAATAAATAAATTCAACAATGTAGCTGGACACAAAGTCAATAGTCAAAAATCAATAGCATTCTGATACACTAACAACAAAATCACATAGAGAGAAATAATTGAAGTCACACCCTTCACACTAGCATCCCCAAAAATGGAATATTTAGGAATTAATCCAACGAAAGATGTAATAGAGTTGTACAGAGAAATTTATAACACCCTGAAAAAAGAAATCGAAGAGGACCTCAGTAAATGGAAAGACATCCCTTGTTCATTTATAGGAAGAATAAATATTGTGAAAATGGCCATTGTCCCAGAATTGTTATACTGATTCAATGCAATCCCAGTGAAAATACCACTAATGTATCTCATAGATCTAGAGAAATCACTCCTAAAATTCATCTGGAACCAGAAGAGACCTGGAATAGAAAAGGCAATTCTAAGTAGCAAAGCCAAGGCAGTAGGCATCACAATCCCTGTCTTGAAGTTATACTACAAAGCTACCATAATAAAATCAACATGGTATTGAAATAAAAACAGACCTGAAGATCAATGGAATAGAATACAAGATAAAACTACGAACACACTCAACCACCTGGTCTTTGATAAAGGGGCCAAGCACATTCACTGGAAGAACGATAGTCTCTTTAATAAATGGTGCTGGAAAAATTGGCTATCCATATGCCAAAAACTAAAACTAGATCCATGCCTGTCACCATGTAATAAACTAAAATCTAAATGCATCAAAGATCTAAATATTAAAACAGAAATACTAAATCTGTTCGAATGCCAACTAGGTAAAAATCTTGAAGACATAAAGGTAGGTAGGTAGAGAATTCATGAACAAGAACCAAATTGCATGGGATATACTTCCCAGAATCAATAACTGGGATCACATCTTATTAAAGAATTTCTGTATGTTGAAAGAAATCTCCAGCAGAGTGAAAAGAAAAACCACAAACTGGAAACAAATCTTAATGAACTGTCCCTCAGACAAGGGACTTCTGTCTAGAAATTATAAAGAATTTTAAAAAATCAGACCCCCACAATTCAAAGACCCAATGCAAAAATGGGCATCCAAGATGAACGCTCAGTTCTCAGATGATGAAATATGAATGGCAAATAAATACATGAAAAAATGTTCATCATCATGGGTCGTTAGAGAAATACAAATTAAAACCACATTGAGATTCCATCTCACTCCAGAAAGAATGGCCAGGATCAACAAAACTACCAACAACAAATTCTGAAGAGGATGTGGGGGAAAAAGGAAGCCTTCTGCACTGTTGGTGGGAGTGTAGACTGGTGCAACCACTGTGGAGGTCAGTCTGGAAATTCCTCAAAAAGCTGGGATTGGAAGTCCCATTTGACCCAGCTATTCCACTCCTAGGCATATTCCCAGAACTGAAAACATCTTACCACAGTGATATATGTGCACCCATGTTTATAGCAGCACAGTTTGTAATAGCCAGATCTTGGAAACAACCTAAGTGCCCATCAACTGAGGAATGGATAAAAAAAAATGTGTTACTTTTATACAGTAGAGTACTACTCAGCTATAAAGAATGATCACATTGAGATATTTATAAATAAATGGATGCAACTCGAATCCATATTCATAAGTGAAATAAACCAAACTCATGTGTATAAATACTGTATAGTCTTCCTAGTGTAAGAAATGGTAAGAGTACATAAGATTTTATGGTAATCATGGTTTACCATTATATTGCTTTGAAGTCTAATGTTTTCATTCATTGATTGGAATGCTTTTATTCTGTTTTGTTTGATCTTAATATATGTGATGGTATGAATAGTTACTTTGAAGAAAAGACAATATGGTAGCCATTGTTGATTTGATATCATCTTCCTCTGAAGTCCTACCATGCTCTTGTTTTTCTTTTACCATTGGTTCTATCATGTTGTGTCTTATTGGATTTTAATATGTATGATAGTATAAAAGAATTTTTTATGGAAAATGAGATAATATAGTAGCCATTGTCCATCTTCAGTTATTTGGTTCAGAATACTTTGCAATACTTTCATTCTCTTGAGTGGTTTTATTCTATTTTGTTATGTTTGACATTATTGTGTATAAAGCTAAGCTCAACTATTTCAAAGAAAGAGACATTATGATAGCTACTGTTAATACCCTGTTGTCTTGTTGTGAAATGCTGTGTTGCTTACATTGTTGTGTTCTGATTTGCTTAGATCTGTCCTCTTTTGTTTTATTCTCTTTAAAATTAAAAAAGAATTACGCTATATGAGAAACATAGCTAAACATTTATAACATTGCTCAAACTGTAAAAATTCTTAGAGGTATTACTTCTACCATTGTCAAAATACCGTTGAAAGTGCTTCTTGAAAGAAAGTATTACCTGTGTTTATAATCTGAAAAAAAAAGCCAATTAAAACCAAGAGTCTTTCCTTGAAAGGACATATTTTAGAAAGTGTTCTTTAGTATAAACCTTAGTCAAACAGTTTTTGATCTTCATAGGTGAGTAATATTCCTATTCTGTATGCTGACTTTGATTCCTTCTGGTTTATAATCAGCAGTGGCACCACTGGATATTTTAGTAGTTCTATTCCTAGTTTTCTGATGAACTTCCATACTGATTTTCACAGTACTAATGTACATTCCTACCAGGTGTATATAAATATTCTTTTATCCTCACATCTTTGCCAGCATTTATTATGTTTGTATTCCTGCCATTCTGACTGGAATCCCATTGCAGCTTGATTCGTGTTTCCCTAGTAGTTAAAGATACTGAGTCTTTATGCAAGAATTACTGCCCTCTACACTTCTTTTGAGGATTTTCTGCTTAGCTTACTTGCCTACTGTTTGATTAGAATACTAGTTCTTTTAGTGCTAGTTCTTTACATTATTTTATATTATATAATATAGCTAATTATATGAATTCTTACAAAGCTTCACATTTTAAATGTGAAAGTTTCTTAATAGTTGGATTGTGGATGCAAATTTTGACTATGACCATATTTTTCATCAGTGAATAATTTTTGTAACAAGATAAATTTCTCTAAGTCAGGCTAGGGACTTCAGCAATATCACTCAGATCCTGAAATCAGTGTCTCAGGTTTCACTTCACTTATGATGGGTCAGGGGGTCTTCAGACAAGCACCTGCCAAGCAATAATGTAAGTTTGTTCAAATCATGAAATGAGAGCATCTAAATGGGTTGTCTTCTAGAACTCCAGAGTAGGGGAAGTGAGCCGGAGGGCTCTCTGGGAGCTTTCTTCTGTTTTCCTCTGCTTCCCCCGAATGTGTGCCTCTCACTCTGAACCACTCTGAACCACTGATCCAGTATTTCACCTTTCACTACCTGCAAGAGGGCTGGGGAATGGTGGTGGTAGGAGATATGGAGATATCCAGGAGATATGAGTATGTGATGAGGATTACATGTCTTTACTTCCAAAAGCAATAACCAAAAACAATAAAGAAAACTTTAATAGGTTTTCACCCAAATCAGAAGTTTATGAGTTCACTTTTGTTTTTTCTAATCTTGCAAAGAAAATACAACTTATAAAACTTCTTTAACTGTACACCCAATGTGCTTTCCACAGCTAAAACTAAAACACATGAGAGACTGATCTCCAAAACAGAGCTCCTTTCAGAACTAGTGTTTCAGTAATTTGCAGGCTAACTCCTAATACAAGTCAATAAACATCTCCAGACCAGTTTCCTTCTTTGCAGGCTAGGTGGGTTTCTCTGTGCTTTCTAATATAGCCAGCTGTAAACATGCTGTCTTCATAAATCACTGTGTCGTTGTCCGCTGACAGCTTCTTCTTCTGACTTAAACAATCACAACTTTTCAGTGATAACGTTTTAATATACATCTGAATTAAATGTTATCTGATACTTAGCTTTGCCGCCTTTTCATGTAATTCTTGATCAAACAAAATCGAATATGTACATTGAATAAATTCCAATTCTAGGTCAGCTTAAATCCTGTCACGGAAGCAAGCTCTGTGAGCATGTGAGTGGCAGAGAGGGGATGAAATTTAGACATTTTATTATAAATTGCTACTAATAGTTGATACTTACAACTACCCTCTGAGGTAAATGTGGTTGTACTTACTCTGAAAATAAAGAAATGAGAAGTTAGTTAAATATTATAGTCCACGTTTTCAATCCAGGGCTAAAACATTTTGATTAAAAAAAGTGCAATAAAATTGGAGTACCACATAGAAACAGCAACACTGCTGTTCATTTTAACTTAAAATAAGAAACTGGAAGTTCCCTTTAACTATTCTAGTGAAATAGGGACCATGTTACCACAGTCCATCTTTTTTTCAGAAGAGCCAAAGAAAACTGCATATGATAACAAGGTTTCTTATTTCATTTTATTTTTAAGCAAGTCAATTCATTATCAAAAATGAAGCAGTATTGCATTAGAGAAGATTGAAAGTTGTAGCAAAACTATTCTGAAGTAATTCTTAACTGATGTGTCCTTAGACAAAATCCTGAATTCTTAAAGCTTGTTGTCCTTACTGGGAAGTCTGAATAGTAAATATTATGCCTACTTCATAGAATATGGATGTTATACAACTGTATTTAAAAGAGATAAAAGCAAAAAATACAACTTTATCTGTTCCAAGAGGCTCTATATTGCTGTGATATCGGTTTTCTTGGACTGATGAAATGGTTGAGAATTAGATAAGATTGATGGCGATTGTTGAAGTTACTTAACTTTCTAAAACTCATAGTGCTATTCTTGACCCAATAGAAGAGATCATTGTACTCTAAGCATTTACAAACTTTCCATCAAAGTCTGGATAGGAAATTTTACTGATGAGAAAATCCACATACATTAAGGAAATGTCTCAAGGTCATAGCCTGTGTCTGAAGCTTAGAACTCCTGAATATCCACCATCCCAGTGTTAGTGAGGCTGATCCTCTGTGATTGTTACACATTTCAGATTCAATAAAAACAAATCCCAATCCTGCTTTTCTTCTTTGAATCTCTAAGCAAGTCTCAGGCATCATTATCCCATTGGTTCCCAAAGTAAAAATATCATTTTTGTCATCCTCTGCCTGCCTTCTGTCACCAAGTCTTATATAAATCCTAATCGGACTACACTATCTAAAATCCTCAAGGACTTTGCAGTGTTCATCTGGGAGAGGATAGAGAGATAGACATGGAGTGCCTTCCTCATATTCTTTTCACTATGACCTCAGAGATTCAAACTTCACAGAGGCCAAAGAGTGACCATCTCTGTGGTAAACTTGGCCTGCATAAGGACTCTTTCAGCAAATGATATTCTGTTTATACTTAGAGCATGCCAACAAACTGTTACCATGCTTTCAACTCCCATGATAGTTTTTCATCTTTCTTTGCCTACCATACTGCCCTCTCATGCTTTGATAACAGTTTACAGAGTTCTCTCTCACTTAGCATCTACCCAAACCTGATGAGACCAGCAGTCTTCAGGTAAGAATGAGAGGTGATGTGGTTAGGATCACATGCCCAGTCAGTGATGAGCATAGGGACAAGACTTATAACCAGCCCAGGCTGGCTTTCCAGGATCTCCTCTGTGAGGTGCGTGCATCCAAGTTATTCCTTTTGCTAGTTGCCTAAGGGAATAATTTGAACAGGTCCAAAGGCAGAGTAATATGAGAATTTCCATCAAAGCTCAAAGATCATCTACTTGGGTGTGGTGTTGGTGGGGGTTGCAGGATAAAATCTCAAACACTGTAACTCAGAGGCTGTAGACCAGCTCAATCAGATAAACAAGTCCTCAGTACTTAGTCATGAGACCTTCCCATTTGAAGTGTCTCTGGGTCAGGCTTATCCATTGTGCCCAGGCTGAACTGAAAAGGAATGTTAAATCTCTGAAAACCTCTTATATAATACTTGACCTGTTCCTCAAAGACTGAAATCCTATGGAAAGGAACATAAACAGTGATAAAGATCTGAAGTTCTGCATCCTCCTTCAGCAGAACATGACTATCTGAAATTTCAATCTAAGAATCTATGCAGAGAAACTTTCTTTATTTGGATTTTTAAGTATGAGAAGGTAATTTCTTGTTCACTTTAAAGGTGAAAGTATACACAGAAAATTCCATTAATCATTCATAACCAATGCTTGCTATTTGCTAAGAAACAGAGAAATGGTTTTCACATTCTAACCTTGATTTTAGCAACAATGCAGAAATAGGTTGCACTATTCAACTTAGCATTAGCATTTTTTCTTTCTCCATAAGATGCCACCATTACTAATATTGTCATTTTTAAAGAACCAATCTTTCCCAAAGAACAGAGCTCTCAAATGAAAGGTTCAAAGGAATAGTATCAGAATTTACATTTCATCAGTGCTCACAATGCTCTGATGTCCTGTGAAACTTAAGTAATAACAGAACAGAGCAGTGGATGTTTCCTACCAAATGTTGATATTAGATATGATAGGACAGTAGCACTGGGAGTGCTGATAGGAGTGTCCCAGCAACAGCAGGTCACTGTTTCCTGTGGGAGTCCACAGAGCCAGCAGATAAAATTGACCTACCAATGGGAAATTCATGGCATATACATTCCTGGTATATATAGGAATTCATTATATAACTTAGAGCTTGCACCTACAGTTAAAGATACCAAATTTTTAGTTACCAAAGTTTGTCAGTAGTTACTAGGTAGTGCAAGATGCTATTGCTATTGTTAATTGTACTACTTTAGCCAGGAGCTTATACATATAATCAATTTTCCTCTCATATATGACAGCACTGTAATTTCCTTGGATAATAGCCTTCACCATAGTCCATTATGAAAGGAGAGAGTGGAGAGTCAAATAGATAGTGAATGTCCATTCTTAATAAACTGGGAAGGTAGGTCCTTGTGAGAGACACAAAGACAACAAGCCACTTACACCTAGAAGACATCTCTGAGAAATAGATATTTACTAGGGAATCCACAATACTAGAGAGAAATCTGTGTAACATAAGAAAAGTACACACACTAGTATAGAAAATAAAACAAAATACAAAACAGAAAATTTCAATTCACAGAAGCAAAATGCAACCCCAAACCTCCAGCCCATCCAAGAGAAACCCAAAGCACAATGAAAATAAAAGAAACCAGAAGACACACATTTGAAATTTCTGAAATAATAGCAGGAGTAAAAAAACAAATGCTGGAGGGTATAGAAAAATAATCTATGAGGTTAAATAAAAAACAGAAATGACCATCAAAATGAAATACATGCCTGATGAATCTAGAGTAGAAAAGATTTAGAAAAAAAGAAGAGTTTAAGAAAATGATAGAAACAATGAATGTCCAACCTAGGAAAAAAAATGGAAACCATGAAACAGATCCAAACAGGCATATTAAAAATTCTATTGAAATTATATGCAACAGATTGAACAAAGGTCATGATAAAATGTCAAATTTAGAAGACAGCATTGCAGTTAGCAAACATGAAAATAAAGATATGTTAAAAATAGCAACAGAACGTGAAAAATAAATCCAACAGCTGCAAGGTGAATCAAGATTGACTGGAGTCAATGAGAAAGCCAGAGACAATTCAAATGCCATAAAAACCTCTTCACAGAAATAATGGCAGAAAACTTCCCAAACATGGATAAAGAATTTGACATACAAATAAGTGAGGCATATAGATCTCCAAATAACCACAATGAAAATATATCTATACGAAGGCAGATAATAATCAAAATTTCTGAAGTTTTGCACAAGACCAGAATACTGAAAATAGTTAGAGAAATCATATGTTAAGAAAAATCCATTAGAATCACAGCAAACTTCTCAAAACAAACCCACAAGTCAAGAAGAGCTTAGAGTGAAGTACTTCCAGCTCTAAAAGAAAACAACCTCCAATTCAGACTCAGCTGCCCTGCAAAACTATCTTGCAAAATTAATGGAGAAATAAAATATTTCCAACACAAAGAACAACTGAAGAAATTCATGACCACCAAACCAGCTCTACAGAATATTCTGAAATATATTCTATAAAGAGATAAGGAATTCCACAATTCCAAGAACATGAATAGAAGTCACAGGCAGGGTAAGCAACTAAATGGAGGGGAAAGACAGGGTACTAAAAATAAGAAAATAATATGAAAGGGACAAGTCAATACATATCAGTTATAACCATCATCATAAATGGTCTCAATTCACCACTCAAAAGAAACAGACTGGTTGAATACATTAAAAAAAAACAAGATCCAAGAATATGCTATTTACAAGAGACATATTTAACTCAAAAAGAAATTCATACACAAAAGTCAAAGAATGAAAAGCAATGTTCCATGTGACATGAACCTGAAAAAAAAGGAGAACTAGCTGTCTTATTTTCAGGCAATGTAAACTTCAAGCCAAGACCAATCAAAAGAGGTAAAGAATGTCACTAAATATTATTAAAGGAAAATCCCAAGAAGAAGAGATAACAATCAGAAATATATATGCACCAAATAACAGTAGATTCAATGATACAAAACAAGTATTAATGAACACAAAAAAATCAGGCACTAGCACAATTGTACTGAGGGACTTAAATAACTCATTCTTACAAATAAATAGATCAACAAGACAAAAAAATCAAGAAAGAAATGCCTCAAGTAAACTAAACCTGTAAACAAATGGACTTAGAAGATGTCTACAGAATGCTTCAATCCACAATATCAAAATATACATTCTTCTCAGTTGCACATGGGACATTCCCCAAAATAAATCAGTAGCCCATAGGACTACTGTATCTTAAGTAGATACAAAGGGATTGAAATTATCTCATGCACATTATCTGACCATAGTGTAATGAAATTGGGAATCAATAGCCAAAGAAACCACAGAAAATGTATTAACAACTGGAAATTCAGTAATACCCTCCTGTACAACCAGTGGGTCACAGATGAAATTAAGGAAGAAATTAAGCAGTATCTACAATTAAATGATAACATACTGGTACTTACAGGATGCAATAAAAGCATTCCTAAGGGAAATTTATAGGGATGAATTCTCATGTGAGTAAAACAGAATGAGCTCAAATAACCTAACACTGAATCTCAAACTTCTAGAAAAAGAATAACAAACCCAATCCAAAACCTATCCAAGGACAAAACTCAAAGTTAAGAGCATAAATTTATGTAATCAAGACTAAAAACAATACAAAGAATCAATGAATAGGAGAGTCATTCTTTGAATGACTAAATAGGACCAACCTTATCACAAATAAGAAAGAAAAGACTCAAATTCACGCAATTAGAAACAGAAAGAGTGAAATCGCAATGGATCCTGTGGAATTCCAGAAAATCATTAATACCTACTGTACTCTAATAAGTTGAAAAACAGACATGGTAGGAAGGAAGTTCCAAGGTACAGCTTTTGAGTAAACTGTTAATTTCCCTACATTTTTATGTCCTTCCATTGACAGTAATGTTAAAGCTTGTTCCTGGAAGTACCACCAAAACCTCATGTGCTCATGGATGTGGTTTTTCAGAGTTGGCTTGATCTGGGTCATGTAATACTGGGACTAAGGGTATGGAGTGACTTCTGGGAAGGTGGTGGAGTGTTGAGCAGCAGAAAAACAACCTTTCTGAGATTTGGAGTTCAGAATATAGCAACATGAGGATGAGATGGAGGCAAGTGGGTCCCTGAATCCAGCAAAGGTATGAAACAAGAAGTAGAGCCTACAGAGACAGTGAAGAGATAGACCTCAGCACAGAAGGAGGTGGCACATGATACTTTCTCTCTAAACCTAGACTCACCATGTAGGAGGCATGATTCAGACCTGTAGACACACAGTTACTACTGGAGATCACAGAGGACTCCAAGGAGAAATGCATTAGTGGAATTGACCAGTTCATGCTGCAGAGAGTTGTGGATAGTGAGTTATTCTGGTTCAGATGTCCTGTAAGAGAAAGTGATTTCCCTCCTGGGTTTATCTACCATTCCACTGTAATCTACTTCTGGTTTTCAGGGATTAATCAGTATGGATCCGGGCTCTGTTTGCCCCCTGTACCTACCAGTGACAGCAGAGACACACTAGGAAGCAAACAATATTTTTTCTTCTTTAATTTCTTTCTTTCCTCTTGTTTCTCTTTCTTATTTTTTCTTGCTTTTATATGAGTGTGAACACTCTAGTTTTTGCATCGTTGTTGTTTTTTGTGTTCTTGTTTCTGTCTTTTCCCTCTTTTTCCCTCCCATCTTTACCAGTTTCCCAAAGCATTTATAATCTTCCTTTGTGCTCCAGGCCTGCATCTAATCTCTATCTATTATTTCATTTCTATATTTTCCCCCTGATTGCTTTTCTCCTCTGAGGGAAAATTGCTATGTTGAGGTCATAGTTACACTACACAATTTTCTAGTTTGTTTTAGATTTTTTTATATAACTATAAATATTCTTCAGATCATTAAAGGTGGCTAATATTTATCACAATTTTTCATTTTCTAGGCTGCGTTTGAGGTTTTTGTTACTACTGACTTTACTACTTCAGCCAAGGTAACATAATTGCTCTAATTAGTTTTTTTTCCTTACATGACAAGACTGTGATTGCCTGAATGTCATAAACTGGTACTGAAGGCCAGTACCAAAGAATAAAAGGCTGGGATAAATAGCCAACAACTCCTCATCTCCAATATATTGAAGAGATGGAATCTCGTAGCAGACTACAGAGCTAAAAGGCAGCTACACCTGGAAGACACCTCTGAGTATTATTTATTTCCTGAGATCTCCATACTAGCAATAAAGATGCTTACCATAAGCAATTTACAAACATCAATGCAGAAATTAACCTTAATAAATAGAAAATGAGAAGATATGGAAGTAAGATGCAAGTCCAGACTTCCAATTCACAAAGGCAAACTCAGGGAGCAATGAGGTAGATCAACTTGAAAGTCACAGACCTGAACTTTCTGCAGTATTAACAGTTTAGATAATAAAGCAAATGAATGAGGTTGTACAAAAAATTAAGTCAGAAATAATTTCTCAGATAACTGCAGAGATGATGACCATAGTGAATGACATAGCTAGTGAGTCTAGAGTAGATACAGATAAAAAATAGAGGACTTTATGGAAAAGATAGAATCCAACATAGGGGGGAATATGGAATCCATGAAACAATTTCAAACAGTATCCAAATGAATGAAAACTCTATTGAAAACACAGACTGCAGAAAGAACCAATTTGAGGAAAGAATATCAATCAGATCTGTAAAACAGGTTTGTGTTTAGTGATGATGGATAAAATATTTTTTAAAACACAGCAAGGGACTATGAAAAATTAATCCAACAACTGCTAGATGATGCCAAGAGGAATAACATAAGAATGATCAGAGCCAATGACAAAACAGGAGATAGTGCAAACTATATAGTAAAATATCTCTTTACAGAAGTAGTGGCAGAAAACTTCCAAAACATGGGAAAAAATGTTAACATCCAGGTAAGTGAGACATACAGAACTCCAATCATCTATGTTCCAAAAAAAAACTACATTAAGATATATAATAGTCAAGATTCCACAAATTCAACATATTAAGAGGTGAAACATATTAAGAGGTGCTAAAGAAAAGAAACAAATCACCTGTAAAGAAACACACGTCAGAATCACAGTACACTTCTCAATACAAACCCTGAAATCAAGGATAACTTGAAGAGAAATATTTTAGATAGAAATATTTTAGATCCTAAAAGAAAACAACCTCTGAACAAGAATGATGTACCCAATAAAACTATTTTTCACAATTGAAGAAGAAATAAGATAATTTCATGACAAAGTGAACATGAAGAAATTCATAACCACTGAACCAACACTCCAAAACTTTCTGAAGTATATTATAGAAATAGGTAATGCATACTATAACTCAATAACCCCCCCAAATAAATCCAGCAGGTAACTCGCGTAATTAAACAGAAGAAAAAGAAAGGAAATTGATAAGAAGAAAATAATATGACAAGGATAAGTTAATACATATCAGTCATAACCATCAATGTAAATAGTCTCAACTCACCAACCAAAAGAAATTGACTGATAGAATGAATCATGAAACAAGATCCAACAATATCGTGCACATGAGAAGTACATTTAACTCAAAAATACTCACAAACTGAAATTCAGCACATAGAAAATAATACTCTATGCAATTTACCCTTGTCCACAGACTTTGTCTGAGAGTATGATTAAGAGCAGTGGATGACTTAGCCTTGTAGAGGAAACTGTCAGGCAGTTTGAAATTCAAGTGGCAGCACTGATATTGTTGAGGGCTTTCAGCCAGATCTGTGTTGAGAATCAAGAGCAAAGAGCTCAGCAGAATGATTCAAAACTATTTTGAGTTTGGCCAGAAACAAAGCCCTGTGAAATTGTGGCCTGCAAAATGGAAGGATGAGAACTTGATTGCTGAATAACTTAGCAATAAAATTCCAAACATGTTGGAAGAGGATAATAGGAAATATGGCCCGAGGACATCACAAGAATCATCAGGACAACTCCACCTTTTGTACCTTAAAATTGCAAAGGTGAAAGTCTTTGATTTGAAAAGAAAGTCCTAGAGCACCATGTTCCAGAATGGTCGTGGCCTGGGGAATTTTTTTCCTCAGGATTTGGTTTACAGTGCTCAGCAATCCAGGCACTCAAGTCCCACAGCCAAGGGGAAGGAGGTCTGGCTACTGCTTTATCTGGTGGCAGACCTGGCATCATCTACAGAGAGCTGGCTTTAGTCATGTGCACAATGTAAAAACTGTGGGTTCTAAGTTTCCAGTCAAGTTTTAGAAGAAGACCTGGGAGGCCAGGCAATGTGCCTTAGAGAGGACAGTATGTGAAGCTGTAAGTGAAAAGCAAAATGTATAGCACAGACCTCAGAAAATTTTGAGAAGCCAAGACTGTGGATCATCTGAGAAAAGCTACAAGACCAACAGGAGCTGTGAGAGCTTCTACCTCCAATAATCTTGTAGGGCACAGCCATGCAAGCCCTTTGCAATTCACATCTTATGGATTGCCCTCATGTTGCACATGGAAATACAGCATATAATATTTGCCCTGCTGGATTTTAGACTTGCTTAGGTTTCATTCCTTTCCATTCTTCTATTTGTACCATTTGAAATGGAAATGTTCATCTCGTGCCATTATATGTTAGAAGTGTTTTCTTTTGCACTGGGGATCACAGCTAAGAGTCTGCCTTAAATCTCAGAGACTTTGGATTTGGACTTTTCAGCAATGCTAAAACTTTTAGGACTTGGGCGAGTCTTAAATATAGGCTAAATGCCTTTGGCATAAAGGGATGTGTATGAGTCTTTTGGAGAACAGAGTCAGGATGTAATAGCTTATACCTAGATGTTCTCACAAAGCTTCATGAACTCATAGGTGGGACTTTTCAGAGATGGCTGGGTCGAGGGTGTGTGAAACTGAGGTTAAGGGCACATGGTACTAAATTAGCCTACTGATTAGGTTAGCAATAAGTGGGCTAATTAGGTGTAGTTAATGAGAAGATCCACCCTGAGTGTGGATGGCACCACCCAAAAGACTTGTAGCCTGGGTGTTATAGAAGAGAAAAGGAAATGCTGCTTGAAGCCTCCTGCCTGCCATGCTGGGGACTGTTCTCTTCTGCTATGCCCCTCTGCCATTCTTCTCTGCCTTGGAAACAGCTGACTGTGGACTGAAACATATACAAACTATGAGCTGAAATAAACCTTTCCTCCTTAATTTTGGATGTCTGATATTTTGTCACAGTGATGCAAACAGTAACTAAGACAAGTACTGTGCCTACAAATCTGATGGCATTGTTGTGATGTTCATCTGGAAGACTAGGTGAAAGCAGTTTGGAATTATGCAGCACTGCTTGTATGTGGGGCTTACTGTTAATATTGTTGACCACTGAATCTTGAATCACAACTGCTGGAGCTCTCAGAGTCTATTCACAATGAAATGCTTTGCAACCACACTACTGTCTTTGCACCTACCTTAACCTGATGTAACCAAGGCTACTATTTTCTCTGCTTAAGACAGATAACCTATAAGAGGCCATGCTAACATTGGACCAACTTTCTCCTTGGGAAAGATAATTAATCTCTGTATTATCCAGGATATCCTTCTTCCTCTCTCGTCACATGGAAGTCTAGGTCTCTAGAGAAGGCTGGGATTGAGTAGGACATATTGGAAAGGGAATCTGAATGACAGTTCTGAGGTGAGGGTAAAAGAGTCTCATGGGTTAGGGAGTCTCCTGAGTCCTCTTTGTACCTTCTGACTCTTTCATATACCTGTGAAAGTCTTTTTTCTCTTTTTCATGGCCTATCTTTCTTTTTCTTTTTTTTCATCTTGCTTTCTAGCTTCCTGGAGCAGATTGAGTAAAATTCTGCTCTGCAGGGAATGATGGCAAAACCATAGAAGTAGACAACAAATGTGAAAACAAACAAACAAACAAAAAAAAAAAACACAGTGTAACATTTTGGGGTTTTAAAAACTTCAACCCAAGAAGAGCCAGTTACTAGATCTTGAACCACTCGATTCCCCAATCTTTCTCTCAGAAGTGTCAACTTTCTGCAGGTATGGAGCAGAGCAAGTGTGATTACATCAGCATCGTATGCCCCAAATTTCCCCACTCCTTTTTCAGGACAGTAAGTGAAAGACGCATTACATGTACATCTTAATTACCTTTCTCATTGTTGATACACAATACTCAATACCCAAATTTAAAGGGGGAAAGGTTTATTTGACTCACAGTGTGTAGAAGTTTCAGTCCATAATTGTCTGGCTCTGTGGCAGAGTGATGTGGCAGAGGGACACTGCAGAGGAGAAATAGTTCATGTCAGGCAGAAGACAGCCAAAGCAAGTCAGTGAGGGATGACCACAACTCTTTGTATGTCTTATATTTTATCCAGGTAACTTAGGGCAGGTAGCATTCACACCCTTAAGTCTAGTGCCCTTGATCCTAGCATTGCACCATGATTGATTCTAGTACCACACACTCTAGATCCAGCCACATCACAAGCCATAATAATATACTACAGACCGAACTGGAAGTCCATGGGGAGTAAGCACTGAAATCTAAAATAATAAAGAGAAATCACGGTGACATTGAATATTTTCTTGGAAAGCATCTTTTACTTGTTCTCCAGAGACTTCTTCCTCTGCTGATGGAGGCTGGGGTGTAGAGAAGTACCTCTCCCAATTCCTGATTTAGCTTTGAAGGAACAGGTTGACTGGCCATCACTTTCCCTTTTCCTTTCCAATGACAGGCTCTGGTGTGGTGAAGTCCTGAGTCTGTGAGCGGCAAGGAGGGTAAGGTCAGAATACAACAAAAGAAAAGATCTTATAAAACCTAGTTTGGAAGGAGAACATTCTATTAATTGGCCCGGAGGAAAGGAAAAATTAAATCTACATATCTTTAAGTATTATGGAGGTCACTAGATTCAAAGATAGTACCATAAAAATTATTTATGTCCATGGCGAGACAGTCTAACTCTGGATAGGATCAGGGACAAGAATATTTTTCTAAAAATAGCAACTTTTTAAATATTAGAAAAGTAGACAATGTCTACTGCATGCAGAGCTGAAGGAATTTCAGGAAAGGATTTTGTAGATATTGCTGAGGTGAGTCATCACACAGACGAGACAAGGCCAGAGAGCAAAGTCAGTGCTGCTGACGGATATTCCTGTCTGGAGGGTTCAGTTACTTAGAAATAAGTCCAGTGTTCAACTATGAATCCTCACGGCCGGGCAGGCAAGAAGGGAAAGTGTAGCCGCGCTCCACACGGATTCTGCTTGCTGCATGGCTGGATACCTTCATCACAGGAGCAAATGATCACATAGCCTTCACAGGCAGAGTGTTCACGGTAAATGGGGCCGATAGTAAAGAGACGGTGGGTTCAGAAAGTGGAAAAGACGCAAAGCCAGTGAAGGGGTAGTGAGAATGTTTCAGTGGGGAGAAATGGAAAGTTCTCCATTATTCCTAATGATGACGCTTTCTTCTAGATGCATATAATCTAATCTAAGCTGTCAGTGCCTGACAAGAACATAGTACAGCACATCTGTGTAATTCCAAAAATAATACATAGGTCTTGTTTTTATTACCAGCATACTGTTTGCACAGACATTTCATGCCTGGGACCCTTTTTAAATGACCTGATAACCCACCTTCCAGTTCTAAAAACACAGAGCATTGTCCTTGTCTGAGGCACAGCTTGCCTGTGGTCTTCACATGCCAGGAAAAAGCATAGGAGACCTTCAAGTGCTCCTACGACTCATGTAACAGGCAAGTTTCCTGCATAATTAATAACAAAGGCGCTGTGGCCCCATGTTTCCCTGGGATTACCATACACAAAGACCCCAGATGAACACACATTCCTCCTTGTGCATTTCAGCTCAGTCAGTGCCACTCAAGTGTTAAGTGAAGCACCTGCTAGAAAAAAGAACCACAAGATAGTTATTTGCCATAAAGGAGAAACTGGTAGCCTAGGAGTCCCTGTGGAAAAAGAAAGGGAAACAACTATTAGAACAACCTGGCATGTTCTTCATACACTGAAATGACAAGAGGTAAGTGGCAGTTGAATTCATCCTAGCTTCGTGCCAGTCTTCACTCTAGCTCGCACATTCAAGATCTAGAGAGGCAGCATTTATGCCTTACAGAGAAGTTCAGACTTCTGTAGCAAACAAAGCCCAGGAAGATTAATGTCTGCTTTTGCTACATATTTAATAATATTGTACATTCATTATTCTCAACCTGAAGTTTGAAGAGGTTGAGTAAACCATTAGGTGAAAATCAGGACTGGAGACCTCATAGGATGTGACTCCCATGGCCATAGATCAATCATAGAGAGAGAAATGATGACTTAGAAGTATTTAATACTGGCTATGGGTCACACAGTAAGCTACACCTTGTTCCTGAATCTGTGCTTATCTCTCGTGAGTACATGGGATGAAAGAATCATCCAGATGTATGCATGCCAGTGGGCACCTGAATGACCTGTCCAAAATAAATTGGGGTGCACAATGAGAAGGAAGCCTTACTCCATCTTAGTTTCTAACTCTGTTTCTTCTTACCCTTCTCTAACTCTTGCCAATCTAGTAAATCTAAGAGGGGTTTTTAAATGCAGGGAAGCACAACTTAGCAGTGTAGCAAGACTTTGTCTCCAAACAAACAAAAGGGTAGAGATGTAGCTCAATGTGAAGGACCTGAGTTTATTCCCCAGCACTTGAAAGAAAAAGAAAAACAGAAAACCCATTAGCTGAAAGATGGTAGGAAGAAGAGATAAAGGACTATTTGGAGAGAAAGTTTTTGTAATGTCTTGTTGCAACCCTCACTGTGGTACAACTGTGGAGGGTTCTGTCAACCCCCGGGGGGTGTCACGCATGTTGCATGGAGTGTTTTCTAGAAGAAGCCATGGATATTAAAGAGATGTGGCTCAAAGTGTACAGCTGGATTGGCACCTTAGTGTGGAGAGTGAATCTCATCTTCAAAGAGTAGATGTCAATGCCTAAAAGCCAACTCTTGTCCAAGGGGTTCTGATTGCACGAAGCAGCCTCACAGAGGCAGTTAAGGGACAGTGCAGTCCAAATTTGCAAGGTCAGGGCATGTCTTTTGCTGAGAGACCAACTACCTTTTGAGACTGCTTGTCTAAAAATGTATTACCTCGACAACAAGAGCTTAGATTTCTCTATACCTGATTAGAATTTCAGGACAGGTTTGGGTTCCTGTAAGGAGGCCAGCGATGGTTAACCAACTTGCAAAATTTCCTTTCTCATACCTTCTTTGAGACCCAAGATCTGCTTTTTCTGCCTACTGGGGACACCAGTAGACAAAGGGAAGATACTCATGCTATGTTTAGTAGGCTAGAGTAGGTTGAAGTGTGGGAGGCAGTTTGAGCTGACAATGACATGAAGAGTAATCTTTCTGGAAAGATTCCTAATATACCTGTTTACTCTGTGTTATATGATTTATTTTGGGGACAAGGTAAGCAATTGATTTTTATGCCTTCTCCCTACCAGAAGAGACACCCAAGGAGCAGAAAGGTCACTGCTCTCCTGCCTTCCTAAGAGCTCATGCTTCTGGTCCCAGAGTTTGTTAAAGGCTTTTGAACTCAATGACCCCCAAACAAAAGTTGTTAGGTACCTTTACACATCTCTGCCCAAGTCCTCACGTGGGAAGGGAGTTCGGCCGTGCTCCTGAGAGGGAGGCGCTGGAGCCTGGGGGAGGAAGCGTGTTGTTATGGTGGAAGAGGGAGTTGTTCAAGCAGAGCTGTGGCTCTCGGGTCTTGAGTAAAGGATACATTCTGTAATGCCAGGGTGAGGGACACTAGGAAACCACAAGACTTCCAACAGGTGAGCAATGTGCATTAGGTAGAGAACTGAACAACTAGCACCAAGAATTTGAGCTGCACAATCAGAGATGTTGGTGTCCTACCTGTTGCAAAAGCTGTGCAGCCACCAGCCTTTAGCTGGATTCTATCGTCTTGTGTAGGAAGCGTCTTATTCATAATCCTAATGGACTGAACTCCAGAGGAGATTTTTCCAAGTTTGTTTTTCCCTTTTTTTTGAAGTGAATATTTTTACCTCTTTTCAGATGGAGAAAACGAGGCAAGAGCGAACACATATTTAGTGGGCTAGCATTGAAGAAAAAGCTGCTTATAATGCATCAAAGAATTTGAGCAAAAGTTGCAGAAGATTCAGAAATGATCTATCACTTCTAGTGCAGTCACAGCACAGGCCTTCCCACAGGTGCTGTCCTGCGCTTGGAAACATGGCTCTCCTGTCTTATCTCAGTCTGCACTCTTCCCAGTGTGTGGCCTCCATATGCTGCTTCTTCACAGTCTCTAGTTCTGTCTCCCAGCACCCTCTGGTATTCCTTCCTCCCTCCCCAAGACAGTAGTCCATCACTTTAAACAACGCCCTAAATACCCTCATCCCATTCCACTGTTATCCCTCCTGCCTGGCAAAACACCAAGACCCTCCTGCAGACCTGCTTTCTGCTTAGTGACTGAGTCTTACTGGGTAAGGTCACACTTAAAATCAAGTGTGTTATACCATCATAATTTTATGCTTTACAACCAACAGTCCACTCACCAGGTGTGACCGCACAGGCCTGTGATCCCAGCAGTATAGAGGCTGACACAGGAGGATCACAGAAAGTTCAAAACCATCCTGGGCTGCACAGTGAGTGCAAGGCCATCCTGGACATCTTGCCTCAAAAACAGACACACAAACAAAAATAGTCAACTTCAACATTTGTGGTAATCATTCACTCGGCTGTTCATTTCCTATAGACTTAGTAAGTACTTTCTATGTGTATTTGGAGGGCATAAATAGTCCAAAAATTCTTTCTCCATTTCTTTGACGTTTTAGCATATTTTCTTGCCTTACCAAATTGTTTCAAATGTTTTTCACCTTGACAAACTTCTGTTCCCCTAATCCCATCAGCAAATACACTGAAATTCACTTCACAAAGTAGCTAGGAGTCATCAGGATACAATATTTCTTTATGACATCCTCAAAATATTTGCCTTCCACCACGCTGTCCTCCTTCCTTCTGGTTATAGTGGAGGAGAGAATCCTCTAGAAATCCTCTCCTAATCTTGCCAGGCTGGTAAAGGTGTTGTCACTTCTCTGGATGCATGTCTTTACTCCACGCTGTCACTTCCATTTATAGAGTCTTTTACAAGGACAGTAACCATATCTGCATCAGTCACAGCTTCCACAAACAACTAGCACACAGTATCTGCTTGGTGCTTGTGACCCATTGAAAGGAATGAGGTCACATAAGCTTTTGTTCAAATTTTCCCTGCAGACTACTGCAATTATTCTGGTGAACAACTGAGTATTTTGCATAACAAATTCTAAGAATTTCTTTCCGGTATGAGATTTTTTGCATTTTCAGTAAGAGGAGAGAAAAAAAACTTCAGAACTACGAAAATATCATCTAAAGTTGTAGTGTTCATATGAATATATAATAAAAACAAAATCATCTACTAATTAAATGAGAAAGTATCCTCTTCTGAGAGAAAGCAGATTGGAAAATTGGCAAGACTCCTGTGTTAAGTGATTGTGAGATGTCACATATCACTGTTTTGATTATTGAAAATCATATTAGGTCTCTCTCTTTACACTTGGATTGAACCACTAATGTTCATATTATGCAACACCTCTTAATGTAAGTGTGGCAAAAATGAGGAAGAAATACTTGGCAGATTTTTTTTAGTGACTTCCAAAAACACATTATGAAAGAACTCTTTTTGTTTGTTTGTTTGTTTGTTTGCTTAGCTAACAACTGTACTGTGAATCATGATGCAGACTGTGAGATGTGCATGGAAATCAGTGATGATGAAGCAGTCATATGCCAAGATGATCACCAGCGAATAAGGAAGGGCTATGTCTGAACACCCATCTCCACCTTGTCTTATTCATATTACTCAACAGTGTATGCCTTCTAATGTTTGCTTAGCATTGACAAATGGTGAAATAAGGCTAAAACCAAAGCACTGAATGCACAGTTTTAGGGTTCATAAGGAACAACAATGAAAATGCAGGCTGAGCACTAATACACTCAGGTATGAAAGTGCCTGAGCAATACGGTATTCCAGGGTGTTTGAAATGAGTAGTAAAGGGTGGAAGCATTTCGTTATGATCATCACCATTCTAATAAATGCCATTTACACAATTTCAGTTGGTCCAATAAAATTATACCCCTCAGCAATATATTAATATCTTAAATTCTTTCCACTCAATTCAAGACTAAAAGCAAAACTTGTAAAATGACATAGGGCTGGGGATTTAGCTCAGTGGCATAAGTGCCTGCCTTGCAAGTGCACAGTCCTGAGTTTGATCCCTGGTACAAAAAAAGAAAGAGAGAGAGAGAGAGAGAGAGAGAGAGAGAGAGAGAGAGAGAGAGAGAGAAGGAAGGAAGGAAGGAAGGAAGGAAAAGAAAGAGAGAGAGAAACAGAAGAGAGAGAGAGAGAATATGGGGCTGGGGATTTAGCTCAGTGGTTTGAGTGCCTGCCTGGCCAGTGTGAGGTCATGGGTTCAATCCCCAGTACCAAAGGAAAAAAAAGACATATAATAAGATCACTTAAGATTAAGCTGTGATGCATGTGTTTTAGTCACTTTGTTTGACTTGATTTTAGTGATTTCTTTACTTTTTCAGGAAACAAAGAAGTAGTAGTTAGGGGAAGTATGCAAACTATGTTTACCACATGAAAAAATGGTTTTTTAAGTTGTCCATTACTGAAGAATACACTGAGAACCCAATTGCCACCATTTTATAAGTTAATAACACTCAAACTTCTGGGGATTTTTGTTTTGTTTGTTTTGCAGTATTACAGACTGAACTCAGTGCCTTGAGCATCTTAGGGAATCACCCCACCACTGAGCCACACCCTCCCAGATCTGTTTTCATGTTTTTACTTTGGTACACGTCTAAATTGCACAGGCTAGCCTGGAATTTGGAAGCCTACTGTTTCAGCCTTCTGATTAGCAGAGATTACGACTATGTTCCTCCACATCTGGCTTGTTTGTGTTTTTGTTTGTTTGTTTCCAATGTGGTATGAATATTGACTTACTATCTTCAGTAAGGAATTGCTTCATAATTTCATGCTAATGCTTGATCTAAAAATATGCAGAACCACCTGACAGAGTCATAATACACTTGCTTATATTCTCAATGGTCTATAAAGGTGAATTATAATTTTCTAACTTACAGGAAATAAGAAGAAAACAACATTTGTGTGTGATATGTATTTAAACTATACATCATCAAGTAGAAATAGGGATATCAGGGAAAGTGTAGACAGTTTTATCCTTAGTAATAGACTGCTTTGCTATTCTTTTTTTTTTTTCTTTGATTTTGGAGATTGAACTTATGACTACACACTTGCAAGGCAGGCACTTATGCCAGTAAGCTAAATCCCTAGCCCCCAATAATTGACTGCTTTAAATGTCGTATTTTATTTTACTACATTGTGATAACCTTTTTTTCAGAACTTCATACAAAACTAGTAATTCTAATGTAGGCTAAAATTCCAAATTTTGAGGCAAAGAGAAATAACTACAAGGTAATTCTAAAACACAGCCAAGCATCCTTGAGCTTGTAACAATGCTATTTTTAGCAGAATGCAGTTAAATGCCCTTCCTAACACATTACCTTGATGACTAACTTTTGAAATTTAATGTGTTTATCAACTTTCTTTTTTTCTTTCTTTCTTTCTTTCTTTCTTTCTTTCTTTCTTTCTTTCTTTCTTTCTTTCTTTCTTTCTGCATCAGGGATGGAACTCACAACTTTACCTTTACAGGGTAGGACTTCAGCCAACTAAGCTAAACCCCGGAGCGTGTCTATCAACTTTTGAAGTTAGAGATTACAAATTGTCCTAGACTCTTCTTAAAATTTCTATTCCCTTCAAACAAACTGAAGACAGTAATCAATCTGATTAATGTTTCCTTATAGGGAAAAATCTGAGAGCATGCTGCCCCAACCTAGCGGAAATGTTCCCTATAGAAAGACACCGAAGCTTAGAAAGAGAAAATAATTGCATTTTTATTTCTACTCTATGAAGCAATTCTTCCTTGTTAATTAGCCCAAAGTAAGTCCAATTTAATTTTTTAAAGATGTGCTAGCAATGTGAATTATTTTAATGATGAAGGGGAAGACAAACAAGTTTTTGATTTAGTAAACAATCATCCATATATTTATCAAAGCAAATAATCCTCATTGACATTGCCTAGCAACCCAAAGGGAAATCCATGGACATCCTATTTTGCATGCTTGGACTTCTTGAAGAACACTTTGGGCTGTGGCTACCATAATGTTTTGTGCTTCCAGCCTTCACTCTTCTAATAGGATCAATAATTTGATTGTTTATGAAAGAGCCACTGAAGTCAAGGCCATCACAATATTACCTTTACTATCAGCCTCTATCAATAGTCTCAGAAACCTTTTATAACCAAAAGGAATTCTCAAATGAAAGATCTTGTGCTGACTCTGACTGAGGAGATACCTTTATCTGTTTTGTGCTGATATAACAGACCATCACAAACTGGATAATTTATAAAGAACACAGATTTGTTTTCTGTATTCCAGAAGCTTCAGAGTCTGTGGCTGAAGCCTTGGTGGGTTTGGTTGATGGGAACTGTGTCTCCACATAGCAGCAGGTGGAAGGAAGAAGAAAGGAATTACTTAGCAAACCCTTTAATAAAATCATTAATCTCAGTCCAAAGGGAAGAGTCATCATGACCTAATCATCTAGTAAAGACCCCAGCTCTTAATAAAATTACAGGCAGCTGAGTTAGTTAGAAATGTAGGCAGTCAGACAGGACTAAGCTCTCAAAGGAGCTAAAGCAGTTCAGATACCTTGGGAAGAGACAATCACCTCCTGCTGTGGGCAAGATCTTAAGACAAAAGGCAAAGCAAGTACAAGCACATCCCAAGGATGAACAGTTCAAATAGTTCTCTGTCACCCTGAGGAAGTCAGGAGTCACCATCCCAACCCCCTGCAAGAAGAGTCACTGCTGTTGAGCATGCCCACTTAATAGGTGACTCACTCCCCAATTTATTCCTAATTTAATCAGTTTTATCTGAGCAACTAATCTTATTGGTTGACCACAGTTCTGTCCTGCTTTATGCTCACCTTGTGAGTTCCCATTTTTCCCCCGCTTGGACCCGTCCAACCTCATGATTTTACTCTATAAGAGTCCCTAGAAAAAACAGAGTCCTTGGCAACGCACTCAGAACCCCTTCTGTCTCAGACAAAAGCTTTCTTTCTCTCAATAAATATATTCTACTCTTAACCTCCATTGTTCCTAAAATGCATTCTTCAATTTTAGAGAACAAAAACTCATACTGGATATACAGTAGGTTGGGAGTTTCATTCCCCTATATCTTTTGGAGTTTCCACCAAGATCATTGTATGGAGGTAAGAGTTTGCTTCCTTTCATAGATTCTGGACTGGGACTCATTTAGGCAACAAGTTTTTATGCTTCAACTTTTGCTTTGTCATTGTCATTTGCTTATGATTATTTGTGATAATTGCTTGTGACTTGCCCATTGTTTTTAATTGTTTTGTCTCTTAAAATAATGGTAAATCTAAGTTAAAGCATGGGAAAATTATAAGATCATGATATTTCTTTAATGGTACACTTTTATTATTTTGTTCTTATACATGTTGAATTTAAATTATCTGCTAAATTTACTGATACTCCCTGTTTGACTGTATTTAGACAATAGCACCAGAGAAAATAATAATAGAACATTCCCTGATATACTTTAATACAAATTTCTGTAAAATGCTTCTTAAATGAAATCTAGCTCAGACTTAGAAAATATACATGCCTACAGTAAAAAAAAAATAAAAAAGAAAGGACTTCTTTTACCATGTAAGCAGCACTACACTAGTGGCTTGTCTCCAAGACTTAGAGTGAGGTTTCACTGAGACAGACTGGCTCTGATCCTCCTCTATGCTCTAGAGGAAATGTCAAGCCTGTTCTGCTTCAGTTTTCTTCCTTTGACTTTATCACTACTCATTTCCCACTTTGTACTTTCCTTATAGAGGTATGTGAAGTCAGAAACAACTCTAGACTATTCAAATCTTTTCCTTCCTAGTTAAGCCCATAGGAAATAAGCATTTGTTAATGCCAAAGACAGGGAGGTCATATTAGATAAGGGACACATACTCCATCTCTGGGTCAGATGAGACCTCAGAATTGTGTCCATCCAGGAGAACATACATGAAAGCCATGTCCTGGCTTAATGTTCTGGGCAAATCTCCTCTGGAGATGAAACTTGAGATACAGTGGAAAGAACCACCTCCCAGATGATGCTGGAAGGTGCTATTTCTAAAAGCAGCACACATGTGGGACCTATACATATTTAGAATAAGGAGGCTTTCCTACCTTTCAAATTGTGGACTTTAAAACCTTTATAAAAGCACTCGGTAATAATCTTGCTCAGGCTTTTAACTATCCCTTATAGAATTTTGACACATAGTGGTTACTCTGCCAGCTAAATAATCACAATTATAGTAGCTACCACCCTGAAAAGCAGAGGACAGTTTTCTCCAGCATCTGTTTGGTAAATCCTCACTGAAGCCAGTGGCCAATGGAGTCAATGGAATGTTGACTAGACAGCTGGATTCCTTTCTGGAGACTGATATCAGAGCCAATAGAAACTGAGAACTGAGGGTTCCTGGCCAGGGTGGCTATCTGGAGGATGCTCCAAAGATCACTCAGTGGACACTTGCTCATGACCACTGAAAATCTCCACTTTTCTATCATCCTTATTTCTCTGCTAATAGACTAAGAACTTTTGCTAAACTTTTCAATGGATTTGCAGATCACTTAGACCATCCCTCCCTTCAGAGACTAAACTGAGGTAGCTTACAATGATTTCTTACATTGTACAGTAGCTAGTAGGGGAATTATTTACCTATGTTAATTAAGAGTAAATAGGCTTTTCTCTGTATCTAGAAGACTGACATGCCCTTTACTAACATAAAATGGGATTGCTAGATGATGATTTATAAATTTAACCTGTGAGCTTCAAAGATATAGAAGTTTAAATAAAGTATAGCCTTGTCCTGTTTCTAGGAAAGGCTACCTAGATAATCAAATAGGAGACAAGCATCTGAAGACAGGCAAGGTTCCTCTCCTCAATTCTCCTACCTTTCTCTCGAGGCAAATTACTTTACAACCTGAGACGCTCTACCTGCCCCTGACCTTTTAACATACACCCTCTTCCAATGGATGAACACAGTAGTTTATTACAAAGTGATGCTTTCTTCTGTAAACATCCTGTAAACCTTTCTTCTGTAAACATTTATAAGCTACAATAACTTATAAATGTCATATGGAAACAAAGTTCATGAGCTATCAGAGAAGATGAGCTTGCGTGCCAGGCCGAGGGTGGATAGGCTGGCCAGATATATCTTCTACGCTCTCCAGGTGGCATCCACCTGCCCTGAAGCAGCGTCAACATGAAATTTATCAAATAGGAATAATAAGGGATGTAGTAGTTATCTCCTTTTTGCATAGTCAAGGTAGCTCAATATCAGAGTTTCATGTAGTACAGGGCTAGGGACAAAGCTCAGCAAAAGTTCCTGAGTTTGATTCCTGGTCTTTAAAAAAAGGCTTCACACACTTATGCCTTACTTTTTATGTTACAGACATGGGCAACTCAATGTCAAAGCCCCTCACTCATTGGGAATGCACTCTTCAGCAGCAGAAGATGTATGACCCTTCCACGTTGAAAAAGAACCATTTGATACTTCCCTGCATGTGTGCATGGCCTACCTACCCCCTAGAGCCAAAATGGAACATAAAGGGAAATATTAATTATGATGCTACTTTACAACTAGAGATATACTGTGAAAAGGAGGGAAAATGGTGAGAATTGCCTTATGTTCATACTTTCTTTGCATTGAGAAATACTCCTTATTCATATTCTAAAAGTAAGTGTGAGTGTCGTGGTTAATATCAGCGGCCCTAAAACCTCATACAATTATGCATTTGTGATTGGTTCATTGTCCAGCACTTGGGTTGGTGGCGTGAGTGTTTCACCCACCCAGGGGTGGAGCCAGGACATGATGTAAAGATGGGAAGGAAGTGTGTCACTCCTTTTCCAGTTTCCGCCTTGCTGTGTGCAGCCACCATGAGCTGCAGCCCGCCGTGCCACCCTACCTTGGAGCCCACCATGCCACCCTGCCTTGGAGCCCACCATGCCACCCTGCCTTGGAGCCAACTGAGTATGCACTGAAACCTCCAAGAGCTGTAAGAAATAAACCTTTCCTTCCCTAACTTTGGGTGTCAGGTATTTTGTCTCAGCAACAAGAGTAAAAAGTCACTAAGACAGTGAGCCAGAAGAGCACTCAGCACCTCAGGATTTTAAGGCATTTACTATATCGCAGCCTCAGATTACTCCTCCCAAACCTTTGGAACCTGAGGACAAAACAGCCTTAATCAAATCTACACCCGTTACCAAGCCTGAGGTCTCCCCTACTTGCCCTTCTAGTCTTAAGGATAAGGCTTCCTGACCAACTATAAACCAGGCCTCTCTAGGGATGTACCTGACCTTAGTCCTCAAGGGCAGTATCCTTTATAGGAAGTGCATGGACAATCCGGGACTGCCAGAATTCACATGCCTTTTTCTCTCAGGGACTCAAAACAGATTGAGTCAGACCTTGGAAAAGTTTCAAATGATCCTAATAAGTATATTGAGGTCCTTAGAGAACTTACTCAGATCTATGAGCTAAATTGGAAAGATGTGATGTTATTCTTAAATCAGACATTGACTTCTAGTGAGAGAAAAGCAACATTACAAGCTGCTCTTGCATTTGGAGATAAATATCATATTGTTAATTTTAGAAGGCCAGAAGATAGACAGCCAGGGGAACCACCGATTCCCACTGGTTCACAAGCTGTTCCCACCCAAGACCCCAAGTGGCCTGACAATAATACAGGAGATTGGAATAGGAGACATTTCCAAGTGTGTATTCTCCAAGGTCTAAAAGGACAAAAACCAAGCCGTCTAGTTATTTTAAATTGTCTTTATCAGGAGAAAGACCCTCTGACTTCTTAGATCATTTATTAGAGGCACTAATAAAACATGTCCATGGATCCTGATTAGATAGAGGGACAGATTTTGCTTATAGACATGTTTATTACACAGTCAACTCCAGACATTAGAAAAAAGCTACAAAAGACAGCCTTTGCTGCAGATAGTTCACTTGATTCTTTAGCAAAATCTCCTTCCTTAGTATTCTATAATCAGCACTGGGAGAAAACCAAACAGAGAAAACAAAGAGACCAAAAACTGGCTGCCTTTATTGTGGCCTTAAAAAACACAGACAGACGTTAAGTCTGATGGTTGGGGCTCCAAGAAGAACTCGATGAAGGTGACACCTACCTATTATCACTGCCACAATCCAGGCCACTTGAAGAGGGACTGCCTTAGGAGGCTCCCCAAGCCATGCCCTAACATGCCATGCCAAGGCCTCAGAGTTCAGACCCATCCTATCAGTTGGTCCAGCAGGACTAAAGGGCTTTGGGGCTCTCGCCTCCTCTCTCTTGCCACACTGTCATCTTTGCCTGTCATCTCCACAGAGGAGCCCCAAGTAGTCATGACAAGAGGTTAAAAAAAAAAAAAAAACTGATTGCTGGACATTGGCATATATCTCTTTGTCCTTCTCAACTCTGACCTTCCTTGCACTGTACCTCAATAAAGTCACCAAAATATAGGTTACCTAAACTGCAACTGGGATAATTTTCTATTCACTCATTGCTTTTAGCTATGCCTAAAAGCCTGATTCCAATTCTGGGGAGATTTTATCATATCTAAATGCTATATATATATATATATATATATATATACATATGTATAACTCCAAGTTGCCAACTAATCAAAATGATCCTGAGACTGTTTTTTTTACAAATGCAGTGCATATGTTTGTTCATATATAAACACTTAAGAGAGTTTTTCATTTGTCAGAATAATGTATTAATCTGGTTCTCATAAATTAATCAAATTTAAGGATAATTATAACTAAAGCTAGAGGGATTTATGATGAAATATCAGACTCCATTCTTTAGAAACCTAAATGTCAATGGGTTACAATTGTCATGTAAAACCCAATAACAAATGTGTTAAATTCCTTTTAGATTCTTTTTACTGGGACCTGCCAGATCTTGTCCAAAAAGTGTTAATGACAAATATTGAGGCCTTAATTAACTATACTCAGTTGGCTTTAAATGACACCACAGCTGATCTCTCTCCTAAATGAAAAAATAATAATAAAATGAAGGAAACAGATCTCTTTCTCCTAAATAAAAAATAATAATAAAATAAAATTAATAAGCTAGATCATCCTTCAAAATCGGATGACATTAGACATCCTAACAGCACAGGAGGTACTTGTGCGACTATAAAAACTGAATGTTGTGTGTACATCCCTGATTCTTCTGCTAATATCTCAATAGCTGTTCAAGATATTAGACAACAAATTAATAACATGTCTGACTCTGACTCTAATATTCCCTGGACCTTATCTTTTTCCTCCTTATGGGAAACTGTTACTAGTTCATTTTGGTGGAAACCTTTGTTAACTATACTCATAATTATCTTGTTGATTCTATTATTTGGCCCATGCATATTTTATTGCTTCTTTGGCTTTTTCTCCTTCAGATTTAAAATTGTACAGCTACACAAGATGAAAATGCCTGGTGTCTATGAAGGGCCTCTAGACAGAACTTCTGCAAAAGTATCTCTGATTGCCGTTAAAACACTATGATCCCTTTCAGCCTAAAGAAACCAGATCGGTCATTGCCCATTTCCCCTCATAGCAGTTCAGGTTACTTTTTCAGAGTGGGGAATGTTACAGGCAGCTGAGTTAGTTAAAAATATTACAGGCAGTCAGATAGGCCTGAGCCTTCAAAGAAGGCTAGAGCAGAAGTTCAGATAATTTGCATCCTTGGAATAGACAGTCACCTCCTGCTGTGGGCCAGATCTCAAGACAAAAGACAAAGCAAATACAACCACCTCCTAAGGATCCACAGTCCAAATACTTCTCTATCACCCTGGGGAAGTCAGGAGTCAGCATCCCACCTCCCTACAGGAAGAGTCACTGCTCTTAAGCATGCCTACTTACTATGTGACTCGCTCCCCCATTTGTTCCTAATTTAATTATCTGAGAAATTAAACTTATTGGTTGACCACAGTTCTGTCCTGCCTTATGTTCACCTTGTGAGTTCCTATTTTTCCCCACCTTTGACCCATCTAACCTCCTGATTTTACTCTATAAGAGTCCCTGAAAAAGACAGAGTCCCTGGCAAGGCACTCGGAACCCCTTCTCTCTCTCAGACAGAAGCTTTCTTTCTCTCAATAAATGTATTCTGCTTTTAACCTCTGTTGTTCCTAAAATTCATTCTTTGATTTCAAGAGTACAAACTCATGCCAGATAGATAATAGGATGGGAATTTCATTCCCCTATATCAACAGCATCACATTTTCAATTCAGTTTCAACCTTGACTTCTGGAAGAGAATATGGAGACATATACAGAACACAGCAGGAGAGAGACACAAACTCATATCCATGCATACAAATATCAAATAAACCAAGTAAATTGAATCACCAAAATTCTCTGTTTTTAAAGAATAAGTTTCCATTGAGAATGGAAGTGAAACAGATTTCTGAAGGTCAAATATATTCAACTTCCTTCTCAGTGAAGAAAAAAAAAATACCCTAAGCTATGTCTCAAAAATTAAAAGATGGAAGGGAAAGGAAAGAGCAAAGGAAAGAAGGATGGAAGGAAGAGAAAAGCTGAGCTATAATTACTTTTCTTTTTACTGCCTTCTAATAAAGTTGGAAGAGTTTCTGTTCAAAACGAGATTGGTTTTCTCCTGATACTGCTCAGGATTCCTTACGTTTCTATTGCCTTCATCTCTTTTCAGGATACCACCTCTGCTTTTGGTTGCTCTGCTCAGGCAATGACCCAGGTGAGGCCAGTGGGTGACAGAAACCATGTTCCTCTTCCAGCTGCTCAGTGGAATTCCCTGTTCTCAGCTTCTCAGGGACACACTCACTCAGACCAACAGAATTTGTATGCAGGATTGTTATTTTTTTAATTCTTAAACTTCTGTGTCCTGACCTTCCACACACAATGATCTCTGTACGTCACGTAGTCTTTCCTAAATCCATCCTAAGAGGAAAGTGACAATACAGGTTCAGGGCAAAAGACTGGACCAAGAAAAGGTGACCCTCAAGCCAGTGGGGCAGCAGTTCAGTCCTCAAAGCCAGTTCCAAATTCTGAGAACTAAGGCAAAATGCAAGGACTCCCTAGTAGCAGATTTGCCTCCTGAGGTAATTTGGCCCCAGTTGGAGGGTGGTGGTAGCCACAGGATAGACAGATGAGCAGAACTTTTGTGGAGTGGAGGAATGCCTTTTGCATTTATGTTTCTCACATATCTCATGTCAGTTGATTCGGCTTTGTCCCTGAAAAAGCTTTGAGTGTAGCACACAACACGAGGCTATTGGTGTTTTCTTTGTTCAAGGTTAACATTTTTACAAATCTCATATCCTCCCACTCACCCAATTCTACCACAAAGCTTGGGCATATAAAGCATTCCTGAGCAAAATAAAATGAAGAAAAAAAAAGTCTTTATTGTCTGCTCCCAAGCTTGTCTTATCAGCATTTTAAAGCAATATTCAACTTTTCTATAGAAGTAATTTCCCATCAGATATTCTGCCCCATGGTTCAACACAAAGTGCAGACAAGGGGAAGAGGAGAGAAGCCTGCCTGGAGTCACCTCTAGATGAATCTCTGTCAAGGGTCACTCACCAGCATCAATTCCTCCTGCTTTGAGATTTATTTTTTTATTTTTTGGCTTCCTGTCACGTTTGCAAAAAAAAAAAAAAATCAATCGCAGGGAGGAGGTACTATACTTTAACTGTGCAAAGGTCAGGAAAACAAAAATGTGGTAAAGACATATTTGAACAACGAACCTCGATTTTGCTTCCCCACTGGACCCCTTGGAAGCCCCCAGGAGTGAGCTGAGTCAGACACTTCCTACTGCCTGGGACACAATGACACAGGTGGCTGAGGGCAGAACTGCACCAGGGGCCCCAGCCCTCTGCACCGCTGCAGCTGTCTTGCTCTTTCTGTCTCTTCTATCTTTGGAAGGAATCTGACAGACGGTTAACTGCAAGTGACCACCTCTAGACCTAGCCCCACAGCAGTTCTGCAGTTTGCATCTGTGACATGGTGAAAATTAATGGACATGAGAATGGTGGATACAATACTCAGGGGAAAGTGTATTATTCTATGAGTACGTTTAAAAAATATGTTTACATCTGATCCCTTCCTCTGTGAGAGAAGGAAAAGGAAGAATGTGCTGCAATCATTCTGAGGGCTGTTACATTCCCTTCTATTTTCCCTGTTTGTCACATTTTACTAAATAGCTTGTAAATGTATCATTACTTTCTCAGTTATAGCAGAAATCTACTTTGTTTTTATGAAACAAGACCTATCACTGTTTGTTCTTTGAATGTTAGCTACATTAAATGAAAAGACTTTTCATTTCCAATCAGTTACTTCCATTCTGATAGGTGGCAGGGAATTGGGTTATGTGTTCCAGTGATTCAATCCAAAGAGCAATCTCCCATCACTTCTGGTTGAAAATGATTCCTGGGCAAAAGTCCAATGAGGTGGAATGTTGAAAAGAACTTCAGAATATTAAAAAGTTTGTGCAAATACTTGACAAGAGATGACCCATTTAGGTAGTGCTGCAAAGCAACGCAGTCCAGTGTATTTTTAACTAAACATCTTCCCACTGCCCTAGCTACTTCAACCGAGTCCACCCACCCTCACTCGGTGCTGGGGGCAGCAGTAGGGACAGAAGCTCATATTAAGGTGCACACATATACACTTATATGGCCAGTGAAGACTCATGATATGTTTGTCTGAGCATTTTCTTTCTATGAGTTATGTTTTCATAGGGGAAAAAAAATGGCAATCACTTTTAGCGCTTTGAGGTTACATTATTTTCCTATTAAACAGGAAAGTGCTTTTTGAAATCACAGATAAGACTTTTAGGTTAACATCTACTATGTACAGATTAACCCTGAGGAAAAAAAGATGGCAAGATTAGAGTTTCTTTTTATTTAAATCTTGCTGCTAAATTAGGGAGCTAACTGAACTCTTGTAGGGGAACAGACAGGAAATAGTAGAGGAGAAAATATAAATTCTTTAAATTGGTATCTCTTGATACATTTTCCTAAATCTGTGGGACACAGTTGCTATTTACATTGAGAGCATAGCTGTCAAATTCAGAGGTTTTATGTCAATATTGTGTTCAAATTCAAACTCTGCCATTAGGTAGTTATGTGGGATCATAAGTTCATTCTCATTTTTCTCATCTATAAATAGAATTAATAATGATATTTAAAATGTAAACCTGTTATAAAGAATAAATCAGATACAAATTTGAAATTTTTAATACAGTATATAATTAATTAGAAATGGTTAATAGTTGTGCGGTGTTATAAAATAAGCTACATGATATTCCCTCTCACTTCTTTCATGTATTTATTTAAACATTTGTATTTTAAGTAAAAGTTTTTTTCTATTTAAATTTCTTCCTATGTCTATTTAAATGCTTTTTAAATCTTTCATTTCCATACTCCACTTCGTTTTTCTTCATACCACGCTACCTTTCACAATCTCGATTGCTTAATTTTTGACTCTCCTCACTGAAACCTCCATTAGGACAGGAATTATTTTGTTAATTGTAAACACTGTTGCATATGACCTAGAGCATAATAAATGCTCAGGTACTCAGTGAGTATTGGTTGAAGAATGAATGAAGGAAGTGCCTCTATCCCTCTAAATTGAGCATATTCTTTGTTCTTGCTGCCACCTTTTCTTTTGGAGTTTTTTTTTTATTATTATTCTGAAAATACTGGAGGCCCTTAATTTCCATGTGACAGAGAAAGTCCACTACAGTGTCATGGAATAATACATCTAAAGCAGGAACTGAACTGGCAGCTTTTCCTTTTGGATTTGTTATAAACTTGACATATTTCCTACTTGGTCTGGAAGCAGAACTTGCCTTGTTCATGTCTTACCAAAGGAATGTTACACCCAAAAACCTGAGAGTAAATTTAGGTTTCCAATCATGAGACCCAGGAGAACTCAAAACTATGAAAACTTAAGGCCAGCTTTTTTTTTTTTTAATTCTATAGCTAAAATAGAGTCCCTGGATAATGGAAAATTGAGCGTTGCAGATAGAATAAAAATGAAAAGAAGCACTTGAGAAAAAAATCCCAGAACGCAGATGTTTACTCATACTCCATATGAACACTGGGATTGACATAAACTCCAGTTAGATTTGGTAATCTGAGGGATGAAAGGACCAATGTTTCATTTTCTGAATAATGAACAAGGAAGTAAAAAGACTCTCAAGTAGAAATGGCTACATGGGGAACAGCACAGTATCTTGGTTACTTTCTCATCCCTGAGACACAGTGATAAGGTAAGGTAAAATTTCAGTCCCTAATTGGCTGACTACAAGGGAGAGCATGGCAGAGGAGAAACAGTCCACAGCAGGGCAGGTAGAAGCCCGTCTGATTTCCTGCTTTCGCTTTTTCCCCAAAGCTTATTGGTTGGTGCCATCCACACCCAGGGTGGAGTTTCCCATATCCACACTACACCAATTTAGTTATCACACACCCTTAATTGGTGTTCATACCTCTCAATCCAGCCACCTCAGCACATGAGACTTTGGGGAAATGCCTAGAAGGAAGGTGTCACACGGAATTTGGATTGAAGGCAGTCTCACTCCATCACAATATAAACATGATCTCGACAAACCTTCTCTTCCCCCAACCTTAGTGGCTGTTTTCAGGATACCATGGTTCTGCCTTAGCATGACCAAGTTTCATGGACCACTATTGTTTTGACTGCTGCTCACCCAGGGCTGCTCATAGAGGCTCCCTCTCTTCCATGGCTAAGAAAAATGGCCCTCATGTTTTAACACATACAAATCCCAGTCACTGACACCAAATTTAGTTCTACAAGACATTTCTGTTTTATGTAAATATTTCAGTAAAATCCATGCAGTTTTAATTTTTTTACTTTTATCTAATAGTTTATTCTTCACAGGAAAAATACAGGACATCCCTTAAACAAAGTCAGGACTTTCCCTGGAAGGTACTTAGCAGCCTGTGGAATGCACTGTGTATAGTGCAACGCAGCATGTAATGTTTCACCTTCTGACATCCCAGAAGTGGTATGCACCAGTGACCCCTCCATGTGTATTTTGTATTCTATCCTCTGTTATTTTTCTTAATTTTGAGCCAGATACCTTTTGGAAATTAAAACATCCACCTCCCCACCATTTAAACCCATCACAGAGGATTGTGTAGCATTCCATCCTGCTAACTCATCTCCAAAGCCTCACCGGATTTATTGGAAGGCAGAATTAGTTGCAGATTTTAAAATGTGGAAGCCACGCCAACAATTTTTTTGCTAAAGCAACCTGTTTCTTTGTCACCTTCTGGCTCATTGTTCTTTTCTTGTTACCTTTCAAATGGGCTCAGGGGTATGAAGACAACTGGTAATTTCAGCGATTTACTGTGATCGGATGTGCCACGTTTCTGTCAGAGACTGGCAACCTGTCTGTGTTCCTGCATCTCTAGCTAGGGCCTGTTTCTACTTGTTGGCTAATTGTGTTTACCGAGAAGATCCCTGTGGTGTGTGAGCAACCGGGGAGCGGTCATGTGGGTCTCCATTTGGCTCTACAGCAGTCACACACTCTGCTTCAAAATAAGCTGCTTCAGAAAATTCACAGTGCAGCAGCCACTCCTTCCTGTAGTCAGTGTGAGTATTATGGTGTCCTGCACCCCTGGCTTCCCGCACCCAGAGGACATAATGCATGGCCCTGCCCTCCCTAGTATTTCTTCCCAGGTTCTTGAGTCCCTCCTTCCAGCCCACACTTCCCTTTCAAAACAACACTACCTCTGTTCCCATGCTCATGTCTTGCTTTATCCCTCTTGGCAGTAACTTCAATCTAAATAAACTCTTGCCTTCTCTCTGTTGTAAATTCTTTAGCCACCCACATCACTGCCCTGTGGCACTGTCTAGCAAAGTAAATCCTAATGACTTATGTTCTATATCTGAAAAGAAACATTAAAAATTCTCTGCTTTTAGAATAACTGCAACAGGAAAGCAGGCTCAGTACATCTCATCATCAGGATGCAAATCTGTAGTACTAATCCAAGCAGATGTAAACTAAGGATTTTCAAAAAACAAAGGCATTGTGAATTGAATAGGAACTGATCGAGAAGCAGGATATTACAAGGGAAAATCAAAGGATTTCAATTAAACAGGAATAGTGAGAGGAAAGGTTGACTTCCAAAAATATGGATGTGCTTATTACTTAAGTAAGTGATAAGGTTTAAATCAATATTCAAAGTGTATCAAATAAATGGAAAGCAAGGAGCAGAATAGATGTGTGTCAGGCCAGAGAGAGATGTAGTATTTTGTTATGGACCATAAGCATGAATAAATAGCCATGATAAGCAAATTAGAATGTTTCCATCTCCACAGGGTATCAAAATAACTGATTAGAACTATTATTGAAAGCATAGATGTCTGGTAATTGTTTTAACTGTAGCTGAAAACAGATTAATTGACTTAGCAGCGAGGAGGTCAGGAGTCACATATAATCACACACATTGTGACACTTTATTAGACGGAGTAATTTAGATGTAGTGGATTGGGCCCCTGTACATATCCGGTGCTTTCTCAGCCTTTACACTATTGATACAATATGAAAAAGATTAACAGCTTTTAAAAAAATCTGCTTTCTATGTACATATGAGATCAATAGACCAAGACAAGTGAATGCTTTCATCTTTGATTTGAGCTTTATGTTCACATTTCCTCTTTCAACATCTATAGAACTGTTTAGCTAAGTCGTTGCACAAAGAAAGACAATTTAAACTTGTGTAAAGGTTCAAAGCCCCTGCTTTCCTTGGGCCAGACTCTCAGCGGACTTTCTAAGCACAGACATTTACTGAGGCACTGGGAGTCACGCGGTTGTGCCTCAGGTCACCTTTTTATTCCAGTATATGCCTTACTCTCTCTTTATAGGCCTTTCTACCTAGCGGTAACTTTATATTAACTTATATCTACTCCCTATCCCACAGATGGGAAGAAATAGTCACATATTATCAAGTTAAAAAAAAAATGCCCAGAGGAACAGAAAGTATCCTCTGAACCCTAACAGTTTTTATGTAACCCTCACAGAATCTGTATGAGTCAGAGGCCTCCTTTAAAATTTTTCTCATTCTTCAAAAATATTAACTGTTTTTGTATTTCTCTGTTTTGAAATAAATGTAAATTGAAAAACAATTAACAGAAGGAGTAAATCATAAGATCCCATGCATACTATGGAGGAATAGGCTGAAAAGTCAACTGACACAGACTACATTCAACTCAAAAGTTTTAACAAATACTTACAGAGCAATTATTCTCTGCACACACTGCTGTAACTAGGAAACACTGATGAATAAAGCACACAAAGATCCCTGCCCTCGTGGAGGCTCCCTTTAAGAGAGGGGAGCTAATAATGAAACATGTATGTAGTGGCAAATTTAGGGAAAGGCGTGGACAATTACACTCCTGACACCAGTTCAAGCTTGAGGGTACCTGAAATATCTTCAGATTCACTAATTATCTAGGACTCACAGGACTTTCCAGAAGTCATGGATCATGGTATGTTGTTAGCATTTATTACAGTCTTAGAAATAATTTTAGTTGGATTTTTGTCTACATTCTTTATAACTTTCAAAGATTAAACTACTAAATTTTTAGTGAATAATTTATTTTATATGATATTTCTTTCCTGTAAATCAAGCTATGTCACAAGGTTTAAAAAATGAAAAAGACACAATTCTATTTCTTTTGAAAAACAGTTTGAAGTTTTAGATATTCAAGGACCCATTGTAATAATGTCAATCACCATACAGTATGATAGGTACAAACTGAAACAGAAAGAAGGTACTGAGTATAATTTCATGATTTTTTAAAATAATGCTGATTGATTACTATACGCATGCACATTTTGAAACGACTCTGAGTGCATTCAGGAGAAGTATTCTAAGTTTTCTGACGTTGTTCTTGTATTCAATTAAGTTCAACTACATTGATTCATGGTGTGAATGTGAGCAAATGTTCTGATTTTCTCATTTAGAAAATAAAGATAAGGTAATAATGCTTACTTGAGAGAAAGGTTGCAAAGAGTTTTTTAAAAAAAATACATATGTGCAAAGCTGCTTGAGTTTGCCTGACAGACTAACTCAGATGATGTTTATTATACTCATTTTGATATCAAAATATTAAAATTTAGAAACTGCAGACTAGAGGAAATTATGAAAAAAGTATTACATTTTTATAATGCCAAAATCTGTTAAATTTCTACTCTATGAGAAAAATAGATATACTCTGAGTGACTGGAAAGACTGAGCTTCTTGTGTTTAAAGTAAATGAAGTTATATAGCCCTATTCCTAGCAACACTGCTCTCTACTAACATATGCCAGGGTTTGGATTCTGTTGAAAATAACATTTTGACTTTACTTTGATCAGAACACATTGTACAAAATAATGTTGATGCTTACTGGTAACACTCTACATATTTAAGAGTTCAAGTCTGTCTGGATTTATCATAGTTCACATCTTTTTTCAATTAAGGAACCTACGTTTTATGGTATGACTGATCTTAGGGACTGAAAAAGTAGCCCTATTTCATTGGTGAATTGAAAGAAAAAAGCAAAGTGGCACATAAGAAAAGGCAATTTTCTAGAGGTCAAAGAAAAACATGCCACAGTAATGCTATTCCAGTAAAAATGTATTTTTAAGCATCTGTTTCATGCATTTTAGTACTCTATATAAGCAGAGTATCTTTTAAAAATAGCTGTTCAACAATAGGGACTTCAAGGAACACTTCTGATGTTGACTTTTAACCCTTTACAATCTCAAGAACACTAGCTTTTCCAGACCTGGGTTCATACGTATACATTTATTTATTCTTTCTCATGAATACAATACTGTAATTTATATGTTAAACCAAATCTGTACATTGCCTTTAAAAGACATTGTGTTTCTTACATGAAGCCAAAAAACAAAACAATAAACTCTACAAACAGTAAGCTTTAAGAAAAGACGAAGTTTATTTGAAAGTTTTCCAAACAAATGCTTGTTTCTTTAAGATGTCACAGATGTACTGCTAATGAGTGCAAAGCCCCCCAGCTTCCCGAAGCTCACCATCCTCGGTGAGGTGTCTCATGAACGGTCTCCTTTCCGATGGCTGCTGCTCTGTAAGAAGCTCTGGTGGCTCCTTGCCTGCCCTGTGGCTTGTCTGTGCGGGTCCCTCGTTAACAGTGCCCTCTCATCATCACCGAAGATTCACATACAGAGACAGGGGTCTAATCCTGTGCTTGTCATCTCCGTCACCTATCCCAGTTGGTACTTGGTGAGTTTGACAGACCATCTCTAGCCACATGAGACAGATTCTGCTCCAAATGTTGGGGAAAACTCTTGTACTACGCTAAAGATATGGACCGTAAGTTTGTTCCTGGTTCCTCCTCTGTTGCTAGAGAATAAATATAAAAGAATTCCTCACTGTTCAAACTATCCCTGTTCCTTCAGACACATTCATTCAACATTACAGGACAAAGACACAAGATCCAACCCAACTGATTAAAGGAGGCTGAGCAGCAGAGATGCTCCAGAAAGGGTCAGAGAAAAGAAAACCCAGACTCTGAAGCAGGGGGAGACAATCACACCCAGAAACAGAAGATCAGTCAGAAAGGTGATCCATCAGGATCAAACCACGTATCTGCATCACCACAAAGGCAACATGGCCTTGCTGCTGGGCCACACCTACTCTGCCCCCGCGCCCCCTGGGAAGCAGGCTGAGAGTGACTCTAACAGCCTGAGGGAGGGAGACAGCACCACAGAGGCCAGACTCCTGGCACAGGTTCTTCTTATCCTGTCCCTTTCCGCCCATCACGCTCCCAAACTCGGGGCGAATTCTGTGTCCCAGGAGCATCCTCTCTGGAGCTCCTTGCTGGCGAGGAAAACCTTACTGAAGACAGAACTAGGCTAACCACCAGGAGCGGGGAAGCACTGAGCTAGCCAGCGGGGGCCATGGCTTACACCCTCGGGGCCTGGAGGGAGCAAGTGAGATAGAAAAGCTGGTCCACAGTGGGCTCTTCCTTGTCATTCCCACAAAGACAGGGAAAACCAGAGTTAGCAGGAATTCCTAAACAGTGACCATCATCAAGCACGGAGGCAGAATCCCTGAATCCTGCAAGCCTGTGGATGGCATTGGATTTGCTGGCTGGAAAGGGGAGCTCTTGAGACAGGGTCATTTCAGGATGGGAGCTTAACAGCAAATAGGGGGTCAGCTGGGGAGCAGGAAATCATGGGAGCAGGGCACAGAGGCTTGCCCAGAAGAGAGGGATGTGGGAGTCATGGGATTTGGGCAGAAGGTGAAAGAAAGCTTGGTGTCAGGCAAATTATCTGATGGCTTCCTTTTCCCAAGCAAACTAAGGTGGCTGAACCTTAGGACAGAGGGAAAAATGACTGCAGTTAAGCACCCAAAGCCCAGCTTGCATCAAGGAGGAGGTCTGGAGAGACTAACACCCTTCATCACACCCAGGCAACCACCTGCAGCCAGTTAGGAAATCAGGGGAGCTGCTGGTAAACAGATTTCTAACAAAGCAGGAAAGGAACTGTGTAGACACTCAGGCAGCTGTGTGGGCATGTGGAGATCGCTTGTGTGTTCTTTTCCTGGATTTTCTTTTCTGGGTTCTTGCCATATTTCATTCTCTGCTTCTCTGTCTCTCTGTCTGTATGTCTCTCTGTCTGTATGTCTCTCTGTTTCTCTCTGTCTCTGTCTCATTCTCTCTTTTTCTTCACTCCTCTCTTACCAATACTATTTTTACTTCTTTTTTCTAATGCATATTTCTTTTCAAGTTTTCCCCCTATATTCTGCTTTCTCTCAGTTTTCTTTCTCTTGTTAACAGTTTGGCCTCTCTGATTCTCTGCTCTATCCTGCTCCTCATTTTACCTGTCCTTCTGTATTGCGTTGCCCTTTCTCCACTTTTATGTCATATATAAAGAGTATGTATCTGTAAAAAGACAAAAAGAGAAGACCAGTGCTTCAACTGAATGGTATCATTCAAGTTCATATCAGGATAACCCCTAACAGAACTATGCTTAGAGAATTCAAACAAAATTATCTCCAAAAATATCATCAGGTTCCAACAAACTCACAGCCATCCTCAGTCCTAAATTATATGACCCTTTCCCTGAAACCCACCCTTTACACCACAAGTACCTTCTAATCTTATCATTAACCCTTTATTCTAACAATAGAAGGCCTCCCATAGAATCTGAGTTCCATCTAAAGTTTTACCTGTCATTATTTCTCCTATTTTCCTCTTCTCCTACCGACTTACCTCCCCTTCTCTCTGTTCTAATGCTTTTCCCTTAGCTTCCCATGCCACATTGTAGACTAACTACTAATAGAGTAGTAGCTTCCCTTTACCCTTAGTGTAAAGGTATGAAAGGGTAAAGGTATGAAAACAAGGTTTAATACCTACTACAAAGGGTAAAGGTATGAAAACAAGGTTTAATACCTATGCGTGTTATAGGATCAGATCTATCGGTGTTGTTACAAACAGTAGAAATTCTGTCCTTAAAACAGGGGAAGGGCTTAACCCAATGAATATGAATGGCTGAAAGGGTGAATGATATCTCTGGAAAAATAAAATCACAAGCACATCACTGAAAAACAGAATCTAAAAATATTTTTAAGGTGTCAAAAAGACTCTCTTCACTCTATTTAACCTCAAGCCCTATGAAAAAACAGGGCACCAAAATGCCCTCAAAGACTCCCAACTGTCCCATGGTAGACCTAGGGGACCCCAAAGGAGAGGAAAGGAAACACCAGGGAGTAGGATTGCATGAAATGATTGAAGAAGAGATTCAGCAAGTTCAAAAAAGACATGACCCAAGAGATGCTGGAACTAACATTCAAATGGATTGGCATGGATATGGAAGAAACAGAAATTGGAAGACCTGATTGCAAAGGTTAAAACAAATATACCAAAGACACAGACTCCTTACAAAAGTACCAGATAAAAAAATCTGTATATAGAAATTTTACAGCACACATGAAGTAAAGGACCAGGGTGGAGACAGGGCTCTGAGACTGGAAAATGGAATCAGTTACCCAGAGAAGCCTTTAAAAAGATGAGAAAACAAGAAAGACTCTTCTACCAGCTGTTAGATGACACTAAGGAGACTAACCTGAGGCTAATTAGAGTTGGAGAAAAATTAGCGACAGTATATGGAATAAAAACTCTGTTTACAGAAATCATAATAAGAGACTTTCAAAGTATAGGAAAAGATTTCGACACACAGCCTTTCTATCCATCAACAGATGAATGGATAAAGAAAATAAGATATCCATATACAGTGCGGTAGCACTGTGCTGTAAAGACGGATTGATGTGAGTCATCTGTAGGGAAATGGATGCACTACTTTGAAAACAAAATGTTAAGTGCAATGAATCAGATACTGCGTGGTCTCTTTCACATGTGAAATCCAAAGTATAAATAAAGTTAACAGCAAAATGAAAGACAGATAAAGGAAATAAGGACATAGATCTTCTGCAGTTGGGAAGGGACCAGAGACAGAGAGGAGAGGAAAGGGTTTACAAAAATTAAGATGTTCCAAATGCTCACAATACATGTTCCAAGTACTCACAGTTAAAAAGTAGTTATTATATATTGCAGCAAAAAACACGCTGTAATAAAAAGATAAATAAAATTTAAAAATAAATATTAAAGTATGCAATAATATGCTATTATTAGTTTTAGCATTACATTTGACCAATGGCAATATTTAAAGACTCGTAAATAAACTAATCATTTCAATGCATGAATGGTACTTGTTATTTCTCATTTATATGTTTCAGTTAATGAATTAAACCAGAAAGAAAACTGACCTCAATAAAGTCGATTAGAGGGCAATAATAATAATTTTACTTGACATTTGGCTATTTATTTATTTATTTGCTTATTTTTAAATTCATCTTTAAGCTTATTCTAGCCTCTGGTACTAACATATCCCCCTTAGTTTCTATGAGATCAACTTTTATAGATTTTGCATGTGAGTAAAAGCCCATAGTTCTTATCTTTCTATGCCTGGTAAGAATTTCTGGTTCTATCCGTATTAACACAAATGACAATATTGCATTCTTTTTTGTAACAGAACAGTATTATATTCTATGTATGTTCCATGTTTTCTGTATACATTCATCAATTATCAACACTTTAATATTTTGGTTATTATAATGGTGCTGTAATAGATATGGAATATGTATGTCTCTTTGAAATATAATATCACTACCTTTTCTATATAGCCAGTAGGGGATTGATGGCTCATATGGTAGTTGTATTTTTAATTTTTGAAGAACCTTTGTGATTTGGATAGTTTTTTTAATTTTGTTTTTGTTTGTACAATACTAGGAAATAAATTCAGAATCTTTGAACGGAGATAAATGCCCTGCCCTTTACGTGTGGCAGAGTCCTACTAACCTGGGGAGTGTGCCAGGTTGATTTTGAACTTGGGCTCCTCTTGTCTTCGTCCTACAGTGTGTGAAGATTATGGGCGTGAGCCATGATACCCAGAGGCCATGTTGTTCTCCACAGTGGCTTTACCAATGTTTTTCCTCAAGTTTCCTGTATGTATTCCCTTTTCTCCACATTGATAAAAACCACCACCTTTAAGATTTACTGAGGTTCTGATTTGTGTTTCCCTGGTAATTAGGAATTGGAGCATCTTTTAATGTTGGCCACTTACATATCTTCTTTTGGCAAATGTTTCCTTAAAGCCACTGTCCAGTTTTCATTGAGTTGATTTGTTGCTTTGCTTATCAAGTTTTTTGAGTTCCGTGTATTTTCTGGGCATTGATCCCTTGTCAGACGTATAGTTTGCAAATATTACATCTCATTCTGTACATTATTTTAATTTTCCTTATAAAGATTTAACAAATTCCTTGATTTCTGAAAGTTGTGACTTTAAGGTCACAATTAAATTTTATAAGGCTTAAGCAATATTTTTAAGGAAACTTATATGTCAATTGTATTGGCTTTCTGTGACTGAGACCCAATTTGAAGGAAAAAAGAATAAATTCGACTAAACATTTCGAGAAATTGTTTCCATTGTTGGTTGGATCCAAGGCAGAAACATAATGGGTATAGTGGAGAAAACTTGTGCAGTTTATAGTTTCTGTAAAGCAAAGGAGGGGAACAGTGCCAGAGAAAGACAGGAAGGACCACAAAGAGTACTTAAAGTGTTAAGGCACGTGTTTAGAAGTCTCCCCAGAGCCTCATGAAGTCATAGGTGGGGCTTTTTCTGAGACGGCTGGATCTAGGGTATGTGATGGATTCATAGTGCAGTGCTGGGGTTAAGGGTGTGAGTGCTGTCTGCCTAAGGGCAGATAGACTGGACACCAAAACGCTTGTTGCTGGTCACTTGTTTGTCACTTGCTTTACTGTCTTCTGCCTGCTACAAACTCTTTCTCCTCTGAGATGACCCTCTCCCATGCTACCCTAGCTTACAGCCAGCCAGTTATGTATCGAAACCTTTATAAACTGTGAGCCAAAATGAATTTTTCCTCCTTTAATTTTGGTTGTTGGGTGTAATGTCTCAGCAATGGCAAAGGAAGGACACATGACCAATCTCCATGACCAACTCTGATGGACCCGGATCATGCCTTGGCAATCTCTATGTGTTTTACAATTTAGTGAAGTTGAAATTTAGGGATAACCATGACAGCAAACCTCACCCTCTTTTACATATTAAATGTAATGAAAAGAAAGGAAATAATTTTGAAGACATAATTTATTTCCAATCTAGCTCTTATGCTACATTCTTCAATTCTGAGAATTGGAGAACATAGAAAGAAGCCTTAATAGGCAATACAAATACTTGAGAATTCATTTTACCAAAATGAATTCATCTTAGCCAAAAGGCTGAGAAGCAATTGAGAATACATTTTACCTGGGGAAATTATTTTCTCTTGTATATTTTCTCCTTTCTATATAATCACTTATAAGAAAAGATTTAAAATTCTTTCTTCCAATATACATTTATTATGATAGCTGGTAATAACAGTAATGAAGTGCAAATTCTCTCATAGAAGTAACTGTTTCAAAATTTAAAATCTGCAGGTAAAAAAAAAAATGAGACCTCTAGATATTTCTTAAGATAAAAAAGTATTTCTTAAGATAAAAAAAGAGTTAATGTACAAATGTTGTACAAATGTTAAATGTTTCTAAATATTAGTTGTCCTATTGTGGAAGCTTTTACTATGTTTTTTTAGATGTACACTCTGGTGACTCCTACATCTAAAATGCTCAGTCAGTTCTGATAGTCTCCTACATCATTTATTAATTTGCTTGAATTAGAATGATTGTGTTAGATACATCTTTATCAGTGCGTGGTTTTACCTTTCAGTATTTACAAGTACTGCTCAAGATCATATTCCCAAAGTGCTTCCAAATTAACCTTCATCTGTTGTTAACCTACCCTGCTCATGGCCTTAGTTTTAACTTGTCTTATTTTGCTTGAAGACAAGATATCTCTAGGGCCTTCCCCCAATGAATGACTTTTTTAAACTCCCAGTGTTTTCACAGCAGTGCTCTTTTGTTTATACAGATCCCTGTTTCTGCCTAACTTCAATGTATGCTAGAATTTATGAACTTCATCTTTGTAAGGGGTAAATACAGGAGAGACCAGAGGGAAGAAAAAGAATCTAAGAATAATATTGTTTCATCTAGAGAAGGCAGCTAGTAATTTGACAACACATGGGAAATAATGACATCTATAAATATCAGTTTTTAAAGAATATGTACTTTGACTACATTATAAAGAAGTACGTAATATATGCACTTATAGTTCAACTGAATGGGATCATAGTTTGAACATCTACACTGTAGCACCCATTATAGAATTCTGTTTTTAAAAATGCCTTCTCTTATCTAAGACCACTGAGTATTTCATTTTCACATATACAGTATTACCTTAGGTTTTCAGAGTCAATGTGTATGATGTATCCAGTATATGAAATCAAAATCAGCAGGGAACTAATTTTGACCTGTTATAATTTTCTCTAAGCACTACTTTCTCAGTTCTATTTCTTTTCATGTGCAGTTCAGAGACATATCAGCAGTTGTATTTCCTAAGGATATATCTAACCAAAGAATGACAGCCTGCAGGTAGTCACTTTCAGTTTGACATTTGAACACATTGAAATTTCTCTTGAAATTTTCTTTTGTGATTTAGGAGCTCTGCTACCCACATTAGGACACATACAAGATAATTTAATTCTAGGGATTTGATTCTATTCTAGGGACTTTAATCACAATTCTGAGGCAAGAGTAAAATTTCATGCAAAACACCGTAACAAAAATATTAATTCTTTCAGCTATAGTTTGTACCAGAAAAGCCTCCTATCAATAATAATTTATAATACCACACAAAGCATAATGCACAATTTATAATGCTGTTGGACAGTTTTGGAGACTAAGTGTTATTGATTAGTGGTGTACAGTACTACATAGTTGTAATTTTAATTTATTCAATGAAGTAAAAGAAATGCACATAATGAGACCCATATTTGGCTGTTCTTCCCCCACCACCCACCGTGCAGATCCCCAGGTCTGCTCACTTAAGTGAAAACGTCCTCAGGATGTGGCAATTTTCTTGGCTAAAAGTAGCTAGAAGTTAGAGTTGAAGTCTTCTGGAACAGTAGGCAATAAAGGGGGAGAAAGAACTTGTGATACAAGAAAGAGGATCAAAAATTGAGGTACAAACTGTACTATAATACTTGGCTGACTCTTCAATTGCACAGGCCCAGAAATAAACTCTAAGTGGTCTACAGAGAATAATGCTGGAAGCTGAGGAAACTTATAGTGCTTTCAGGAGCTGCCTGCCTGTGGGGATATGGAGGCAGGGACCTGGAGCTAGGAAGGCTTGACAAAGACTTTGAGGAACACATTGAAATCTCACGACTGCTACCTAAGAGTGAAAATCATGTCCCAAGACTAAAGGATATTTCCTTGTACTAAACGCAAAGTCAAACAGATTCACCCAAAAAAGCCGCAAACCAAGCTTCCCTACAGTTATCTATCAACTTAGCTTCCTCTGAAAGCAAAACACAGTACTTAACAGGGAAAGAAGGAAGAAATGTCACGAAAAGAAACAAGAAAATATTACCAAGAACTAAAAGAAGAAATATCTACCAGACACAGATATAGAGTTGACCCATACTTTAAAATCAGCAGCCAAAAATTTGCAGTTTTGTAAGTATACAAGTGATATTCACCAAGACAGAGTAAAAATATTACAATGATATAAAGGATATAGAAAGACTGCAATGATATAAACGATGTTCTCTCACCATTTTGGAATTTCATTATAAACCTACACTACGGATAATATCAAGAAAATATGCAAATATTTGGAGACATGGAAAAATTACAAAGAAAATTATAAAATTGTTTCTAACTGAATGCTAATAAAACTTAATCTGAGTTTTTTCCGCTTTGATGCATTTCTAAATTAAGGTATTATAAACGTGAAATATACGAATTTGTGCAAACTTGGGTAAACAATGATGAACTGAACAAATAGGGCCTATACCAAGTGAGTGTTTAACCTAATAAAGTTACAGTTTCATAAAGTGACTAACATTTTTATTCCAAGTAGTAATATTATCTTACATCCATTCTCCACATTTTCCCCAATATTTGGATTAGTTGATTTTTAACATTTTAACCATTTTGGCTTCTGTACAAAAATATCTCCTTTAACTAAGCAACAAGTATATTTTAAATTATTGTTTAATTTTTACTAATTTTCTATGGTTTTCAATGAATAGCTCTTTCAGCTTTTGTTAAATTTACTTATATAATTTTAGTTAATTTTTTTTGAAGGTAGGAGAAATACAACAGAACAAGTCAGAACAAAGCCAATAAAGACAGTGCAGTGAATTTGGTACAGAACTTCATAGCAGGTTACCGGGATAACAGCAATAGGTACCACAGTATATCTCATTATCTTCACAATAGTTGTCTATTCAATTAGGTATAGCAAAATCATACCAAAGACAGAATATTATAAAATTGATCGAAAGAGAATAATGAAAAGAGTAAAGCAATTAAACATAATGAAGCAAAACTGAAAACAACACTTGCTTTCAAAGAGAAGATAGAGGAGAACCCCTATATTTGCTATACTGCATACAGTCATCCTGCCAAGAAATGCTCAGACCTCTCTCCCCAGTTGCTAAGGGTGGGGGGTTGAGATGTTTGATTCAAAGCCCGCGCACCGGTAGGCTCACAGGAGACATTACTGGGGCTCCTCCTGGCTTATGCTGGAGGAAAGTGCTTACCAACAGGGCAGTGGGTGAATTGCTTCTTTGTGCAACCTCCTGGGTTCCACCATGGCCCTGGCTGGATCTCGGGGGCTGCTCTCTGGTTCAATTTTAGTGTTATTGTGGACAGAATTTTTTAGTTTGATTTCTCCAAGTCTTCACTTATACAGTACCGTGTAATAACTTAGCAAGTTTTGCTTTGCACAGTTTCCATTATCTGAAGTCAACCACAGTCTAAAAATGTTAAATAGAAATAAATTAAATAAAAAATTGAAATGTTTTAAATTGCATACATTCTGACAAGTGTGATGAATGATCCCTTAGTCCAGTATACTCATGCTGTGTACACTACCCACCTATCAGTAACTTAGTAGCTGTCTCAGTCATCAGATCAATTCCCATTATATTGGCAATGCTTCTGTTTAAGTAACCCCCTTTGATTCTTAATAATGGCTCCAAAGCACAAGATGTGGCAAAAGAAGCAACAGCAATTAAAACATGAAAGGACACTATTCTTACCATGTGGGAACACTTCTGGGAATATAGGAAAAAGCACAATATGTATCAAGTTGGAAATCTCTGCAGAGCTGAGTATTCCTGTGGGCCTTAAACCATATCTCTCATAGATAAGAGGTAACAGACAATGCATTTGCTGCCTTAAATAACTAGCTTTTTTTCTGTTAACATGAAATTTCTTTTCAGTAACACCCATTTCCCCCCTGCATTTCTGTCTTCCACAGATTTTATTCCCAACTTTATTTCATCATTATGACCACTAGCACAAAGTCAAATCACAGAGGCAGTGCAAGGCATCTTGCACTGTTCTCCTCCATCTTTGGAGGAAAGTAGTCAACATTTCCCCACTGTTACAATAGTTACTAACATTATTAGGACTCCCTATTTCTTTTATTTTCTATAGATATTTTAAATTTTTTTGCTATAAATGGAAGTTAAATTCTGCCAAATGCTTTTCTTGCATTTTTCCATTATCATATGTAGAACTCTTTATAAAAGTATTGTAGTAACGTCAATTTCTACAATATTTCTCCTAAAATTTTTGTGGTTTCATTGAAAAACTATCTCAATTTATGGAGAACAGACATTATAAAAATATTGTCTTCCATTCCATAAACATATCTTTCTATTTTGAGGAAGTCTTAATTCCTTTTTTCAATGTTTTATAATGAATGAATGTGTTAAGATGTACCAATAGTTTAATTAAAATTAGTAATTGTACTGTTGGTAAATTATATACTTCTAAACAATAAAAAAAGACCTCTTTTATTTCTGACAGAGAAAAGGAAGCTAAAACAGAATGATTAACCCAACTAACTCCAAGTAATGTTTTAAGACAAACTAAAATAGAAGTGAAGCCATTCTGCTTCAGTAGAAGCACATTTCAGTCACTCCTGTATGTGATGTATAGAGCTATAGGGATCAAGGTGCAAGTTGATAATCAAATTTATGAAATAAATATGAATGCATGTGGTGGAGATACATAGGGTTTTTTATAAAATAAAAAAGCACTTTCCAAATTTTGCTCCTTTCATAACAACTTTTTATGTGTTTTCAGAAACACATTAATTAACACCTCATACAGCGTTTCTTCATGCTGGCAGCCTATTCCTATAATACCTTTAAAGAGCACATTACTGTTATAAGACTAAGAGTTATAACTCTTAGTTTTATAACTATAACTATATAACAACACACATTTTTAAAAATAAACCCTGCTTTGTATGTACTGGTAATATTTTGCTGAAAATTAACCTTCAGATCTGTAAATATTTGGTGAATAAAATTAACTAGTTAAATGAGTTAAAATAATTAACTGGATAAATGAGTTAAAATAATTTTCTTCTATTATAGATTTTCAATAACATCAAGGCTCAGGAACTAGAAAGTAGAAATAAGAATATTGCATCTAAAATATAAAATTCTGATTATGGTGGCAACAGTGTACATAGACCACATTGATTCATTATTAAAACAAAGTGGGATTCAACCAGGGGAGCCAGGCCCACTAAAAGGGGAGCCAGGCCTGGGCTGCCGCCATGAGGTGAGGAGAAGATCACTGGCACAGGCCCAGGAAAAGTTTGGGACCATTGATCCCGGAAGCTGGGTGTCTGCCCAGCACCCTAGGACACTAGACTAGGCTCCAGAGGTTTTGCAGGCTTGAGTTGATCAGGCCCAGCGACCTTCATTCAACCAGGGGGGCCAGGCCTGCTGAAAGGGGAGCCAAAGCCACGTGGGACCCAGTAGTGGAGGGTGCAGGAGGTGATTTCCAAGGCATCCAGGGAAAGCTTTGGAACATCACTGGAAACACAGAAATATAGGAAAATGACAAAACAAAAGATCAAAATAAAATCTCAAACCTCCAGCCCATTCCAAGAAAACCTAGGAGCCAAGTACGTAGAAGAAAATACTAGCCATATACCTGAAATGCCTGAAATGATATCAACTGAAATAAAGAAGCAAGTATGGGAAGCTATGAGGGAACTCAAATCAGAAATAATCTCTGAAGTAAAAGAAGAAATGATAAAAGTAGTGAGAGAAATACTGAATGCATGTAATGAAGACACAGCTAAAAAATCAGAGGAACAAAGCAAAATGATAGAATCCCTGAATGAATGGTTTAAGAAACAAACATAATACATGAAGCAGATTCAAAGAGATATACAGGAAATCAAAAACTCTATTGGAAGTTACAAAGACTGCCTCAACAAAAGTGAAAATAGAACCTCAGACCTCTAAGATAAGATTGCAGCTAATGAACAGGAAAGGAAAGATCTAAAAATAACAAGAAATCAGGAAATAACAATTCAGCACCTGCAAGATGATGCAAAGAAAAACAACGTAAGATTAATAGGGATAAATTAAAGAGAAGGGGACAAGACAAATGATAACAAGAGGCTATTTACAGAAGTAATAGCTGAAAACTTCCCAAACATGAGTATGGAAACTGACACACAGATTACTAAAGCATATAGAACTCCAAATAGCCATAACCAAAACAAAACTACACCCAAACATATAATAATCACCATCCCAGAAATCCAACATAAGAACAGAATATTAAAAGCTGTTAGAGAGAAAAGACAGATCACCTACAAAGCAAAACCTATCAGAATCACAAAAGACTGCTCAACACAAACAATGAAGTCAAGAAGACATGTCAGATCCTAAAGGAAAATGACTTCCAGACTGATGTACCTTGCAAAACTGTCCTTCAAAATGAATGGAGAAATAAGATACTTCCATGACAAAGAACAGCTGAAGAACATCATGATCACCAAACCAACCCTATTAAGAATACTGAAAGACATTCTAGATATACATAGGAAAAAAACCACTAAGCAAGACAGACAAACAGAATGGAAAGGTAAAGATACAACATCAGAAAGATAACATGTCAACAATAATCCAGTGTATGACAGTTATAACCATTAGTGTAAATGGTCTCAACTCACCAATAAAAAGAAACAAACTGGCAGAATGGATCAAGAAACAATATCCAACCATATGCTGTCTACAAGAAATCCATCTAACCCCAAAGGAAACACATAGACTTAAAGTCAAAGGATGGAAAATAATACTCTGTGCAACAGGAACTCCAAAAAAAGCAGGGGTAGCTATTCTGTTTGCAGACCATGTGAACTTCAAACCAAGAATGGCCCAAAGAGATAAAGAAGGTCACTATATACTATTTAAGGGAAAACTGCAAGAGGAAGAGATAACAATCTTAAATATATATGCACCAAATCCCAGAGCACACAGCTACACAAAGCAAGTACTAACAGAAATGAAAAATCAAATACACAACAACACAATTATAATAGACCTTAACACACCATTGACACAAAGGGATAGATCAACTAGTTAGAAAATCAGCAAAGAAATAACAGAATTGAATCACACCTGTGAACAAATGGACTTGATAGACATATACAGAATGTTCCATCCAATACCATCAGAATATACATTCTTCTCAGCAGTACATGGGACATTCTCTAAAATAGACCATATACTAACCCACAGAACATATTTAAGTAAATGCAAAGGAATTGAAATTATCCCATGCATGTTATCAGATCATAGCCCCATGAAACTAGAAATTAATGATAAAAGAAACTGCAAAAACCCCACAAACACATGGAAATTGAATAATACACTCTTGAGCAATCAGTGGCTCACAGAGAAAATTAAAGAAAAAATTAAACAATATCTACAAGCAAACAAAAATTCAAATACAACTTACCAGAACCTGTGGGATGCAATGAAAGTGGTCCTCAGAGGAAAATTTATTGCACTGTGTTCCCACATTAGGAAAACAGAATGAACACAAATAAGCAACCTGATATTACACCTCAAATATCTAGATAAAGAAGAGAAAGCCAAGCCCAAAGCCAAAAGAAGGAAGGAAATTATAAAGATCAGAGCAGAAATTAATACAATAGAGACTAAGAAAAACAATACAAAGAATCAAGGAATGAGTTGGTTCTTTGAAAGAATAAATAAAATTGACAATCCTCTAGTCAACCCAATTTAAAAAAGGAAAGAAAAGACTCAAATTCATGAAATACAGAATGAAAAGTGTAAAATCACTACCAAGCCTGTGAAATACAGAAGATCTTCAACACCTATTTCAAAAACCTCTACTCTCATAGGTTCAATAACACAGAAGAAATGGAGAGAATTTTAGAAACATATGAACCACCAAAACTGGATCAAGAAGATTTAAAACTGCTGAATAACCCAATTTCTATTAATGAAATTGAAAATGTAATCAAGGCCCTACCAGTAAAGAAGAGCCTAGGCCCAGACTGATTCACTGTGGAATTCTACAAGAAATACAAAGAAGACTTAATGCCGACACTTCTCATACTTTTCAATAAAACTGAAAGGGAAGCAATTCTCCCTAAGTCATTCCTGGAAACAAATATCACTCTAGTACCAAAACCTGAGAAAGACCCAACTGAAAAAGAGAACTACAGGCCAATCTCCCTGATGAACATAGATGCAAAAATTCTCAATAAAATATTGGCAAACAGAATGCAGCAAATCATCAAGAAGATTATACACCATGACCAAGTGGAATTCATCCCAGGCATGCAAGGATGGTTCAACATACATAAATCAATAAATATAATCCACCATATCAATAGAGCCAGAAGTAAGAATCACATGATCATTTCTATAGATGCAGAAACAGCTTTTGATAAGATCCAACACCCATTCATGATATGAACGTTATACAGAATTGGAATAGATGGTCTTTACCTCAATATGATACAGGCCATGTACAACAAACCAACAGCCAGTGTCATATCAAATGGCCAAAAACTGACAGCCTTTACCTTGAAATAAGGCACAAGACAAGGATGTCCCTTATCACCACTCCTATTCAACATAGTATTGGAAATACTAGCCAGAGCAATTAGAAAAGAGAAATAAAAGGAGTAAAGATAGGAAAAGAAGAAGTTAAATTATCATTATTTGCAGATGACATGATACTCTACATACAAGACCCCCAAAACTCTGTTGAAAGACTCCTAGATATAATAAATAAATTCAGCAATGTAGCTGGATACAAAGTCAATACTCAAAAATCAATAGCATTCTGATACACTAACAACAAAATCACTGAGAGAGAAATAAGAGAAGCCACACCATTCACACTAGCATTCAAAAAACGAAATACTTAGGAATTAATCTAATAAAAGTTGTAAAAGATTTGTAGAGGGAAAATTATAACACCCTGAAAAAAGAAATCAAAGGGGACCTCAGAAAATAGAAAGACACCCCTTGTTCATTGATAGGAAGAATAAATATTGTGAAAATGGCCATTGTCCCAAAATTGTTATACTGATTCAATGCAATCCCAGTGAAAATACCACTAACATACCTTATAGATCTAGAGAAATCACTCCTAAAGACCTAGAATAGCAAAGGCAAATTAAACAAAAAAGACAAGGCAGGAGGCATTACAATCCCTAACTTGAAGTTATACTGCAAAGCTATTGTAATAAAATCAACATGATATTGGAATAAAAACAGACCTGAAGATCAATGGAACAGACTAGAAGATACAATAACGAACACACTCAACTACCTTATCTTTGATAAAGGGGCCAAGCACATTCACTGGAAGAATGATAGTCTCTTTAATAAATGGTGCTGGAAAAATTGGCTATCCATATGCCAAAAACTAAAACTAGACCCATGCCTGTCACCATGTACTAAACTAAAGTCTAAATGGATCAAAGATCTAAATATTAAAACAGAAACACTAAATCTGTTCGAATGCCAACTAGGTAAAAATCCTGAAGACTTCGGGGTAGGTAGAGAATCCATGAACAAGAACCAAACTGCACGGGAAATACTTCCCAGAATCAATAACTGGGATCACATCTTATTAAAGAATTTCTGTATGTTGAAAGAAATCTCCAGCAGAGTGAAAAGAAAAACCACAAACTGGAAAAAAATCTTAATGAACTGTCCCTCAGACAAGGGACTTCTGTCTAGAAATTATAAAGAATTTTAAAAAATCAGACCCCCACAATTCAAAGACCCAATGCAAAAATGGGTATCCAAGATGAACGCTCAGTTCTCAGATGATGAAATATGAATGGCAAATAAATACATGAAAAAATGTTCATCATCATGGGTTGTTAGAGAAATACAAATTAAAACCACATTGAGATTCCATCTCACTCCAGAAAGAATGGCCAGGATCAACAAAACTACCAACAACAAATTCTGAAGAGGATGTGGGGGGAAAAGGAACTGTTGGTGGGAGTGTAGACTGGTGCAAACACTGTGGAGGTCAGTCTGGAGATTCCTCAAAAAGCTGGGATTGGAAGTCCCATTTGACCCAGCTATTCCACTCCTAGGCATATTCCCAGAAGAACTGAAAACATCATACAACAGTGATATATGTGCACCCATGTTTATACAGCACAATTTGTAATAGCCAGATCTTGGAAGCAACCTAAGTGCCCATCAGCTGAGGAATGGATAAAAAAAAATTGTGTTACTTTTATACAATAGAGTACTACTCAGCTATAAAGAATGATCACATTGAGATATTTATAAATAAATGGATGCAACTTGAATCCTTACTCATAAGTGAAATAAATCAAACTCATGTGTATAAATACTGTATAGTCTTCCTAGTGTAAGAAATGATAAGAGTACAGAAGATTTTATGGTTATCATAGTTCACTGTTATATTGCTTTGAAGTCTAATGTTTTCATTCATTGGTTGGAATGGTTTTATTCTGTTTTGTTTGAACTTAATATATGTGATGGTATGAATAGTTACTTTGAAGAAAAGACAATATGGTAGCCATTGTTGATTTGATATCATCTTGCTCTGATGTCCTACCATGCTTTTGTTTTTCTATTACCATTTTTTCTATCATGTTGTGTCTTACTGGATTATCATATGTATGATAGTATAAAGAAATTTTTTATGGAAAATGAGATAATATAGTAGCCATTGTTCATCTTTGGTTATTTGGTTCAGAATGCCTTGTAATACTTTTATTCCCTTGAGTGGTTTTTTTCTATTTTGTTATGTTTGACATTATTGTGTATAAAGCTAAGCTCAACTATTTCAAAGAAAGAGACATTATGATAGCTACTGTTAATATCCAATTGTCTTGTTGTGAAACACTGTGTTGCTTACATTGTTCTGTTCTGATCTGCTTAGATCTGTCCTTTTTTGTTTTATTCTCTTTAAAATAAAAAAAAGCAAAGTGGGCACTGCACCCCCATCTTGTTTGTAACTGAAATGTGACACATTGGAAGAACAATATATTCTTTGCAGATATTTTAAACATTATTAAGAACAATGGTATCTTATACCAATCATTTCCATCTTACTCTCCATATGAATCAGAAATTCAATTCCAGGTCAGAATGAAGGGATTAGTCACTCAATTTACTATTTTTCAATTTTCTACTTTTCTTTTCAGTGAATCATAGGATAAATAGATTACTAGATTTTTCTATGTCATCCACAATGCTGCTTGGAATCAGTTTATTGGCCACTTTTTCTAGTCCCTTATCTGTTGTCTTTGGTTAGGATTTTCATCATCTTTCTCTGGATATTCCAAATCTTTGGGACCTGTACACAACTGGTTTTATTCAGCACAAGCTTCAGGACCTCATGAAGAAAATACAAACTTCAGTTCTTTCAAATCCTTGACAAAAACATGCACAGAAAAGACAAAGCAAGTAACCCTTTGTAGCTCTGAGGACAAAAGCTTCAATTACAATGTTCTGTTTGTTTGAACGTGTAACACTTTCTGTAAATGTAATTCCTCACCTGAGAGTCACACAGGTAGTTCTTTTTCCAAAATACTTTTAAATAATTATTATCCATCTCTAAATGTAATCCCATTGTTCTGCAGACACCAGCACTCATTTCAAGCACACAAGCCTAAAATCATCAGATACGCTTGTGTGCTTTGAGTCTTTGTATGCTTCACCATTTTTAAAGCTGAGTCTAGCTGGTGCCTCACATCATAACTGCTTTTCTTAGAAAATAATTTCAGCCTGTTAGTCGTGGTTTTTCTTTTGGTATCCTTTCATAAATTGCTTTTTGTCTCAAGTGTGACAGTACTGATCAGAGATTGGAAGGGCAGCAATTGTATTTCAAAAACAATTCCAGATATTCGAGCACCCATAAAAAATATATTTCAATAAATAAAATACCTTTGAAGAAAATACAATTTAAATTCCTCTCTGGAAGTTGTAGCATAGGATTTATGTTAAAATGGGATTTTTTTCTTTTCTTAAGCTCACTTTAAAATGTTATCCTTTTCAAATTTGACTTATATAGCTTCTGGATGAAGGAGCTCTTTTAACAAAATAGGAATCAAAGTGTCAAATTCCCTAACATTATTTTGTAGGTAGCCTTAAATACTTATTTAGTGTCTGTGAGAAATCAAATATTGGTAATCTGTGTCTGTCCCATTTCTCTCTTCCCAGATAGCTAATGACATGCATTATACTTCCCTGACTGTGTGTACCTTTCATTTCATGCAAAGTCTTTAATCCTTCTCTTTCAAGATAAAATGCCACAACCATAGTGCAGTAGGTTAAGATTGATTGACAAGTGCATATAATTATGGCCTCAATAGAGGAATATGTTTTACAGTTGAAAAAAATTGCACAACCTTGAAAGTAGAGAAGTTGTGCCCTTTCTCTGGGATAAAAGAATCACATCAAATTGGTTCACTTCTTTGCTGGAGTGAAATAAAAGATTTCCTGCAACAAAGAACACCAAGCAAAAGTTTTTTAGGGGATGTCTTTCTTGACTTGATAATGCTTTTCCAATAAGGAACTAGGAGTAGAATTTTAGGACTTTGTTGCTTTTAATTTCATTTTCCATAATTTCTATAGAGTTATGGAGAAAAGTAACAATAGCATAGAAATGCAATATTCAAGAATACTGATTTTTAAAATACAGAAATTATAAAGTTTGTCATTAATTGGTTATACTAGGTTAAATGAGCAACCCCCAATTCTAATATTCTGCTCTATTCTAATCCTCTAATCTGACGATTATAGTAAAATCAAAACCAGTTCATTTCTAAAATAAGTTATAGTTGTCTAGTCTTAGCATTATGTTTTATTCTATTAAATAAAAAAATATAAAATTAGGATTTTGTGTAAAAGAAAATTGAAGGACTTCCAGGAAGATGGCAGCAGGAAAGCCACAGGGAAACAGCTTTTCTGAGATTGGGATTCCAGATGCTGGAATATCAATAACATGATGAAGAAAAGGAAAAGGAAAGTGGGTCATGAGGACCCAGAAAGGAGTTGAAGTCTCCAAGGGGAGAGCAAAGAGAGGGACTGCAGTGCAGAAGAGGGAGGAGACAAATGACTGTTTTTCACAGCCCTGCCACATGGCACAGGAGGGGCAACTTGAACTTGCAGAGACACAGTGGCAAATTAACACACTAGTGGAAAAGGAGAGTGGGCCCTGTGAACTGCTGTGGAGGTGAGGGAACCCATTCTAGTCTGGGCAGCATCCCCAGGAGAGGGCAATTGCCTGGCTGCTATTATGGAAAGGGGCTGACAGAACTCAGAGCAGCTGTGTGTTGGCTCCATCTGATGGCTCTCACTGTCAGGGTGAGGTGCAGCTGTTGGAGACCCCCCAAGTGCAGGGAGCCAAGCTGAAGCTGGTAGGAGGCACCTGGAGTGTTTCAGGTTGAACAACTGTAACCTCACAGCCAGAATCCATGATCAGTATGAATTTCAGTGGAACCAAAGTCAAAGGCCTGCTGGAATTGTTCACCATGCCAGGGTAATTTTCCCGTTGGTTCCTGAGATCAATCAACATTAACGAGGCTCTGTCTGCCTCTTTTATCTACCAGTGATAGCAGAGACATGCCTTGAAGAAGACTTTTTTTTCACCTTTTGCTTTGTTCTCTCCTCTTTTTCTTGATTGTTTGCTCTAATTTTTAACTAAGCATGAACCAGGCTTTCTAGATATTTTTGTGTTGCTGTTCTGCCCTGCTCCTGTCTCTCTTCCTTCCTTCCTTCCTTCCTTCCTTCCTTCCTTCCTTCCTTCCTTCCTTCCTTTCCATCCTGTCATCCTTATAAGTACCCAAAGCTTTTGCCTTGCTTCTAATCTCTTTCTCTACTTCTACTTTTCTATATTTTTCCTCTAACCACTTTTAAAGTTTTCCCCTGAGGGTAAAAACACCATATTGAAGAGATAGTTACTGCAGAAAATATTCTGGTTTGTTTTAGATTTTGTTATGTAATTATAAATCTTCTTCATATAGTTAATGGGGGCAAATTGCTAGTTACCACAGTTTGTCATTTTCCAGGCTGTACTTGATGCTATTGTTATTACTGATTATACTACATTAACCAAGATGACGTAGTTGTTCTTATCAGTTTTTCTTCCATTTATACCAAGACTAAGATTGCCTGATGGTCATAAATACTATAGGCCAGTGCCAAACAACTAGAGGCCAGCTGAAATAGGCAAAAATTTCTCATTATAAATAAATTGAAGAGGTAAGACGTTGCAGCAGATGCAAAATCCAGCTGTTCCTGGAAGATATATCAGAAAAGTAGTCATTTCCTAAGGGTTCTTGATAGTAGTAATAAAGCCAGCTACCATAAACAATTTAAAATCATCAATGCAGAAATTAAACTTAAAAAATAGAAAATGAGAAGACATAGAAGTAAGATAAAATACTAGACTCCCAACTCTCCAAAGTAAACCCAGGGGACCATGAGGTGGAACAATTCAAAAGCCTCCCACCTAGACTCTCTGAAGTGCTAACAGCAGACATAACAAAGCAAATGAAGGAGGCTCTAGAAAATCAGATCAGAGGTAACCTCTCAGAAACCACTGAGATGATGACCATCATGAAAGACATGATTAGTGAAGCTAGGGCAGTTACAGGTAAAAATAAAACTATGGAAGCTTAGGAAAAGGATGAAAATAGTAAATGCCCACACAAGAAAGAAATGCAATCCATAAAACAGATGCAAATAGATACCCAGACTTAAAATGCTATCAAAAGAATATGCAGCAGAATGAAACTGTGTGAGGGTATAATGTCAGATCTAGAAGATAGGTTTGCAATTAGTGGTCATAAAAAGAAAGATTTCTTAAAAATAGCAAGAGACCATGAAATACCAATTCAACAATTGCTAGATGTTGTAAAAAAGAATAGCAAAGATTGTGCAGAGTCCATAAAAAAGGCAGGAGATAAAAAAAACCTGTTAATGAAAGTAGTGGTAGAAAACTTCCCAAATATGGGAAAAGAATTTGACATACAGATAAATGAGGCATATAAACTCAAATGAACCATGATCAGAAAAACTACACCAAGGCATCTAATAGTCAGCTTTCCAGAAATTTAATACAAGAGTAGAATATTAAAATCTGTTAGAGGAAAAAAATTCAACTATAAAGGAAAGTGCATCAGAACACAGAAGACTTTTCAACACAAACCTTGAGGTCAAGGAGAATTTGCAATGAACTATTTCAAGCTCTAAAAGAAAATAACCTCTAAGCAGATTGATGTATCCTACAAAACCCTTTCAAAGCTGATGGAGAAATAAGATACTTACATGGCAAAAAACACCTGCAGAAATTCATGACCACCAAATCAGCAATCCAAAATTTTTTGAAAGGTATAGAAAAAGATAAAAATGACTACATCACTATAACCCCCCCCCCAAAAAAATGAATCTACTAGGCAATACAAGCAACTAAACAGAAGAGAATGAGACCTAACAACAGGAAAATAACATACTAAGGACAATAACAATATCAGTCATAACCATCGATGCAAATGGTCTCAGTTTACCAATCAAAATAAATACAGTGGATCAAAAAATAAGATCCAACAATATGTTTCATATAGTTGGATCTTATTTTTTATATATTTAAATATATTTAACTCAAAAAAACTTCATACACTGAAAGTCAAACTATGGACAATAAAACTCTATGTAGCAGGAACCCAGAATTTTAAAAAAAGCAGGTGTAGCTATTCTATTTGTAAACTGTGAAGTTTAAGACAAGACTGATCAAGAGAGATGAAAAAGGTCACTATATCTTGTTAAAGAAACAATCTACATGGAAGAGGTAGCAATTATAAAGATACATGCATCAAATACCAGAATATCCAACTATATAAAACAAATGTTAATAGACATGAAAAATCAAATAAGTGCTAATACAAATTTAATGGGAGACCTCAATATGCCACTTTCACAAATAGACAGGTCAACTAGAAAAAAATTGGAAACAATATCAGACCTGAAACAAACTTTTGAACATATGGACTTTGTAGATGTCTACAGTGTCCCACCCCAAAATACCACAATACAAATTCCTCTCAAATGCACACTGAATGTTCTCCAAAATAGACCATGTACTAGCTCATAGAAAATGCTTAAGTAAATGCAAAGGAAACAACATTTACCAGCTATTCCTCATAAAAGGACTAATATCTAAACTATGTAAAGAGCTAAAAAAAAAATCAGATCACCCCCACCAAATTTAAAGACCAATCCCTAATATGGGAATCTGAAATGAACAGATACTTTTCAGATGATGAAATAAAAATGGGACATAAATATATGAAAAATGTACATCACTGTGCATTTGCAAGATGCAAATTAAAACAACACCAAGGCTCCTTTGCACTCCAAAAACAAAGGTTATTATCAAGAAATCAACCGATAACAAATGCTGACAAGACTATAGGGAAAAAGAAACCATTCTCTGCTCTGGGTAAAAGTGTAGACTGGTGCAACCACTGTGGAGATCAGTGTAGATATTCTAGGAAAAGCTAAAACCAGAAGTTTCACTTATCTCAGCTATTCTCCTTCTGGGTATTTTCCCCAAAGAGTTAAATCATCGTGCCACAACACATGCACCCTCATGTGTATAGTAGCACAGTTTGTAATAGCTAAATATTGGAAACTGTCCAAATGCTCATCAACAGACACAATGATAAAGATGATGTGCTTTTACATATAATGGAGTACTACTCTGCTATAAAGAAGGATAATCTTGAGACATTTCTAAATACACAGATATACCCTGAGACCATAATCTTTTAAGTGAAATAAATTGTACACATGTACAAATACTGCATTGTTTTTCTGGTATGAGAAACCAAAAAGGTAAATAAGAACCAAAATGTGACATAGCTATGGTGAAATAGGAAGAAAATGTTCAAGTGGAAAGGGGAACAGAGAGGGAGAAAGGAAAAGAAAAGAAAAGAAAAATGTGAGAAAATATGCAAAAAGGCAAATAAATATTTTGTAAATTAGAACAAGAAGAGGGATTGAAAGAAGGCAAGGGATTGGGGGAAAAGAAGACTCAAGATAAATCATGTACAGTACAAATTTCTTATGATGAATGATAGCATTATGTACATCTAACTTGCATCAATAAAATTAACTAAAAATAAAATCAAATACATCAGTTGGGAACCTGTGACCCAAGCTGTCAGTTGGACAAAAGTGGTTCATCCATGTGCTGTTGGGAATGAAGGCTGTAGGTAGATATGCTGGCCTTGGACATTTGTTCCCCTACTTGTTGAGGAATTATTTGAACATTCACTATAGGCCAGGCATTATTCTAGGTTCTAGGAATATATCAGGGAATGAAATAGTCATTGCCTTTGTAGAATTTTCATTCTAGTTAAACAGGTAAGTAGTAGGTTATTATAAATATAATAATCCAAATAATAATAAGTGGTTTGCTATGAAAAAATAGAAATTATGATAAAGAGAATAGGTACTGAAAAAAGGGGGTTCTGTACTATAGAAGAAGTCTATGAAAAGATAAGCATTTGAGCAGGTATCTAATGAGAATAAGAGTGCACAACAGAGAGAAGACAAGATGGCCGATCAGTGAGTGACAGAATATAAAACCTCCCAGGAGAAACAATTCATATGCCAGATCAAACATCCTGGAGAGACACAGACAGAGGGAAATGGATCCTCTTGACACAGGAAGAAATTAAAACTTAAAAAAGCTCATCAAATACTTTAGGACTACAACTGAAACAGCTAAAAACCAAAGGGACACAGCATTTTCACCGTGACCTGCCAAGTGTGCACCAGCTTGAATCCATGCCAGCAGGCAGAGTCACCCAAACTCGTTCCCACCACCACTCACAGGAAGAACTGCAGCACTGAAGTCAGGGGTTGGTGATCCCAACAGAGAGCAGAGAGTGGAGCCGGTGGAGGGACCTTCATCCATCCATGGTCGTTCGGTGCTGGGAGTGAGACCCCACCATCACGGGAAGGGTGCAACCAGGTGGACGACATGTTGGAATTGGGCAGGAGGAGCCTGAACTGGGAGTGACAGTGACTTTGGTTGGTTGCTCCCTCCCCAGAGCAGATTCATGTGATTTGCTTGGACTGGGCCGCACCCCTGACTGGGACCCAATGAGCTGCTGCTTACACCTCGTGACAAGAGCAGTCAGGGCAGGGTGGAGGTCCCTCTCCAACATGCTTCGAAGGAAGTGTGGCCAACAGGGAAGGGGGCTGGGACCTGCACTGTAACCTGTATGGAGCAAGCCAGGGCCATGACAGGAGAGAGAGGCAGGAGGAGGCCCCCAGCCCAGAACCCTGAGAGCCCTGATCCAGGAGAGGGAAAAACAAGGGAGACTGAGGGCAGCAAACATGCAACATCACACAGGGCCTCAATGGACATTAAGAGATATCTTTAGGATCTTGTAGACGAGCTCAAATCTGAAATATTAAATCAGGCAAAGCAAGATATGAGTAGAGTAAAAAAAAGCAATGCTCTCAGGAAGCATCTCTCAGGATGATACAGATGGAAGAAGGGAGGAATACAAAAAAAGGAGAGAAACATTTGATAAAGCATATAAAGAAAATATAGAATACATGAAACAGATTCAAAGAGACTACCAGGAAATTAAAAAGTCATTGAAAGGTGGCAAAACACCTTAAAAGAAACTAAGGATAGACTATCAAAAGTTGAAGACAAATTTGCAATGTGTGATCATGAAAGGAAAGATCTCTTAAAAATAACAAGGAAACAGGCAGTAACAATACAAAGGCTAGAAGATGACAAGAGAATCTACAATTTAAGAATAAGAAGCGTGAACAAAGAAGCAGGAATACATACAGGTGAATTACAAAGGCTATTCACAGAAATAATTAAGGAAAACTTCCCAAACATGGGAAAAGAAAATGACATTCCATTTTGTGGCATACTGAACTCCAGCCACCTACAACCAAAACAGAGCTACATCCAGACATATAATAATCAAGATACTAGAAATTCAATATAAAAACAGAATATTAAAAGCCATCAGAGAAAAGAAACAGATTACCTATAAAGGTAAGCCCATCAGGATCATGGTTGACTTCTCGACACAGACCATCAGATCAAGAGGAGCTTGGACGAAGTCTTCCAAGGCCTAAAAGAAAATAACCTCCAGCCCGATTGATGTACCCTGCAAAACTGTCACTAGAAATTAATGGAGAATAAAGATGTTTCCATGACAAAGAGGAACTGGGGGAGTTTGTGACCACCAGTCCAACCCTGCAGAGAATGCTGAAGGACATTCTAGAGAGAGAGAAAAAAATACGAGGATTTTAGAAACAGTGGCAGAAAGGCCCCAATGAGTGGGGCAGGCAGTAGAATGAAGGAGAAAACTAAACAAAGGCAGAAAAGTAGCATAGCAGAAATGAGGCAGAGAAGGATAACTAGAAACTCTAACACAGATGGCCTTGATACGCTATATTTTTAATAGTGCACCAGGATTTAAAACCCACATTACTCACACCACTCTGCTTAGATGTATTATATTCTGTTCCAGTCAGTCTATCTGTACTAGATTTGAGGGCACAGACAGTAATCCTGAAAATAACAGGATATAGTACGGTAATCATCCTTAATTTCCTATTAACTTAATCTAAAGCTCTGTAAAACCTACACAGTTTTACCATGACTGATTATAATCGAATCTGGTTTGTTGGATTGCTGTTTTGTATGGATAGATTTTATTCAAAGCTGTCGTGATTGATAGTATCAAGTCTGAGAGTATAGGCAACTGCACTGAAGATGACAAGATTCACTAGAATATCCACTCTGTTTTGATTATTACCTACCTTTGAAGTTTTAAACTGTCTACAATGTTTTATTTTTACTAATATTGTTATTTACTGCTACACTCAATTATACTGTAATATTCAATTATGCCTGATGATATGGACATTCTATTGAAGATAGTAAGAAACAACACAGTAATCATTTTTTTAAAAAAGAAAAAAAGAGTGCACAATACTGAAAGGATAAGCATTGAGGTCAGAAAAAAAAAAAATGCAAGGGCCCTGAATCTGGGACATATTTGATTTGTTCTAAATAGCAAGATAGAAGCAATGACATAGAAGACAAGGCAAAGTGTTGGTAATTTCAATGCTGCATGAAATTCGCTGAGTAAAAAGAAAAGTGAGAAGATGGGGGATGAGGCATTAAAAAAGTGCTAAGCGATAAGATTAATGTATTGCAGACCTAATAGGTTAAAGGTTATCAGAGTCATAGTAGAAAAATAATATAGTTTAAAGGAAGAAGTTGGTGGTCAGATAGTAGAGAAATTAAAATTAAGATCTTGGATAGAATATAATTAGGGCAATGCCAACCTTCAGGGTTGACGCTGAGAATAACTCACTACAGGAAAGATGACAGGACATGAAAGAAAGAAAGTGAAGAAATTGAGCAGCTGAATATTGAATGGAAGGCCTAAGTAACTACTGAAATTACAAGGATTTTAATAGGCTTAGTGTTGGAAAAAAAGACAGCATCGCAGGTGCTTAAACCTTCAGTGAGTGAGAGAGAGAAGGGATCCTAAGGGTTTACCAGTAACAGAGGAGGGGAGAAAGCAGCCTGAACTGGTATTACAAATTTCACAACTCAGGAACTGAAAAGAGAAAGGGGACAATATTCTGAAAGCACGGCAGAGGAGCAAAGCCAAGATTTAACTTCTGAGCAGGGAATACACGGTTAAAAGAGTTTTGAATAAAGAGACAGAACTGGAGAGAACTGAGGGGGAGGCAGCACTGTCAGGAGAGAGCCAAGTTTCAGTTTCATGAAAATAAAGATGATGAATGTAACCCCGAGTTTATGCGTATTGGGCATCGTTCTAGGATGAGGTCGTGAGTTCCAAAAGGCGTACAGTCAGGGGCTACCAAGTGGGGAGGGGTGGAGACGGAGCACATTTAAGGGAGACACACATGATGGAGACACCCTCATCACAATACAATGGGGCCAGCTTCTCACTGGGGTTAGCATTAAAGGGGATGACGGCAAGTTGGGGTTAGTGCAAACAACCTCCCAGAAGAACCGATGCAGAGAGGTTGGACACGTGGGAGAAGGATGTGAAATGGTACGAGAAGCACCATAGCTCCCAGCACCCTTTTTAGTCCTTTCATGGCAAATGAGAAGATGCACAAAGTTCCTTTGCTAAATAAAAGATGCCTAAAATAAGAAGAAAAAGTGTCCTCTTCATGTTCATCTCAACATGCCATTAAGGACATACCACGAACCCATGTACCTCTTCAGTTCTGATGAACACCAGAGAGTCTGGAGTATGGGAAATGAAACTGGAAGTTATAGCAGTGTGAAGGAAAGATTCCCTAATGTGAGGCTTTTAAAAGACCAGGAGATCTTTCCTGCACCACAGCATGTTCCCAAGAACACAAGAACTCTCACTTATGTCAGTCCACCTCGAACGTCGGATCCCATGCAAAGAACGGCAAGGGAATTTAGGGTTAAACAGTTCTTTTTTATTTTCAGATAATTTTTCTGCCCTCAAAATCCTTTACTTCTTTTTCCCTCAAAGGCATAAGCGAATTAAATTCATACTAACATCAGTGCTCTTCGTGAAATGATCTTCTAAGCCCACCTACACCCTTCCTCTTCTCAAGTTACTTCCTCAAAGCACAGTTTCAAAGCTGCAGTTCTAATTCACACAGACCTTAATCTATGAAGTCATGTTTCTCATTTCTCAGGTAGGAGAGGGAAAAAAACGTTTCCTCTATCATTAGACTCAGAGGTTTCTGAATTAAACCAATGAAAGATATATCAACAGATGTAAAAGGCATATAAATTTCATTGATGTTATTACTTTTTGGGGTTTTTTATTTTAAAGAGAATAAAACAAAAGAGGACAAAACAAAGCAAATTAGAACAGAACAATGTAAGCAAAACAGCACTTCACAACAAGACAATTGGATATTAACAGTAGCTCTTTCTTTGAAGTAGTTGAGCATACCTTCACACACAATAATATCAAACATAATAAAATAGTATAAAACCATTCACAGGAATGAAAATATTATAGGACATTCAAAACCGAATAACAGAAAATGAACAATGGCTTCTATAATATCTCATTTTCCATAAAAATTTGTTTATACTGTCACACATATTAAAATCCAATAAGATACAACATGATAGAACCAATGGAAATAGAAGGACAAAAGCATGGTAGGGCTTCAAAGCAAGATGGTACTAAATCAGCAATTGCTGCCATAATGTCTTGTTTTCTTCAAAGCAACTGTTCATACCATCACAAATAATATCAAACAAAGCAGAATAAAACCATTCCAACCAATGAATAAGAACATTATAAGACTTCAAAGCAATGTAATGGGGAAACATGATTATCATCAAATCTCATGTACTCATCATTTCTTACACTAGGGAGACTATACAGTATTTATATATGTGAGTTTGATTTATTTCAATTGTGAGTATGGTCTCAAGTTGCATCCATTTATTTATAAATATCTCAATGTGATCATTCTTTATAGCTGAGTAGTACTCCATTGCATAAAAATACCACAATTTTTTTATCCATTCCTCAGTTGATGGGCACTTAGGTTGTTTCCAAGATCTGGCTATTACAAATTGTGCTGCTATAAACATGGGTGCATATATATCACTGTGGTAAGATGTTTTCAGTTCTGGGAATATGCCTAGGAGTGGAATAGCTGGGTCAAATGGGACTTCCAATCCCAGCTTTCTGAGGAATCTCCAGATTGACCTCCATAGTGGTTGCACCAACAGTGCAGAAGAGTTCCTTTTTCCCCACAGCCTCTCCAGCATTTATTGTTGGTAGTTTTGTTGATCCTGGCCGTTCTTTATGGATTGAGATGGAATCTTAGTGTGGTTTTAATTTGCATTTCTCTAATGACCAATGATGATGAACATTTTTTCATGTATTTATTTCCCATTCGTATTTCTTCATCTGATAACTGTGTGTTCATCTCAGATGACCATTTTTGGATTGGTTCTTTGAATTTCAGGGGTCTGATTTTTTAAAAATTCTTTATAAGTTCTAGACAGAAGTCCTTTGTCTGAGGGACAGTTGACTAAGATTTTTTCCCAATTTGTGGTTTTTCTTTTCACTCTGCTGGAGATTTTTTTCAACATGTAGAAACTTTTTAATAAGATGTAATCCCAATTATTGATTCTGGGAAGTATTTCCCATGCAGTTTGGTTCTCATTCATGAATTCTCTACCTACCCCTATGTTTTCAAGATTTTTACCTACTTTGTCTTCTAATAGATTTATTGTTTCTGTTTTAATATTTAGATCTTTGATCCATTTAGACTTTAGTTTATTACATGGTGACAGGCATGGGTCTAGCTTTAGTTTTGGGCATATGGATAGCCAGTGTTTCCAGCACCATTTATTAAAGAGACTATCATTCTTCCAGTGAATGTGTTTGGCCCCTTTATCAAAGATAAGGTGGTTGAGTGTGTTTGTAGTTGTATCTTCTAATATATTTCATTGATCTTCAGGTCTGTTTGTATTATAGTATCATGTTGATTTAATTACAGTAGCTTTGTAGAATAACTTCAAGTCAGGGATTATGATGCCTCCTGCCTTGCCTTTGTTTCTTAGAATCGCCTTTGCTGTTCTAGGTCTCTTCCGGTTCCAAATGAATTTGGGGAGTGTTTTCTCTAGATCTATGAGGTATGCTAGGGGTATTTTGATTGGAATTGCATTGAATCTGTCTAAAAATTTGGGAATAATGGCCATGTTCACAGTGTTTGTTCTTCCTATCCATGAATAAGGGATATCTTTCCATTTTCTGAGGTCCTCTTTGATTTATTTTTCAGAGTATTATATTTTTCCCTGAATAGATCCTTTACTTCTTTTGTTAGATTAATTCCTAAGTATTTTTTTTTTGGATGCTATTGTGAAGGCTGTGGCTTCTCTTTATTTGTCTCTCAGTGGTTTTGTTGTTAGTGTATAGGAATGCTATTGTTTTTCAGTATTGACTTTGTATCCAGCTATATTACTGAATTTATTTATTATATCTAGGAATTTTTCAATGGAATTTTGGGGGCCTTCTATGTAGAGTATCATTTCATCTGCAAATAATGATTATTTAACTTCCTCTTTTCCTATCTTTACTTCTTTTATTTCTCTCTTCTCTAATTGCTATGACTAGTATTTACAGTACTATGTTGAGTAGGAGCAGTGATAATGGACATCCTTACTTATGCCTGATTTTAAGGTAAAAGCTTTCAGTTTTTGGCTATTTAATATGATGCTGGCTGTTGGTTTGACATAGATGGACTTTATCATATTGAGATAAAGACCATTTATTCCAATTCTTTGTAAGGTTCTTATCATGAATGAGTGTTGGATCTTATCAAAAGCTTTTTCTGCATCTATAGAAATGATCATGTGCTTCTTATTTTTGGCTCTATTGATATGGTGGATTACATTTATGGATTTACATATGTTGAACTATCCCTGCATGCCTGGGATGAATTCCACTTGGTGATGTTGTATAATCTTCTTGATGATTTTCTGCATTCTGTTTGCCAATATTTTATTGAGAATTTTTGCATCTATGTTCATTAGGGAGATTGGCCTGTAGTTCTCTTTTTTAGTTAGATCTGTCTCAGGTTTTAGTATTAGCATAATATTTGCTTCTCGAATGACTCAGGAAGAACTGCTTCCCTTTCAATTTCATTGAATAGTTTGAGGGGTGTCAGCATTAATTCTTCTATGTATTTCTTGTAGAATTCCACAGTGAATCTGCCTAGGCCTGGGCTCTTCTTTGTTGGTAAGCACTTAATTACATTTTCAATTTTATTTATAGAAATTGGGTTATTCAGCAGTTTTACATCTTCTTGACCCAGCTTTGGTAGTTCATATGTTTCTAGGAATCTGTCCATTTCTTCTGTGTTATCAAACCTATGAGAGAAGAGGTTTTCGAAATAGGTGTTGATGATCTTCTGTATTTCCAGAGTCTGTAGTGATTTCACCCTTTTCATTCCTTATTGCATGAATTTGAGTTTTTTCTTTCCTTTTTTAAATTAGGTTGGCTAGAGGCTTGTCAGTTTTATTTATTCTTTCAAAGAGCCAACTCTTTGATTCATTGATTCTTTGTATTGTTTTCTTAGTCTCTATTGCATTAAATTCTGTTCTGATCTTTATAATTTCCTCCCTTCTTTTGGCTTTGAGCTTGGCTTGCTCTTCTTTTTCTAGATGTTTGAGGTGTAATATCAGGTTGCTTATTTGTGTTCATTCTGTTTTCCTAATGTGGGAACTCAGTGCAATAAATTTTCCTCTGAGACCACTTTCATTGCATCCCACAGGTTCCAGTAAGCTGTATTTGTATTTTTGTTTGCTTTTAGATATTGTTTAATTTCTTCTTTAATTTCCTCTGTGACCCACTGATTGCTCAAGTGTATTATTCAATTTCCATGTGTTTGTGGGGTTTTTGCAGTTTCTTTTATCATTAATTTCTAGTTTTATGATGCTATGATCCAACAACATGCATGGGATAATTTCAGTTCTTTTGCATTTACTTAAATATGTTCTGTGGACTAGTATATGGTCTATTTTAGAGAATGTCCCATGTACTGCTGAGAAGAATGTATATTCTGATGATGTTGGATAGAACATTCTGTATATGTTTATCAAGTCCATTTGTTCACAGGTATGATTCAGTTCTGTTATTTCTTTGCTGATTTTCTCTCTAGTTGATCTATCCCTTTGTGTCAATGGCATTTTAAGGTCTCCTGTTATAATTGTATTATTGCATATTTGATTTTTCATTTCTGTTAATACTTGTTTTGTATAGCTGGGTGCTCTGGAAATGTGGTGCATACATGTTTAAGTTTCCCCCTAACTAATATGTAGTGACCTTCTTTATCTCTTTCGATCATTCTTGGTTTGAAGTTCACATTGTCTGCAATCAGAATAGCTATCCCCTTTTTTCCTGGGTTACTGTTGCATGACGTATTGTTTTTTATCCTTTAGCTTTGAGTCTTTGAGTTTCCTTTTGGGTTAGATGGGTTTCTTGTATATAGCCTATTGTTGGATATTGTTTCTTGATCCATTCTGCCAGTCTGTTCTTTTAATTGGTGAATTGAGGCCATGTACATTGATGGTTATAGCTGATATATATTGGTTTACTTTTGACATGTTATCTTTCTGTTATTGCATCTTTATACCTTTTCACTCTGTTTAATGTCAGCCTTGCTTAATGGTTTTTTCCTATGTCTGTCTAGAATATTTTTCAGTATTCCTTGCAGGGTTGGTTTGGTGATCATGAAGTTCTTCAGCTATTCTTTGTCATGGAAGTATCTTATTTCTCCATCCATTTTGAAGGACAGTTTTACAGGGTACATCAGTCTGGGTTGGAAGTCTTTTTCCTTTAGGATCTGGAATACTTCACTTCATGCTCTTCTTGAATTCATTGTTTGTTAAGAAGTCTGCTGTGATTCTGATATGTTTTCCTTTTAGGTGATCTGTCTTTTCTTTCTAACAGCTTCTAATATTCTGTTCTTATGTTGGATTTCTGGGATGGTGGTTATTATATGTCTGGGTGTACTTTTATTTTGGTTATGGATATTTGGAGTTCTATATGCTTCACTGATCTGTATGTCAGGTTCCATTCTCATATTTGGGAAATTTTCAGCTATTACTTCTATAAATAGCCTCTTGATATCATTTGTGTTGTCCCCTTCTTTTTCATTTATCCCTATTAATCTTACATTGTTTTTCTTTGCATCATCTTGCAGCTGTTGAATTGTTATTTCCTGATTCCTTGTTATTTTTAGAAGATCTTTCCTTTCCTGTTCACTAGCTGTAATCTTTTCTTTGAGGTATGAAATTCTATCTTCACTTTCGTGGAGGTGGTTTTGCCAACTTTCAATGGAATTTTTGATTTCATGTATATCTCTTTGCATCCTCTTCATGCATTCTGTTTGTTTCTTATATTGTTCACTCAGGGTTTCCATTTTTTTGCATTGTTCCTCTAATTTTTTAACTGTGTCTTCTTCAGATGTGTTCAGCAGTTCTTTAATTATCTTTATCATTTCTTCTTTTACATAGGAGATTATTTCTCGTTTGAGTTCTTTTATAGCTTTCCAGAGTTTCTTTATTTCAGTTGATATCTTTTCAGGCATTTAAGGTGTATGGCTTACATTTTCTTCTATGTACATTGCTCCTAGGCTCAGTTGGGATGGGCTGAAGGTTTGAGATTGCATTTTGGTCTTTCATCTTGTCATTTTTCTATATTTCTGGGATTTCAGCAATGATCCAAAGCTTCCCCCAGTCAGGTTAGAAATCACCTTGCATGCCCTTGGCTCCTGGAATTCATGTGACCTCTGTTCCCCAGATTGAAAGAATGTCACTAGATGTGGTCCAGTCAGGCCAATGGAACCTCTGGTGCCACCTCTGGAGTCTTAGGAAGCTGGGCGGGCTCCTATCCACTGGGAGCGATGATCTAAAGCTCTCCCTGAGGCAAGGCAGGCATGCTGCAATTCACCTCATGAGGCCTCAGCTCCCCAGATTGAAAGAAGGCTGGGGTTTTTTCTTTTATCTGTTAGGGACTCAGTAAAGCAGTGAAAACCCAGAGAAATTGTTAGATCCAAAAAAAGTGATGAAATTTGCATACCATTTATATTTAAAGGGTAATACATGATGGAGAAGGAACTAAACCAAAACAAAACTCATTGGACTTCTAAGTTGATAAATTGTGAGAAGACAATGATATAGAAAAGTAATGGGATGCTGGGGATTTAGTTCAGCAGCATAAGTGCCTGCCTGGCAAGAGCTCTGACATGAGTTTGATCTCTGATACAAAAAAAAAAAAAGGAGGAAAAGAAAAGAAATGGGAGACAAGGATAATTGAGTCAACTTGCTTGTATAGATTGACTTTGGAGCTTTCTTTTTTGTGGTGCTAAAACTCCCTGGAGGATTTACAGCAGTACCCATGTTTCAAGTTTCTTCTTGCAGTCAGATAACTGTTACTCTGCTAGATCTGTTAATTCTCCAGTACCCAAGAAACAATATCTAGAAAACAATATCTAGAAGCAATTAGACATGGCTCAGGTTAATGCGAGAAAAGCAGCAGAGTAGTCCGTAATCCCAGACATTTGTCCAGTGGGTTCAAGACTTGACAAAATCTTTCCAGAAAACACAGAGAGCGACTGGAGGTAAGAGGGGCATCAGAGGAGTGAAGATTCTTATAGCGAGGACTATTTGAGTGGAATGGTGGAAAACAGAAAAAGGAAACATTTAAAGATAAGAGAAAATAATAGTAAGACTGGTTACAAAAAATGTATTAGACCTGAGAGCAGTGTGAAAAAAGGTGGCTTGGCACAAGCATTTCTTTTCATTAGCGGCCAATAGATGATGGTGATAAAAACAATCACCACTGGTACAAATTGCATCTGTAATAAAAAAGATAAAAATGCCTTCTTATAACTACAGAAACAACTTTTAAATCTCAAATTCCCTGGCAGGGTCTTGGAGACTCCTAATAGTCTACAACTATCACTTTATGATATGGTATATGTTTTATGTTTATCTTTATGTTAATCACTTTTTCAATATTCATTCAGAGATAAGACTTATCTCCCTTCCCCTCCTAGGGTCCGCTGACATTGGTGGGGTGATGAAGATGAGAGGTTACCTCGCCTTCTTCCCACTCACCCTCTATTCTCCTGGTCAACAGCAATTTCCAGCACTTGTGAGTTGGAAAGCTAATTTGGTATGTTTTGGGCTAGCCATAGTTAATGATTTTCCTGGAAAGTTCAAGGATTCCTCAGGGACCTCACACCCCACGGCTAAGAATTTCTCATCTGAAGTTCCCTTGGTGAGCCAGAGGTGTCTGTTTTTATAGGTCATTATTTTATTCTGCAGAGTCTAAGACCTTGGTTATCTTGTGCTGTTCTCTGTCCAGTCTTTCATAGCCCATTCTACTCCTTATGTTAAAGAATTTTCTTCATTTCTATAAATTTCCTCAAATATTTACCAAGATCATTAAAAGCGAATAGCCTCATAAGTGCATATATACTCAACCTCTATGATTCATCATAACCAAAATTAACCAAAAGATAATCAGCACTCTTTTTTTTAGATGGCCAAAATAAATCATTTAGCCACCATGCTTCAGTATAACAAAGTCTATTTTAATTACATAAATATAAACATTATTTTATAAAATATCTATATTTATACATAATTTTTCATAGATTTTGCTTGAAATCTGAAAGACTTGATCTACTTTTCACATTTCCTGAGAAAATATTATCTGTATACTGAACTTGTGAGAATCTAAAACATTTTGGCAAGATATACAAAGTTGGTAATTATACATTTAAAGTAGGTCAATCAATAATGTATACTCATTGAAGTTTAATGGCAATGTAGAGATTCTTATCTTTTATAATATTCTTAAGTCTCAATAAAGTGCTTTAAATAACTGATTTTATTTTAATTATTGTAAATAATTTTTAATAAATTTAATTGAAATGCCTATTTAAGATTTAATTTAAAGTGCAGAGCAGCCTAACCATACAAATGTTCTTAATGCCACAGATGATTTGTACTTTAAAATCCTCAGGGGAAAAAATAGGTAAAAATAAAAATGGATCAGCACAGCCTTACTAGATAAACCATTATTTATTTACTAGGTTTAGTACACAAGAGGGATAATGTTAGAGCACACACCGCTGTGATAAACGTAAATCACATTAGCATTTTTCATATCGGACAAAAGAAATTTGATATATATATATATATATATATATATATATATATATATATACAGAGAGACATAGATATATAAAATTCATTTTAAAGAAAAAAATACCTGCTCAATGCAATAGCCTACCTTAATCTGATGATTAAATTCCATGGATGAGTGGCCTTGAGCTGCTATGAAAATACAAAGTGTATCCATAGATTGGATTTTATTAATCTCCCGATTTCGACTGTCTTGTTTTTATTCTTGAAATAAACTAGAAAAGCACATTTATGCTTACATTCTAAAGCATAATTACTATGATTAAAAACTTGCAGTAACTTATGAGCTGTAAAACTAGTAAATTATATCCAGCCTGTAAGTAGAACTAATTATAAAGCTGTTGCTTGATTAAGGTGTTTATACTAAAGAGTATTAAAGGGATTAGTCCAAAGCTTTACATCCTGCAGCAGAGAATTAATATTCAGGATTTAAACACTCAAATTAATTCAGGTACAGCAAACGATTACAGGAAATAGGAACACTCGACCCACTAATGACCACACTAGTCCACCATGCTAATTTACAATCAGACACTGACTGACCTCTCTGCGTGTTCCCAGAGGACTGTTTTAGGCTAATTCATGTCCACTGTCCACCATTGTAGCCCTGGGTCTAGTCATCCTAGTGATTACTGTCAGCTGAGAAGCAAAGACTCTGCCTCCCTTGGCATCATCCCTTGTTTGGTGGCAGTAAAGCATCTCGTCTTGCAGGAAGTTTCTTGTGAATGGTAATTAACAATATATTATCACCTTTACCAAGAAACTACATTCTGTAAGAATTTTCTGTGAGCATTTCCAGTCTCCTCACTGAACAGTCTCAATACACTCCATACTTAACCTTTTGTGAGATCTGGGCTAACTGGAATAAATACGTGGAAGGAGAGAAAGAGTAGGTTAAAGTAACAGCTATTACAGTTTAAATCTGAAGATTCCTGTAGACCACAAGTAACCAAACCATGCTCTAGTCCACTGTCCAGTTTTCTCTAGGATTTGTTCTGAGATAAGTAGACTCAGTCTGAGCCCCCTGGAATGTATTCATTCAGAAATTTTATTTGTTTATTTGATAAGAACATACTTTTACTGTTAAGTCAGAAAGAGGTATCAAAATAAAAAGCAAAAATTACAGGGCAAGACTTAACAGAACTAGGAGGAGCATCATGGGAAATGAAAAGGCACAGGGTGCTTATTTACATGGGAGGGACAAAGACAGGAGCAGCGAGCGTGTGCTGAAGGTGCCGAGGAGGGAAGCCAGTGACGTTTTGGTTTTAGATAAAGAAATAATGGGACGAGATTTCCAAACCTCACTATAGGCTGAAGAGTCACCCTTGCCCTCAGCACTGTCATCCTCCCTTTTCCTGGCCTCTTTTTCTCCACCTTTGATCCACTCCATCTGGTCGTCCCTGGCTCTTCGTTCTCACCATCACCCAGTAGGTCCCCTCCTCAGCAGGGTGGCCTGCGTCACCCCAGACCCCGCCTTCTCAGTGGCCTCACCCTTCCTCAGGAAGCTCCTCTTCTGCTCCTCTTTTGACTTGTCATTCTCCGTCGCTGCCTGTTTGCTCTGTTTCTTTCTAATTTTGTCCAGGATTTCCAGTAAGGAATCCACTTTTTGCTTTATCTGGGTCAGCTCCTTCTCAGTGGCCTGCAGTCAGCTCCTCTTATCTTTCCAGACTTGGAAGAAGATCCCCCTGGCCGCTCTTAGAATTGAAGCTGCTTTTGCCCCTTTCCAGGATGTTTCCTCATACACACTGGCATCTCAAGGATGCTACAGCCAACAACAGAAGGAGAAGGAGGAAGAGGAGGAGGAGCACTGTGGATAACTGCACATCCTGTCCTGATAGTCACATCCGAAGGCGAAGTTCAAGTCAAAAGAGGAGCTGTACATCTCTGCTGCAGACCATTTCTCACCTGCTGTTCCTCTGGTCACTTCTGGCTCTACAACCATATTAATAGCCAAAACCTTAGGACCAGAGAGAACCACAATTTGGCCATACTTCCAGTAGATCCTCCACATCGAACCTCTTCACCATAAGAGTGCTGAGATCCCCAGTGAGCACAAGAGAGCTCATGGAGCCAGGATCTGTCTTGTTGGCAACATTGCTAGACATCGTGTTTGATAATAAGGTTGCTGACAAAGGCCAAAACTGTAGCTGAGCATCATAAAAATCTCCTAGGAGAGGAGTGACAGTAGTAATCCAATTCTGAGTCTCTTACTCCCAGGTTCTAGGTGGAGAAGTTGTCTGCTGCTTGAGTTCCGTAATGCTGTCGCAACTGCTCAACCTTCATCTCTTCACAAAATGCTCATGCAAAATCTCAGCAATTATTAAACTCTACCTTGTGGAGTATGGAATATTTAAAAGAAAGAAACTGATAATACAGATCTTCTTGCAGTGAACCAAGGAACCGGCACTATAGTAGGGAAGAGAAGATAATCATACTATTAACTATGTATACGTTTGAAAGCGTGTTGAGAGGCACAGACAGTGAGGTCAGTCATGTGCAGAAAGATGATCCCACAGGGAGAGCAGGTGTGCTATACAGGGCATTAGACCTGGGGCTTAAAGACACTGGATAAACTTTAAGTCTTGCTCATTGCACTTGTCAAAAATGTTTACTTTATATAGGTCTAACATAACTGTTGGCCAGAAGCTCTTCTGTTCTGAGACAGGGTTACACAGCAAACAAGATGAAACATCAGCTTCTTTCAGTGGAGATTTAAAAATCACTACTCTAGCTTTATCTTCAAGGAAGGGTGAATAACGAAGCAAAAGTCTAGAGGCTGGATTTGATGGCTGATGAGCTATAAAACATTCTGTGTGATGAATCATATGAAATATGTGAGTTTTGAGGGTGAAATCTTCCAGGGAAAGTTGGACTTTACTAGAAACATGCCTAGGGAAAAGATTCTCAGACCCACATACCCATCCCTGAAATTTGTCCTTTAACCAGTTTGTAGTAGATGACATTCTGATGCTGTTCTTGAACCAGAAAACTGACTCCAGATCCTCTACCCACACTTCTAACCATGAGAGTCAGACACAGGCACATTGGAAATGATACACACACAAGGCTTAGGGTTTAGAACCTTCCACCCAACTCTGATTCACTGAGAGCTGGCTCTTCCATTCCCGTACCCTGGGCGCTCCGCAGTGCTGGCAGCTCTGCAGTGGCTGCAAGGAGGATTAGAATCTGGGTAAGAAATGTTTAACAGGGAAACATCTAATTCATCCCTGATTAGAATAAGTTCCCTGACATAAAATTCCTAAAATCATGCTTAATTCATAGTAGTGTATTATATTCAGCATATACTAAACATTGTTGATGAGGAAATGAATTTGCAATGACTCATTTTCATCTCATCCTATGACTCTGCTTGACTAAACTCAACAAATTCAAGGTAACATATATCTAGGAAAGAGTACATTCAAGGTAATTCTCTTCATTCATTCTTTGAAAGTCCTTCTCTGACAATTATTTCAGAAGATATTGAAAAATCATACATACCTGATTATAAAATTTGCATAGTAAATAAAAGACTTTTCATGTCTTCAGAGGCCATTCTCTGAGCCAACCTCACAAGAAGGCTAGGTCAGACTCATGCAAGCACTGAGCTATAGGTTGAATCACCTGGCACTGTAGAGATTACCTAATGTTAGAGTGATATGGAAACAAAACTTTGCATGTTTTATACACCAAAAGTTTTTAATGAGTAAGAGAAGAGAACTGTGGGTTCATATTGACTGTACAGATAGGGAAAAGAGTTTTAATGATCATAACACCACATGCAAAAAAAATTTCTCACAGTAGAAATGGAGTTTTGTGATTCTCAGAAATCTTAACACTTAGCATAAGATCTTAGTTGTAGTAAGCTACTAAATAAACATTTTTTCTTATAATAAAAATGATGGCAAAATAAGTTGGAAAAGATAAGGTGCTATTTCAGGGTCAGTTAGAATGAAAAAAAGGGCCTGAGGCCTCTGCTGTTCGGAGACACCTGCATGGCATGACAGGGAAGCAGGACAGGGAAGGGGAGGAGAGGAAGGCCGTGGTTTCAAGAGGAGTCCAGCTGCGGCTGATTTCCACCGGTCTCACAAGGTGGCTCCCCCAGTGGGGCGAGCTTCCCCCACCACACTAGCCATGGAGCATCCGCGGGCTGCTCATGGGGGAGAAGTATGCGTGACCCTTCTAGCATCTTGGAGTGGCTCTGCAGCCACAAGCACTACAGGAGAAGAGAAGAGTTTGAACCACCGGAGCCCACACCCACAGCAGCCCACAGGCATGCACCGCTATCCAAGCCCTGCGACCTGGCCTGCAAGCCGTGATAGGAAAAAGAGAATGTTGCTGAATCAAAGAGAGAAAAAGTTTACTGTACTAACACAGAAAAATAGAAACACAGTGAAAAAGTTTACTGTACTAACACAGTGAAAAATAGAAACCGATAAAAGTTTTCTTTCAACTATTTACTAATTCTATAGTAGGCATAAGGCCACAAAATGTATACATTTTTCCCTTTAATTTTCACAAAAATTCAATGAGAGAGATATCATTATCCTCATTTTACAGAATAAAAAAGACTGAATCAGTAACTCTGTTTAACTCTCCAACCTTTCTGAATGATTTATTCACAAATTCCTTTCTGGAAACTTTATGAAACATTTATTAGCATTTTCGAGGATATTGAACTTTGTAGTCCATGAACTTTGAGGAACTTTGCTGTTATATAAAGAATCTAATAACGTTATGAAAAGGAAATTGTAGTAAAATGTACAAGGGAACCAGAATATGAGTATGTTAAAGAGCAAAGAAATGTGGTGGAAACAATTTCATTCCAATAAGAACACCGGAGAGATGGAAAGACAGTCAAAATTAATGAAAAACTCAGCTCTATGACATTTCATAGTTTGAGCAGAATTTGTGCCATTCACATCCTAACTACACATCAAATATTTGCTAAACCAATGATCCAAAAAAGAAAAATCATAAAGATAGAATGTATCTTCATGATATATTTGTAGACAGTAAAAGTATACAAATCATAATAAATAAATTTAAGAATCATGATTGCACTTACAGCACAGGAGTCAATCTTTGAGTAAATTATAACTGCACTGCTCATAGAAATACCACATTCTTATTTCTGCTTCTACACCCATATAGAAAAGGATCCTTATTTTACTTTTTGGGATGATCGACTAATTGCATACATTAAAGTGATTTGAAAATAAATAGTGTTTGAAAGTAATAGTTATCCTTCTATAGAGAAATGTAAGCCATTTTAGGATTTCTTGAAAATGCTATGTTTTATCCTAGTGATGTTTTTTCCTCTCCATGCTAGTGAGCACAGATGGACCCTGAGATTAGTTAAGTATCAGACCAGCTCAAATTATATGGTATATTTATAGATGATAGTGTAACCAGTTGGTGTATGAACTTTTTCTCTGAGTAGAGTGGATTCTTTAAGCTTCTTTTAGTTAGTTGGTGTTTCAGGATGAATGCTGTTTGCTGGCCAAGATCCTTAGAGTCAACCAAACTTTAGTAAAAGATCAAACTTGTCCAAAAGAAAAACAATGTCACATATCAAATTGAATTTGAATTTTGAAATGCAAGACAAAATTTCAAATGAGGATAAAATATATGGCAAACTATAGGCCTATTTGTGTGAAACCAGTAAACTGAGTACCTCGACTGAAGAAATATTAAATAGTGACTCCAATCTGGCCAAGTGAAAGAAAAAGATCTTCATTCCAAAATAGACCACAGTTTTATAATTACAAGAAACTTCATCTTTTTCCAAAGTTGAACTCAAGCAAGAACTTCATGTGCATCAGTACTAGTCGTTTTAGATTAATCATTTTATCTTTTGTCTTTTTGTTTGCAAATATCAGGAGTTTCCCCACTCATGGATTGTAACTACGACATTTACCCTGACTGTTATATAATGGAGCATCTTTTCAAGCAATAGATATGTGACATTCATGATCTCTGTCCAAGAGTTTTACAAATTGTTGTGAAGAATGTGTAGATCTATATAAATCTGATCAGAATAGGAATTCAGAGCTTTTAATTAGGGATCTAGAGTTTAAGGCTAATGACATGTCATTTTAAACAAAACAATTCATGCACACCATTGTATGTTTCCTTTTTCATGTGTGGTCTCACCAATTTTTAGACTATTTTGGTCATTGTTTTTGATAGCTTTATTTTATAATTGCAATTGGCATTGGAATATCTGTTTTGTCCACCACCTACTTAGTTTCTCTGGCTATTCTTCTGCTTATGTAGAAAAATATGGAAATAAAATTGTTTTTATTCATTTTCTTCATGTATAGATGCACAAAAGCTCACAACCTACAGGTTTTAGATAACACAATGGAGTTGAGTCACAGCCAGTCAAAACATATGAAACTAGATATAGAGGCAGCATAAACATTGAAATGGTGATGAAACGAACTGAGGAAGTAAAAGTATACAAATCACTTCCAGCTAAAGTAAATGTCACTTGAAAAAATGTATAAAAGGAAAGGAAGACAGCAAGCATGCTTGGTCTCCTGAGACTTTCACTTCTCCAATGTTTCCATCAGTCCCATGGTGGTGGCTATTGCTCTGGTGTTGATAGCCCCAAGCATTAGTGCCCGTTTTCTACCTGCAGATCTCACTGTGGGATAAAGTGTGCTTCTGATGGGACTGTCTTAAAAATTGTTAGGAAAAATTATGCTACACATGATAGATTATGCATGACAAACATTGCATTGTACTTCATTTCAGCCATCTGTTAACATTTTCCTACAAACTAGAGGGGTTTGTTTAAAATATGAAGGTGTTCTAATGTAGATCAGATTTGAAAGCACTTTATTAAGCCAGTGATTACATGGAACAGTTACATGTATGAAGCTTAACTAAAAATGATGTTATTCTGTGAGTTCACGTATCGAGGAAGTAACCATTTCATGTATAAGTAAATTATATAATTAAATTGTATTTGCATCACTCAAACTCTGACTTTTTGTGTGTATTTGCTTTCATATGTTAAAATATGGCAGGAAGCTTAATATCTATAATTTATACAGATACTATTCTTCTAGTCCACTGTGTTGCTGTTTGCTCTGCTGGCATAGTTAAGCCTGGTCTGATTCTTAAATAGCTCCACGTCTTCTCCCCTTTCACCTCTCCCTTAACCTCTTTTTTTAATGCTTGCTTATTCTTTCCCAAGCTGTGCTCCCTAGCTGAAAACCTCACGGGTGCTAGATCTCTCATTTGGTTCATAGCTTAGGAGTCTATTCCCAGTTGTGTGTCAGATTAGTGCTCCTATCAACAAGAAATCTCTAAAGTGGATTCCTTGACTTCCAGGTAAACTATAACCCCTTAAAGGTTAACAGGAACTCCTGGGTCCTCATGATGCATAGGATACAATGGCTACCAAACACTGAGCTTGGCTCTCTTTCTGCCATCCCATCCCATGCCACTAACTACCATTTACGGTCACTTCTCAGATAGACAAAAATAAGAGGAGACTAGAGAGATATTCATTCGTATTCCTAAAAATGAATCAGAGGAGAATGGAGGCTGTGAATGGAGTTGTGGGAAAACTAATAGGCTCAACAGTTGAGACATCTGGCCAAATATTAGACTCAGCACTCACTGCCTCATTAAAATGATTCCAATGCCTCTTCTTCTGCGAGGAAATCTGGCACACGCTGGTTCACAATTCTTTCCAAGTTAAAGAGAGCAAGTACCCTAGGGGACACCCACACAGGCTGGCAATGAGGAGCAGTTCAGGATGAGGTCTGAGGCAGCACAGCTAAAGACTCTCAGGGTGCAGTTTTCAATGCAGAATTACTGGAAACAGAGCGAGTCTATGGCAGGAACTCATCAGTGTCCATATGCACTGGATTCCTACACTAAATTGGATACCTTTCAAATTTTGTGTGAACTAATAGATCTTCTTTTCTCAAGATAGGCCAGTTTACTTCGCAGTTGAGATATGATTCTTTTTTAGTGATGTACAGATAGCTAATGATGACTTGCCAAGAACACAATATACAGATGCCAGATATTATGATCGAAAAAACTCAGCTATCTCTGAAGAGCCTTATAGTACCCACCTGATTGTGTAGTTAGATGACATTGCTGTAGGATTTCTGAATTTGTCATGGCTTTATCTTCTTGGCAATGCAATGAGTTCAAAAGGGGTGATTCTGTAGCTCTCAATTTAGTCTTGGTAAACTGCAGTGAAGATACTAAGCAATTTCTCTGAACTTACACAAGAATAAAACTTGACATGGAACCCAACTGTGTGTCTCCTCATCAGATGGCATGTGTTGTGCATTGATTCCTTGTCACAGTGTGTGAATAGTCCTCACAGAATAGACCTGCACTCTGCTCCTTTCTCCTTTCTGCTCATCTAAAATCGAAGTGGTAACATTTCTGATCGACTAAAGCTTGTGTGTTTTTTCAATATCAGTTTATTCTCCCTTACTCTTGTCCTCACCAGATATGTCATAAGATGCAGCAATAATTCAATGGCATCCTTTCAGGGCAATTATTTCCTTGCAATGATTTTCTACATTAGAGGCTTCTCTAAAAAGCTGATAAAGACCTCTGAATAAATTCAGCTCTGCTCAGGAGTAAGCATCAGCCATATTTAGATAGTAGGGGAACCCAGCTTCCCCTACCTGTATGCCAAAGGAAAAATATACTCTTGATTTGCCATTTAGTGGCTGATGTGGAAAGCTCACCATTTTAGAAAACATAAAGGTTTTCTCTCAAATAAATTCATTCTTTAAAACTATTTTTGTCTATCATTGAGGTATTTACAGGTGGTTAACATGTTCTTTGATGAATGTGGAGTAATGTACTAGCTGGAGAGTTCAACTGGATAATAACACATACTTTGGATCAGATTTAGTTTTCAATCTAATCTAAGGTTGGGCTGACATATGAGGGTACAAGCTATTTTTATTAATATTTTAAAATAATTGTCAGTGTAGTTAGTTGGAAATAAAGCTAATAAATGTTAAGAAAAAGTTTGGGCTTTTAATTTTCTGAAATTCTTTTTGTTTTATGAGATTATCTCCTTGTCAGACTCCATTGCTTAAAAGTTTGTCAGTTAAAGGTAAAATTATCATTATGCATATGCATAGTATAGTAGAATGACTTAGAGTTCAGTTTTGAAACACATGGCCTTTGATCAGTTTGCATACAATGGGGAAACTAAAAGGAAAGGGATATCATCCAATCAAATATTCTCTCCATTCTCTTCTCATGTCTCCACTTTGTATTTTCTTGTCTTCTCAATTTATTCTCCTTCTAGACTGGGGGAAATCTTTTATCGATATGGCCTTAAACGCATGTTAGCCCTTATATTCCTGTACTGGTCACACCAGTTTTGATATCTGTAATGCAGGTTAATGCCTTCTAAAGTAGAAATAATTATTGTGCACTGACCTTTTAACTGCCACAGTGAGTCACACTCTCTAGCCAGCATGGATCTTGAGATGGGTTCACTAGCAAGGGCTGTTGGACACTTTCCTGCTGAGTCACTTGAGGCAAATCCTGACTTGTTGACCTAGATAAGCTTCCAAGAATGCTTTCTCTGCAGTCATTAATGTAATTGCGGATTAATGGAAGCTGTAAGAAGGTCAGAACTTCATAGTATGCTGATAGTGAGCTTGGATTTCAATCCTCTCTGCACAATTTTGGTGGGAAATATTTCAATAAAATTGCATAAATGGAATAATATAGGATACATGACTTTTAGGTCACTTTTTCATTCAAAATAATGACATTAAGATTCATCCAAGTTGCTGTGTGCATCCATGGTATTTTAATTTTTATTGCTGAGTAGTGTGCTAAGGTATATATAACATCTGCATTTAACCAGTCTCCTGATGAGTGACATCAAAGCTGTATATAGTTTTTGTCAATTATGACCAAAACTGCAATGAACATATGTAGGCAAGTTTTAGTTTGACCATATGTTTTTATTTATCTTAATACAAATGCTATGGAATGCAATTACTAGGATGAATAGCTGCACGCTTAATTTTTTGAGGGATTTCTCTGTTTCAATTTTAATGGTATATATTTTATTATTTCAAATTAACATAAAAACCCTTAATACATATTCAGAAATCCCTGATACTATAAATCTAGTATATAAGCCATTATATCTTTAGTATGAAAGCTAAATAACTACGTAATTAAAAACATTACTACATTAATATGTTGAGATAAACAATAGAGAAAATATAAAAAGGAAGATCAAAATTACAAGAAGTGGGGCCGAGGATTTAGCTCAGAGGCTCAAACACTTGCTTGCTAAGTGCAAGGTCATGAGTTCGAACCTGGTACCAGCAAAAAAAAAAAAAAAAAGTGGGAAGAATGGAGTGTAGAATTTTGTTAAGATTTTTCTCTGTGTGTATTTGTGTTTCCTTTTTTTTTTTAACGATTAGGTTATATTGTTATCATTCCAAAATAAGTTATAACTAAAAGATGGCTTTTGCATGATAATTACAAAACAAAAACCATCAAAATATTAACACCAAAAATAAGCAAGCAATTAAAACATACTACTACAAAAAAGATCACTTATCACAGAGATTATAGAAGACTGATAAAGAAACTACAATAAAACTACAATAAAATTGAGTATCAAAATATAAAAGATATAGAGTGATTAAATAGGTTAAAAAATATAATGAAACCATATACCACTTACCAGAAACTTATTTCACCACTAAGAAAATGTGGAGACTGAAAGTAAAACAATGAAATGAGATTTCCCATACAAATGGAATTCAAAAGAAAGCAGGGGAAGCTGGTAAAAGTAGATTTTAAAGCAAAAGCAGCAAAAAGATATGATAATTATTTAAAAATAAAGGAATAAATTCAACAATAGGAAATAACAATTCTAAATATATATTTGACTAATATGAGGCACCCAAATATATAAAACAAATATTAATAGGCCTAAAGAGAAAGACTCCAGTGTCACAATACTGGCAACTTAATATCCTAATTTTAGCAAGGGGTAGATAATCCAGATTTTAAAAATCAGTAAACAAATAGCAGAGATAAATTGTATCTTCTTCCTACTATAGATCTCTATAGGTTTTTCTTTCCAACAACTATACAAAATATATCTCAAACAACACTTGAAATAAAGTCCAGGTTAGCTCATATAGAAGGGTGCAAACAAATCTCAACAAATTTAAAGAAAAACTTTGAAACTGAATAAATGCATGAAAATAAGACAACTTACCACAAAACAACCAAATGTTCTAGGTAGAAATTTAAAACGAAATTGAGTAATTTCTTGAAACATGTAAATATTGAAACACAATATACCAAAATCTGACAGATATAGCAAAAGCAATATTAAGAGGGAGGTTATAGCAACCAACACCCACATTTTTAACAAATCAGTTAAAATAAACAACTTACCCCTGTATCTAAAGAATTAAAAAAAAAAAGAGGAAAGAACAAACCAAACTCGAAAGTATTAGATGGAAAAAAAACTAGGTATCAAAGCACATTTGGGCCTATTTGTAAGGTCTACTTCTTAATTTTCTATTCTGTTCTTTTGATCTTGGTTTATGTTTTTCCATCAATGTCTCCCTGTCATGAAGACTTCTTTAATGACTGATTTTTCTCCTTTTATTATTTTTCAAAATTGTTTCAACGATTCTTTTTTGTTATTTTTTTCTTTTCCTCTTCCAGTGTTGGAAATGAAACTTGGGAACTCACACATGTTAGACAAGTTCATTAAAAATACATATATATATATATATATATATATATATATATATATATGTATAAATACATATACATATATGTATATATACATATATTCCTAGCTCTCAGGTATTCTAATTCCTGGAGGGGGAGGAAAGGGGATGGCAAAAAAAAAAAAAAGGTATGAAAATAGAGCTTTTGCAAATGGAAACAGGATCAAGATTTGGAAAAAACGGGAGAAGTATAAAGGTAGGGGCTGAAAAATAACAAACAGATTTAAGATACGTTATATGTATGTACCAGCTTCTCATGATTGTAGTCTTTAAGGACTCCAAACATGTACTAAGTGTAAAGCTTTAGAATAATCTCTCTAGCTATCAGAAACCTTGCTGGATGTGTGGTGCACACACATATTAATTGGAAGAGAATAGACAAGATTATCACGCTCACTATGTTTCATCTTCCAGTTTATAAACACTATAACTCTCCATTTATTTAGATCTTTGGTTTTTCTCATTAATGTTTTATAGATTTCATTATACAAGTCTTAAGCATGTTTTGTTACATTTGCTCTAAGTACCGCTTTTATAAGATTATAAATTACACTGTATTTTAAATTTTTAGGTCCAAATATTTTTAGAGCAATCCAAGCTTACTGTAACAGCATTTTTTTTTTTGAGAAAATGCATGCTTTTGTGACCTAATATCCCTGGCAACAGTCATTTTCATCAGGAAAAGTTTGATTTTTACCTGAGTTTAACGTTTTTTCTATTACCCAGGACACTGGAATCAGCACTAAGGCAGGAGGCAGCAGGAAATGACAGCTGAACTGGAGAATCGGACCATATAGGTGTCCCATACAGGCAGAGCCGCGGTGTTCTACCCACCAAAAGAAGGAAGAGGAGGAGTGGGCGGGGAGAGGGGGCTGCAGGAGGAGACGGAAGAGAAGGAAGGGCAAGAGCAGGAGACAGGAAAGGGAGCCGCGAGCGCGCCCTGAGTAACCGCCGGCTGTGACAAGTATTCTGCACTGAACTCATTCAAGTTCCAGCTAAGACTCCCAATGAAGTTTCTGTCATTTTTCTCTACCTACCCCCAACTTTAAATAACTCTTGAACCTATAATAACAATAAAAATTTAGAAATGCAGGTGGCAAAATACAGAAATTCATTAATTCAGCAAATATTCAGTACAAGCTTAAGTGTCATATTATGAAAGACCAACATCAGTAGATTGTAAGTCTTTTCTTTGCAATGCCACATTATGATAGGGAGATTATGCTACTGGTTTCAGAATCCAAAAATGTATTGGTTTGCAAACGTTGCCATAACAAAGTACCACAATTCAAATAATTCACATAACAAAAACTTGTCTTTTTACAATTCTGGGGATTACGTAAAATATTTTATTCCGTTTTTACTCATCTTTTTTTTTTTTTTTTTTGTATGTGAAGCTGCCTTTAAAGATTGCTAGGTTGATTTGGAGATCTTAGGAAAAATGCTATAATATTTACTTACCATATTAATATAGGTAAATAATCTTTCCATGAAAAATATCTCTGAAGATATTTTTAAATATTTCCCTGCAATGTAGCATTCCTCCCTGAAATCAGTTAATAGTATTCATTAAAATAAAGTGATATAAAATCTTAAAATCACTGTAATAAAAGTTGAAAGCACTTTCACAGTCAAACTGTAATGTTTTATTCAATTACGTAGGAGAGTTAAATATGATTATTTTGGTGAAAAATTTTGGTGCCAGGAACTGAATTCTGGACCTTGTGCCTGTCAGGCAGGTACTTATACCACTGAGTTATATCCATGGCATCTGGTGAAAATTTTTAAAATGTAGAGAAAAGATCACCTAGCAGATTCTGCCCCCATATATTCAAACAAGTTCAAGTTTTTGAAGAGAAGCTATAATAAGCCCTATAGCAAACTTTAAATAAAACAACTTTAATTAGTATTTTCAAGGTACAACTGCAATGAGGTATCATAGATAGAAAAAACTATGTTGGTAAAACTGGGTTTTTAACAGCATTTGTGCTGGGGAATATTTTTTGCCCAAACAACTTTCCATTGGTTTTGGATACAATGACCTAAGCCTTACTACATGCCTACCTATTACGTGCAAGGCCCTGTGCATAACACTGGAAGCATAATGTCACAATCAAAGAATTGTCTCTCCAGTTAGGCTTTGCAGAGGGGAAAACATGCTGTGAAAACTGTGATGGAAACATGCCCAGGGAGGAAGAGTCAAATCAGCCTCTGAGAAACTCTTGTGGATAAATACTACTATGAGTATTAAATGGTGAGGGAGTGTCTTTCAAGTGGAGAGGAGAGGACAGAAAAGCCACCCCAGTTTTGTGCCTCATCATGGTTAAAACATTTTAAGCAAAATACTAGTGTGGTTGGGTATGTCCTCTGAAAAGAGCAGTTTACTGTGAAGTGGCAGAACTCTGTCTCAACTCAAAAAAATCTCATCATAAGTCAAGGTAAGTAAGAGGAAACCCTGTTGTTTTTTTTTAAGAGAAAAAAGAAACAAAACAGAAAAAAAGGTAGCAACAATACAGAATTTTAAAGGAAAAAAAGAAAAGGAAAAAAAGCACTAACAAATCACTGGTTGATAAATTATATATTGTCATCTTGGATATAGTTGTTGATGTTACAAAATTAAAAGATACATAGTAGACATTCAAACAGTGAGACTGCCAACAGTTCTGCTCAACTATCCAACAAAGATTCAGCAATATGGTCATTATTTTATGCACTCAAACATATATGCAGTTATATCCCTTAGAGCACTTTTTTAAAAATTTATTTTATTTTGAAGGTAGTAAAATACAATAGAACAAGACAGGACAAAGCCAATTGAGGCAGTGCAGTGAAATTGGTGCAGAACCTCACAGCAGGTTACCGGGATAGCAGCAATAGGTACAATAGTATATCTGGTTTTCTTCACAATAGTTGTTCCTTCAGTTAGGTAGAGCAAAAGCGAAGGAAATACCGAAATCATAAAAACAGAATACTGAATAGAGCAGTACCATTGATCAGAACAGAGCAAAACAGAGATAAAAATATTTGCCTTCAAAGAGATGGCAGAGGAAAATCCCCCTTATTTGCTATATTGCATATAGTCAACCCCATAAGAGCTGCTCAGATCTCTGGCTCTCACTTGTTGGGGGAAGAAGAAATGGATGTTTGATTCTTAGCATGCACACTGGTAGGCTCACAGCCGCCCACCAGAGCAGTGAGCTGACTGCCTGTTTTCCCAGCACCCCAAGCTCTAACATGGCGTGGATCTCAGGAAACACTGATATGGTTCTCGCCCTGGGGCATCCCACTTTAGGCAGTTTCTTTTCCTCTCTTTTTTACAATAGCAATTACACATTTGGGATTTTGTTACTCTTATAGTTCTTATAGCTTTTTACACTAGAGACACAATGTGATATTTACAAATATGATTCTTATTTATTTCACTAATGAGGATAGTCTCAAGTTGTCTCCATTTAACTATGAAGGCATCAAGATCATCCTTTTTATAGCCGAGTAATATTCCATTGCATAAAAATACCACATCTTTTTCTTACACTCTGCGGTTGATAGGCATCTTGGTTGTTTCCTAGACTTAGCTATTACAAATTGTGCAGCTATGAACATGGGTGCACATATATCACTGTGATATGACCTTTTCAGTTCTTCTGGGAAAATACCCAGGAGGGGAATAGCTGGGTTGAATGGAACTTCCAGTCCTAGTCTTCTGAGAATTCTCCATATGGATTTCCACAGTGGTTGCTCTAGTCTGCACTCCTACCAACAGTGGAGCAGTGTTCCTTTTTTCCCGCAGCCTAGCCAACATTTGTTATCAGTTGATTTCTTGATAGCAGCTATTCTTTCTGGATTGATGCGAAATCAGAATGTTGTTTTTAATTTGCATTTCTCAAATGACCAGTGATGGTGAACATTTCTTCATGTATTTATTTGCCATTTGTATATCTTCCTCTGAGAACTGTATGTTCATCTCAGATTTCCATTTTTGGAGAGGGTCTTTGAATTTGGGAGGCTTGAAGATTTTCAATTATTTATATGTTCTGGATATAAGTCCTTTGTCTGAGGGATTACTGGCCAAAATTCTTTCCCACTCTGTGGATTTTCTTTTCACTTTGTTGGTGATTTCTTTTGAAGTACAGAAACTTTTCAATAATATGAGATCCCAGTTGTTGATTCTTTGAACTGTTTCCTGTGCCATTTGCATTTTGTTCATGAATTCTCTGCCTGCCTCTATGTCTCCAAGACTTCTACCTACCTTGTCTTCCAGTAGATTCAGTATTTCTGTTTTGGTATTTAAATTCCTGATCCATTTAGACTTTAGTCATGGTGATAGGCATGGATCTAGTTTCAGTCTTTGGCATGTGGAGAGCCAGTTTTCCAACACCATTTATTAAAGAGGCTATCCTTCTTCCAGTGAACATGTTTAGCCCCTTTGTCAAATATCAGGTGGCTGAGTGTCTTTGTAGTTGTGCTTGCATCTTCTAATCTGTTCCATTGATCCTCAGGTCTATTGTTTTGCAAGTACCATGCTGATTTTATCACTGTGAAAGCCCTGTTTTAAATAGTATGAATGGGTATAGAGAGAAGTGGATTGCCTGCAACATCTTAAGGCATAGAAAGTGACATGACACATTTATTTTTGAAACTGCAAGTAGGGAACCAAGCAAAAGGATTCCCAGAGGAGTGACTGAGGAAGGAGGTGAAGGGTTCACTGGGCTTAAACATGCAATTAGAAGAATTATGAGTAGTCACTAAGAGAGGAAGTTGTGGGCAAGTGTTGTCAGAGTGCACCTGGTAAAGCAACGGGTTTTTAACATTTGGTTTTTAACTTGTTGATTGAAGTAGAAATACCTAACAGATAGCAAGTAGTCAGATAAATTCATTCTAGGTCTTAGGAGAGATATATCCAATAATATTGTTTAAAAATATTCAATTATACCATAAATCCATAAAATTATCCATGGAAATCAGGCAAGAGTCAGTTAATAAATTGATGGTATCAGAAAAGAAATCAGTGATGAGAGTAAATAAAAAAGTGCCTCTAAGTGTAAAAAGCTAGAAAGGGCTAGTACTGCATGAACTACAAAGTCATTAGCACCACTCAGGGAAAATCAGGCATATGTTTGTCTTTGTATTTTTTCCTTCCATAGAAACAAAATGCATAAGAGATTTGAGTTACCACCATATTCCAAAGGATTGAGTATTCTCTGTGCTATATAGAATTTATACAGAAATTTGCTCTCCTTTTTTAGATGTATAAAATACTGAATAGAGCAACAAGCAAATTTAAATGTATACCCAAACTTTCAGGAAAGAAAAATCTTTATATGTCAAGATTGAAGGAAACATGCAAAACTAGAAAGAAGAGACTAGGTGAAATACGGTTGGCCTAAAGGGATACAGCAAAGCATAATGTCAGATGAAAAACTAATGCTTTATGTTCATGCATAACAAAGTTTTTACAAACAGAGATTTCTGCATAAATCTAGTATCACACATCACAAAAGCCAGAACAAATAAAACTTGCCTGGACAATTTATGTCTAAAGTGATTCATAAATAATTATAATTTATAACGCATGCAAATGAGAATTCCACATACAACTTATTGGATAAGTCTTGAAATTCAAATGAGAAATTACTATGAAAATAGGTCTTGCTTCATAGATGCTTTTTGGGTCCCAGGATACACAAGGGCAAATCTATCTTCTAGGAATACTTCCACAACTCAGTGCACATAATACAAAGAAACCATCGCTCACTGAAGAAGGATATTTGCTAAAAACTACAAAAGACACAAAGACAAGAATCACGGTAGAGGAATTAGGAAAAATATTTTTTAGTACTTTTGGAATAAAATCTTAATTCATTTTGAAAAGGTAAGCTATGCAGAGAAAAAGGGAGGGTATAAGCTGAAGGGAAGTATGAATTTAAAAATGAGAGAGATTTAATTATGTTTACATGCTAATGGAATAAAAAGGTGAAATTAAATTCATTTGAAAAGTGGAGGGCAGTCTGTGTTAACAAGTCTCTGAAGTAATATTTAGAGTATTGTTATGGCTTGTACCCCAAAGCCTCATGTGGTTATAGGTGGGACTTTTCAGAGGCGGCTGGACCTAGAATGTGTGAAGCTGGGATCGAGCATGTGTGATTACTAAATCAGTTCACTGACTGATTTTCCGTAGTTCTGGGAGTGGATAATGGGAAAGCTCTCCCTGGATGTGAGTGCTACCTGACTAAAGGGAGGGTCACCTGGACAGAAGATAAAAGGAAGAAAGAGGGCTGCTGTGGTCACTTGCTGCTTCTTTACTGCTTTGCTGCCCTCTGCCCGCCACGAACAGTTCTTCCTCTGTGACGCCCCGCTGTCATGCCACCCTACCTTGGGGCTAGCATCTATGGACTGAAATCTCAACAAAATGTGAGGCACACAAACCTTTCCTCCTTTACCTTTGGATGCCAAGTATTTTGTCTCAGCAACAAGAAAAGTAGCCAAGACAAACATATATGGAGAAATGAGCTTTAAACACTATAATAAAATTGTGTTGTAAAAAAAAAGGAAATAATATGTACACAGAGAAGCAAAAACTTACAGAAAAAAAGCAATAAGAGAGAAAAATTTCAGTTTTGCAACATTTCACTTAATTCTTAAATCAATGGGGAGATCTATATATTGTTAATAATCTTGGAGAGAATAAGCAATTACAAGGCACACAAAAAGATAAAGATGATAATCCATAATAAGGAGAAAAATCCATCAATAAAAGCAGGTCCATAGAGAAGATAATGAAATTAGGAAGAACAGATTTTAAACAACTTTTATAAATATATTCCCTATGTTTAAGAAATAAAGAAAAGGACCAGGGATAGCTTGGCAGCATCGCACCTGCCTGGCAAGCACAAAGTCCTGAGTTCAATTTCCGGTAGCACAAAAAAAAAAGAAAAGAAAAGAAAGAAAGAAAAAGAAAACAAAAGAAAAAAGGAATACAGAAAAGTAAAAACATGCTCAGAAGTGATACGGTAGGTTAGTAACAATTACATGAGGTGCAAACTGGATCAGGTTAATAGCAGATTAGTTACTGTAAGAAAAAAGACCAGACATTTTATAATATACTAATACATACCATATAAAATAAAACACACAAAAAAGATAAAAATATACAGGCTTTAAAATAATATCAGAGTCTGATATATGTACAATACAAAAATAACAAATGAAAATTTTTCCAAACATGCTGAAAATAATAAACCCACAAATCCAGGAAGCCCAACATCCAACATGGTAACATAAAGAAGAAAACAATAATAGCAAAATGCACTAAAATCAAAGCAATTAGAGCCAGCTATAAAGAATAAACCTTAAATGCACCCCAAGACGGGAAGGCTATGTGCAAGCAGCAAGAGCAATGTCAGAGAATGAGGAAGATGTGAATGACAGCTGACTTCTACGCAGCAGTGACAGAAGCCAGAAGAACAGATTTTCCTAAACTACTCAGGAAAGCATGACCGACCCGTACTGTTCTGGACTATTCTACCAACTAAAAATACATTTTTAAAATTCAGGACAAAATAAAGGTTATGTTAAGCATTCAAAAGATTAAAGAAAGTTTAGCGGCTTACTTGTTAAGAGGAATGCTGTGAACTGGTTGAACAGCGTCCTTCATACAGAAGGCAGATGAGAGAAGACGGAAGTGTGAACCTACCCAAAAGTCTGAAGAGCACTGGAAATGAAACTGTGTGAGTGATCACAAAATGTTTTTGTTTTCTGAAACTTTTAAAAGATGACTATCTTTTCAAGAACAGAATGTATTTATTGAGAGAAAGAAATCTCCTGTCCGAGGGAGAGATAAAAGGGGTCTCAAGTGGGACCCAGTGATTTTTATAGAGCAAAATCATGAGGTGAAGCAGATCCAAGGTGGGGAAAAATGGGAATTTGCAAGGCAGGCAGGTATGAGGTGGGACAGAACTATAGTCAACCAATATGATTATGAGTGTAATTGCTCAGATAAAACTGATTAAATCCAGATCAAATGGGGAGTCACATAGCAAGTAGACATGAATACAGAATAAGATCTTTGCTGGTAAGGGGTTGAGTTAATGACTCCTTCTGGCTTCTTCAAGGTGATTGGTACCTATTTAGAATATCAATCCTCGATGTTTACACTTAGGGTGTGGGTGCATTTGTTTTGTCTTTTGCCTTGAGATCTGGCCTGCAGCAGAGGTGTCTGTCTCCCGCAGAGTTACAAAGTATCTGGTCTTCTGCACTAGCTCCTTTGAGGGCCTAACCCTGTCTGACTGCCTATATAATATTTCTAATTATCTCAGCTGCCTCTGAAGAAGTACCCCAACAGCCTAGAGGGAGAAATAAGCAATGACTGATCTGGTTTCTTCAGCCTAAAGGGTTGTAGCTGTTGATCAGCAGTCAGAGACAGGCTGCAGAGGGTCTATCTAAACACCTCAGTAGACACCAGGCACTTTCATCTCGGGTAGGTGCACAGCTTTAAGTCTGGAGGAGATAAAATCAAAGAAACAATTATGCATACATAGGCCAAAGAATAGAGTCAATAGGATAATTATGAATACAATTAACAAAGATTTCTGCCAAAAGGAGCTAGTAAGATAATTAACTATTGAAAGAAAAAACTAATAGCAGTGTATTGTATTTTTTAAATTTAGAGTATATAAAAACCAAATGAATGGCAATGACAGGGCATGAGGAAGGAGCAAAGTGGAAGCCAACTATCATTAGGACTGTATGTGTCTGTGAAATGATGTGATACTCTGGAGGTTACACTGGGATTAAAAATACATAACTTTTAAAGCAGTCAGACACACAATAATGCATGACTGATGAGTCAAGAGAAAGAGAAAGTATGAAGTGGTAAATTAAAACACAATTATATCAATAATTTCATTCAATAAAAATGTTGTCAACTTTTCAAAAAGTGGAAGTTACCAGATAGAATAAAACACCAAGATACATCCTTATGTTACCTAGAAGAAACTCACATTAAATATGAAGATATAAACAAATAAATAAAAGAAAATAACAGAACACAAATAGGCAATAATATGATGGTATATCTCAGCCAGAATTTGTTGAACTTGAAAATTGTACATATGACATGCAGAATTAAAATGCATAGAATACGCAAGATGAGATCACTAAAGCAGTCTATAAAGCAATCAATCCAAATTATAAGTAGGAATTCAGAGGCTCTGAGACTTCATTTCAAAGATAGACTCTGAATAATCTAGAGAATAAGGAAACATGCTATGAACATAGTTATCTGATAATAAAAATGTCAATTTGCTAAGTAAATAAAAATAAAAAGTATCACTGAAAACTAAAAAACATTAAAGAATGGTTATTTAAATAGAAGAAATGAAAATGTAGCATGATTTGGAGTGATTGTGTGTGGGAAGGTAGTACAGAATTAATCAGATATTGGGAACTACTTCTTCCAATGCCCTTAAATTCAGACCCTGAAATTGTGGATAAAATAGCAATAGTAGCACACTTTCAAGTGGATTAGTGGTAAATGTTTCTGTGATAATAATTTAAATTCCACACACTGCTTTTCAAGATTTTGGTTGTTTATCAAAATCAGCAGGAAAGGAGTTTCAAAGGGCGACAGTTCACTTTTGATTTTGATAATATGGGAAGGGATAAAGAGTAAAGTTGGTAGAAAAACAAGAGTGCTAATATTAAGAAATAATGCAGTCAAATTTTAGAGATATATTCATAACAATATAACAAAACTGTGGAAAAGTAAGTTAACATTCATGTAAATAGAGGGTAAAAATGGAACACTTATTTTAATGGCATAATTCCATAGATATCATTATTTATCCATAAATTTAAACATATATATATATATATAAGAATTAATAATCAGAACATTAGATAGAAGCAATTTCTGAGGACACTTTATCACTATTAGTCGTATATTATTTATCAAAAATATATGAATATTATTTTTATTTATTTTGGTTACTTGGATAAAATAATTTGGAACATAATCCTTTCCTATCCTTGCTACAGTGTGTCTCTTGGTTTCCACATCATCATGTAGAGTTTACATCTTTTTGAAGCATTAAGATATAATACTAATTTCCCATCATTACATACTCCCAAGTACTGTATATTTGGTTATAAAATAACATAGACTCTCTCCTCATGATAATTATGTTATGGATAGTGCACTTAAAAAAATCATCCACAGTATGAGGGGTTTTTAAGATCCAATGTCCTCTCCATGATGACCCAGGTAATTTTTAAAATTTACTTCCTTTCCACTCCTACATGATCCGTCTCTCACTGCCACACCAACAGCAATATGCACCTGTCCATCACACACATGCACATTCAAGGAGATACTGAGGACTTGCAATGTGCTGTTTGCTCCAAGCGAAGAGTTCTAAGACTGTGAGAAACATGGTTCACTGTGGACACTCCCTGAAGATAATTCACGATTCTAAAATAACCCAACATCTTCTTAAATCCCAAATGGATGAACACCATGGTGGAGAATAAGAAAGCTAGATCGAAGTGCAGACAGCTGGTAGAGTTCCTTCATCTAGTGTTACTCTCTCCATGACTTTAAATGCTACACATTATAGGATCTTCCTTTAGCAAAAGTATAGTTCCATACAAAATGGGCCTCCAGGAAGTGCTGTGAAAAGAGTAGAAGCTAAAAATGTTTTAAAAAATGAATCTCAAGGGTATAGCACACAAAGCTCTCATCTGAAATTTTTCCATTTTGCCTTTTTTCTCTTTTCTTCTTCCTCCTCCTCTTCTTTCTCCTCCTCCTTCTCCTCCTCCTCCTCTTCCTCCTCTTCTGCTTCTGCTTCTGCTTCTGCTTCTGCTTCTTCTTCGTTTTTGTCATGAGGTCTCACTATATAGTTTAGGCTGGCCTGGAACTCACTGTGTAGCTCATGCCAGCCTTGAACTCACAGAAATCCTCCTGCCTCAGCCTCCTGAGTGCTGGAATTACAGGTATATAGCACCATGTCTGGCTCAACCCTTACTCAATGATAATCTCCTCACCTATTAAAATGTTTACCTATACTGTTTGTTTAATTGATTAGTCACATTATACTAAATGTAGAAGTACATTTTAATTTCATTATTTATAGTTTTATCTGTATCTTATACATGTATGTGTGTATATGATCAAACAATATGGTAAGTTTAAATTAAAAATAATTATTACAGTAAAAGACCTTGTCATTAACACCTTTATTTTGAGCACATTTATCCCATCATTCCTGATAGTTTCTACATTTGTAATCAGTAATTTTATTTTATTTAAATTTTATCTCAATTTTAAGTTTTTTTCTTGTTAGTACATGTTGGTCAACTGTACCAACAAGGATTACTTCATTGTGAGTAGTTGGTACATGTGCATAACATATATTTTAACTCTTTTTTTCTTTTTAAAACAGTTCTGGAAATCCTGTTTCATAAGTATGTTTAAGAGGTATGATCAAAAATACAATGAACATCTTTGCCAAGTGCTTTTCGAATGGAAAAATGGGCTGGAGAGACAGTGAGTTCTAATCCACATTTTTCACTGGCTATGGCACCATACAATTTCTGGCTCTTCCCCAAAGGCCAAATGATGATGAAAAATAAATACTGTGTAACTGGTGCAGGATGTTGAAGCAGCTATAAGAGTACAACTAAAAGACACTCACAGAAAGAACTGCTTTGGGGAGTGACAGGAATAGGGGGATAAACAGGCCCAAAGCAAAGGGAGTGTCTAGGGCATTGATGACAGTGTGTATCTCATCATAATTGCTAAAAAGTTAAACCTTCCCCATGTAGTTTATACGTGGTCACTATGTAGTTTGTACACAAGATCTTTTTGCACCTCTTTGTAACCCACAAACTCTCCAGACAAGCTATTATTCAAGAAAATCCAAGATCTGTAGCTATTTCTGGAGGATTCCATTGATATTAATAACACCAAAATGAAGTTAAAAATGAGAAATTCAATATATTAATCTATTAGTAATTTTTTTAAAAACTATAATGCAGACTATTAACTGAAGCTTTTAAAGTTACTAACCAGTTCCTTGACACTATATAGATGCTTCCATCAAAGAGCTTACAGAAAGCTATCTTTTCATCAACTGTTTTAATAAATAATGAAATTTTGGAACAGAGCCTAGAAGATGTTTCTGCCAATCATGTAAAATTGTTTTGACATGTTATTATGTCTATGATAAAAATTTGAAATTTATAATCCTAAAAACAGTTATTACTCTCAATTATGAGGTATAATTTGTATTATCAGAACACTAACCTCCTTACTATGTGAGCCTGATACTTGAAAGATGGATGGTGATATTTTATTCCATGAGGCAGATGTTAATATCATTCTTCATTGCTGGCTGATCTTTTTTATGAAAGCAAGTACCATAAGCCTGGGGATACCATGTTATATCTAATTATAATAAAAAAGAATATTTGTATCAGAGATTTCAACATTAAATACATTTATTGTAGGTTCTGTTTGCATTGCTAAAATAAAATTGACAAAATAATGTTACTCTTTAGAAACTGGGTTTTAACCAGGCAGTATGGGGGGGGGGACACACAGTACTAAGAGCAACACAAAAGCTTGAGATGATATCCGTTCTCTTAAGCACAAAGCTGGAGGTAGCTTTTAGAGAGATGATTAATGCTTGTTAAGGAAACAAAGATGTTCCAGAATAGCACCTTTTTGATTCCTAAATCACCCTAAAAGGACAATATTGTTTCAATAATAATTCAATCAAAGGATTAAATAACAATGTGACAGATTTATTACCTTAACACACAACCTGGTCACAAACAGACCATGGAGAGAAGAGTCCTGTCAAGATGTTCCTGGAAGAGAGGATTGCAAGCTGGCCGACTGAGTGGCGGCACTGTGAGAGAGCTTCTCTGAGGGAAAAATAAAATAAAAACAACTCAGATGCTGGAATCTGGCAACATGGAGAAAGCCAGGCAAAAGGAGAGGAATTCTCATGACCCAGGAAGAAACTGAGGAAAAAGAAAAACAAAAAAAGAAGAAAAGGAAGCATGGACAGAGGGCTGGAGCTGGGCGAGCCCCGATCGCTGTACTGGCATGTCTTAGAGTCAGGTGACTCACGATCGAGCTGAGATCGCGGCCCTGCCGAGAGCAGGGGTTGGTGAGCTCCAGACCTGCGGCTGGGGGAGGCCCTGAGATGGGGAGTGGAAAGAGCCAGTCGAGCTGCACGAACTTTGGTGAGTGACGGGAACTGGGTTCCCCAAACCGGGAGGACTGGCTGGGCGACATTTTGGAGTTGGGCAGAGCCGGCTTGAATTGGGGCCCTAGGCAGCATCTGCTGATGACTCCTAGTCCAAAGCAGATTGGTGGGATCTGCTCAGACTGGGCCACGACCCTGGTTGAAACCGAATAGCCAGGGACGAGGCTTTCCTGGGCCAGTGGCATCCCCAGGGAACACACAAACCTGTTAAAGCATAAACTGGTTGACTGGCGTAGGGGGAGGAGCCAGCTCTCAGCCTGCAACTCACAGATCCACTGCAGACTGAGGGGCGGTACTTCCCTAGCAAGTGTGCTACAGAAAAACTGTAAGCAAAAGGAAAGGCCCAGAGACCTCCACCACCCACCCATCTGAAGGGGGCCCAAAACATGACAAGACAGAGAAAGAGCAAGGTCCCCAACTGCAGAACCAGGGACAGTGAGTTCAACAAAGGTAAATGCAGAGGAGGTTGAGAGCAGCAAACCTGTAATGTCAGAGACAGCCTCACTGGAAATAAAGAAATACATCCGTGACCTCATTGTTGAATTTAAATCTGAAATTCTAACTCAGGTGAAGCAAGATATAAGAAAACTAATAAAAGAAGTCATGGGTAATCCTCAAGTAGACACAAATGAAAGAATAGAGGAACCTAGAGAAAGGAGAGAAGCCTTTGATAAAGAATATAAACAAAACCTAGAATATATGAAACAGATCCAAAGAGAATATCAGGAAATTAAAAACTCCATTGAAACCTGGAAAAACCTTTTAACAGAAACTAAAGACAAACTTTCAAAACTTGAAGATAGATTTGCAAAGTATGATCATGAAAGGAAGGATCTCTTAAAAATAACAAGGAACCAGGAAGCAGTGATACAAAGGCTAGAAGATGACAAGAGAATTTATAACCTAAGAATAAAATATGTGAATGAAGATGCAGCAACAAATACAAATGAAATAAAAAGTCTATTCACAGAAATAATTAAGGAAAACTTCCCAAACATAGGTAAAGGAAGTGAAGTTCAGATAAATGAGGCATATAGAACTCCAGCCAGCCACAACCCAAACAGATCTACACCCAGACATATAATAATGAGGATCCCAGAAATCCATCACAAGAACAGAATATTAAAAGTGGTCAGAGAAAAGAAACAGATTACCTATAAAGGAAAACTCATCAAAATCACAGCGGACTTCTCAATACAAACCATCAAATCACGAAGAGCTTGGAATGAAATATTCCAAGCTCTGAAAGAAAATAACCTCCAACCCAGAATGATGTACCCTGCAAAACTCTCTCTCAAAATTAATGGAGAGACAAGATATTTTCACAACAAAGAGGAACTGGGGGAGTTTGTGACCACCAATCCAACCCTGCAAAGAATACTGAAGGACATTCAAGAGAGAGAGAAGAAAACCACCAGGGTCCCAGGAATAATGGCAGAAAGTCCTCAAAGAAAGGGGTAGACAGTGGAATGAAGGAGAAAAGTAAACAAATAACAACAGAAAAATAGCATAGCAGAGATAAAACAGAGAAGATTGGTTATATCACTGTTTTATCTTGACTGATTTTATTTGAATCTGGTATGCTTGAGAGTTTCGAGTCTGAGAGTAGGGGCAACTACTCTGAAGATGACAGGATTCAATAGGATACCTATTCTGGTTTGATTGTTAACTGCCTCTGAAGTCCTATAATGTCTCCAATGTTTAGATTTTATTAATAATGTAAAGCAATGCTATGTTTATATTATATTTGACGATATAGACAATTTTATTGAAAATAACTAGAGACATCATAGTGACTACCATAGATCATCTAGTGTTGTGTTTTTGTATGTTCATTTTGTGTTTCTCTAGGAATTTGTATTGCTGACTTGTTTTGATTTATTTCTCCCTCTAATACAGAAAGGCTAGGTATATGTGTAGACTTATACATGTGCAGAACTTCTAAGTAGTTTAGGAGAATGGATTATAGTTATTGTAAGAGAAAAAAAGGAAAAGAGAATATTCTAAAGGATATAACTACATGTATGTTTGAGTGTGTGGAATTAATAACCATGTTGCTAAAGTTTTAGTTGGATGGATGAGAAAAACTGACTGCAGTCTCACTGTTTGGATGTCCACTTTGTGGACTTTAATTTTGTAACTTGAACAACTGCATCTAAGAGGAAAGTATATAATTATCAACTAGTGATTATTACTTGTTACTATTTATTTTGTTTTGTTTTTGAGATTTTGTATTGTTTCTACCCTCTTTCCATTTCAAAATTTTTTCTTTAAATAAAACAATTTTTTAAAAAAAGCAAGAGGAGGAAAAGAAAGTGCTCTAAAAGAGATAACTGTATGTAACCTTAAGTGTGTAGGATTGATAACCATGTTACTAAGTTTTTGTTGGATTGGTGAATAGCACTGTTTGCAGCCTCCCTGTTTGAATGTCCACTTTGTATGCTTTAATTTTGTAACTGGAACAACTATATCCAAGAAGACAATATGTAATGTATCAAATAGTGATTTCTTACTGTTTATTTTTTTTTTTGAAATTCTGTATTGTTTCTACCCTTTTTTCTGTTTTGCTTCCCCCCCTCTTTAAATAAAAAAAAAGTTTCTGAAACAGCTAACCCTTTAAAATAAGGACTTACAACCTGCTACAAAGTTAACTGTCAATTATTGTTTGTTCATCATGAACATTAATGAATCTGTAAGGAGTACAAAAGTGCAACAGTGTATGATTCTTGATGTTATGGTTTGTGTTCAAAGCCTTATGCAGTCATGGAGGTGGCTGAATCTAGCGTTTGTGGTTGGTTTATTGCCTAGCACTGGGATTGGTGGTGTGAGTGCTGCACTTACCCAGGGGTGGTAGCTGGCATGCTTATATAAGTGAGGGAGGGAGGCATGCTTCTCCCCTTTTACTCTTTTGCTCTGGCTTCTTTTTCTGCCTGCTGCCTTGAAGTGTTGCCCTGGTGCTGTGCTACGCTGCCTTGGAGCCACCTGATTATGGACTGAAACCTCCACAAACTGTAAGCTAAATAAACCCTTCCTTCCTTCATTTGGGGTGCAGGGTATTTTGTCCCAGCAAGGAGAGAAAAGTAACTAATATACTTGATCTAAAAATACTTTGCAGTTTGATTGAGGAGATCTGGGTGATACTCAAGGAATGGCCAGATGCAACCTAAAGGAAATTAAATGCAGTACATAGCATTATTTTAAGCCTATAGGAAACCAAAAAAGAGAAAGCCAATCAAGAGTAAATTTGCTAGGGCAAGTTTCAGGGATCAGGTGAATTTTCTTCTGATTTTTTGGGCCTTGCATTAGTCTCCACATGGCATAGTGTATGCTTTCACCTGGATTTTGTGAGCAACCAAATTAATCACTAGAGTAAGAGTAATGACAGGAAATAAATTTCCCTGTACCTAAAAAAAAAGGAAGGACTGAAAGGATAGCCAAAAAAGTGTACATCTTATCCTTGAAAGACAAGGATGCATGCATAGGACTAGAATAGCATTTGAGATTATGAAATGAAATTCCAAGGAAAACAATTGGATGTGAATGCACAGGAAATAGTCAGAAAATTGTTGACAAGCATGAGGCTATTTAAATAACCTCGGGGGCTAGAGGTTTAGCTCAGTGGCATGAGTGCCTGCCTGGCAGGAGTGAGGTCTTGAGTTTGATCCCTGATACCTAATAATAATAATAACCATGGTAGCTGAAGATCTGAGTTGAAATCAGGGCCCTGGCAGACAGAGAGTGGTGCCTAGTGGAGGATTCTGCTGCACAGCAATCTTGTCACCATGGTGATCATTCAGTGACTACCTGCTCTGGGTCCTGAAGGTCACGTGAGCCAACATTTCATGTCGATGGGGTGCCTGGAGAGTTCTCCTTGCACAGGGCCTATTCGGGAGCATAGCTTTCAGGGTCTCTGAATGTCACCATACAGCACTCTTTTTTCCCAGTAAAGAGTGGGGTCACCCACTGAGCCAGTTCTTGACAGTAGCAAAAGATGGGACACAATAGAATGCAAATACTCTGTCACCAGGGTGCTGAGCTGAGTGCTGAAAGTGCAGCAGTGGGCCTGCTGTGTGTTTTTCAGCCACCTAGGAGAAGCCTTATTTCTATTTCTTTCCAGTGTTAATCCAGGTTAACCAAATTTGCTGGTTTCCTAAAGGCCTAGACTACTATTACTTTTACCATCATTTTTCTATTGTTATTGTTAGTACAATTAGCTTTCTTATTCGAATCAGATGGGAATAACAAAATAACCTAACTGTTAAAAGTCCTCAAGCTGTATTTGACTACAGTTATAAAGTTGGTTCCTACTCAGTAACTTAGGAAATTAAAAACACTAAATCTAGGATTTTCTCCACTGGGACCTAATCCAGTCCAATTTAGAAGTTGAGGATTTATAAAGGCTTTTCTGAAAGAAATGGGAAAATGCCAGCTACAATTTCTTGCTAGACTTGAACTGAATCTATTAACCTTGCCCGGAGAATATAATGTTACAGTTATCTCATTTACAACGTTATTGTATATGATTTATGCCCATAGTATCAAGCCTCAAACTAGGTTTTGTAGTTTTAAGTTAAATTTACATGTCTGTAATACAAATGATTTTTTCTTGTTCAGATAAAAAGATATTAAAAAGTGATTTATAATACTTCAATGGGTGGAAACATACACTATGACTTAGTCTACTGAGGGGAAAATATTAGACAGCTATTATGAATATGTACATTCACACCGCTTCCCATCTTTTAATGCATGCCTGGTTATAAGTCACTAGACATCTTTGGAATTATATTATATTTAGAATACAATGGCACACAAATCTATGTGAAAATCAGATTTAAAAGACCAGCCAAAAAGACAGGGAGAAAAAAATGTGTCCTGTGTGTCATTCAACTAAGATCATGACTGCTAAAACTCACTTATATGCTACCATTTTTGTGTTCTTTCTCTATCATAATGTAATAGAAGTGTTTTAAATGTGCAGTACAGAAGCTGCTTTGACATTGTTGCCTTTTATAAAACCCAAGACAATTTGCTTTGCTACTAATAGTAAGAGTTTGAGATTTCTTTTGTGAAGGATACTTAATTTTATTGGAAATAGTTATTATGCCACTTGAGAGATAATACATTCTACAACTTAAATTCAGTACCAGGCAGAGACCAAGGATTAATAGCACTTTTACCAGCAAATAAACAACATCTAGTATCCTCAAATGTAAATTAATACAAAAAATTCCTTATGTGACCTCTATGTAGGTCATACAGCATACAAAAATATATTTAAATCATACAATATCAAATACAGTTCATAACATGAGTGCAATTTAATAACAAAATATCTACTCCTCAAGCTTTGCTCAAAGGTAATAAATACACAGTTATTACTACATGGAGATATATATATATATATATATATATATATATATATTCAGCTAAAATAGAATTACAGAAAAATTCTAAGTTCTTTCCTTTTCTTAACATTTGAGAGATTTAACAAGTCAATTATATTTGTATTTACTAAAGCTTCTGTGTACAGTTAAATTCTATTGAGTTTCTAATGCAAGAGAATTTAAAAAGTCTTGACAAGATAGGGATTTAGTTTGCTAGTAACACTACAGTCTGAGACAGACATAACAGTTTTATGCATCATTGGAAAATTTGGTGACTTCTGTCTTTCTATTCTGTAATCTTGGGCATGGCACTGTCGTTCCCAGGCTCACAGTCACAGCTGTCATCCTCAGTTTCATCTCTCAGTCACCTCATTTTCATAAGACAGCTGCTGAAGGTGTCACACCCACATTTCATTTGGGAAAAAGCACTAAGGACATGAATTTAGAATGTTCTGGTTTGACCCACTTGAGGAATTTTCAGTGAAACCACATGAGTATTTCTGCTTATATCTTACCTATACCTAAAGAAATGTTAGAAACTGATTATCTGCAAGAGCAGTGCTATAGGCAGTACTCTAAACCATTATGTGTTTAATTAGTTTGTTGGCTGTCCTACACAAGTTTATGAAAAATTACATATGTGTCTATGCAGACATACAGATAACACTACATATATATTTATAAATATCTTTTTCATAATGTTAACTTAATCTTATTACCTTTAATTAATTATGCCTTATATGGATATTAATCATTCTCATTTTTTATTGGAATATTCCTTGTGTCTTTATGCAATTTGGTATTTATTTTATTTTTAGTAAGTGCACTGGTACAGTTTAGATACACATTCAGCACGGGAGACTTGTACCTGTGCATAGCATGTCTTAGTTCCTTTTCTTTTCTCCCATTCCCTCCTCTCCCCTCAATCTCCTTTCCCCTCCTTATTTACAAAGCTTTGTTTCCATTTTATCCTTTTTCCTCATTGTTCTCGTCCTTTCCTCTCTTTCCTCCGTTCCCCTTTACTTTTAAGCAGTTTCCTCCTATTTCACAATATCTTTTAAATATTGAGGTTCTTATTTAAGTTTTCAATTTATCACATCAGAGAAGTAATATGATATTTACAAGTTGATCTGATTCATTCCACTTGAGAGTGTGGTCTCAAGGTGCATTCATGTACCTAGAATTGTCTCAAGCTTATCATTCTTTATGGCTGAGTAGTGCTCCATTGTATAAAAAATACAGCTCTTTTTATCCATTGCTAGGTTGATGGACATTTGAGTGGTTTTTCTACTGCACATCGTGCTTCTATAAACATGGGTGTGCATATATAACTGTGGTATGATGTTTTTAATTCTTCGGAGAAGGCATCCAGAAGGGAAATTACTGGGTCAAGTGGAACCTCTACTCCTAGCTTTTTGAGGAACCTCCACACTGAATTCCACAGTGCTTACACTGATCTACACTCCCAGCAACAGTGGAGAAGGATTCATTTGCTCACAGCCTGACCAGCACTTGTTTTTGGTTGAGGATAGTCACTCTTTCTGGAATGAGATGGAATCTCAGTATTGTGTTAATTCGACTCTCTTGAATGATAACTGATATTGAACATTTTTTCATGCATTTGTTTGCATTTGTACTTCTTCTGAGAAGGTTCTGTTCATTCCAGATGCCCATTTATTTTCACCAGTTTCATATACATAGCATTAGTTTCTTTTTAACTCAATCTGCTATTTGTCTTTTAGTGGCAAAATGTGTTATGATTATGTTTGCTACAATATTATAATAGTTTTGTTGTTTTTCCTTATTTTATATTTATTTGATTGTATTTTGTCTTCTTTCTTTTTCCTGATTTTGTTGGTATTGTCATGGTTCGTTTTTGTATTCGCCTCTTATTGACTTAAAAATTCAATGGTGCATTTTTATTCAATTCATACTACTTTCTTATTTTCTAAGAGATACATACATTCAAGTTCACTTTCATATTACATTAATTTAGTAATGCGTTCCCTAAATGGCAGAACGCTAGTTAGCTACTATTATATTCATCTCACTTTTTCCCTCTTAACAGGAAAATCAGATTTTATTTCAAGAGTCCCAGGCTCCTTTGCGGGATGATGCATGATGTGCTAGAGACAGTTTGGGAGTTCTACAGTGCTGTGGAAAGGAGCCGGTTTATCTGCTGTATGTAATGTTCTTTGCCTTCCCACAATCCATGGCTTTCTGTGTAAATCACAGGTGAGACACCAAGTTCTGTAACCTGTCCTGGGATGCGAGGCAATCTCATAGGCATTTCCTTTGTGAGTACAGCAGATCAGAGTGTTGAATAAGTATGGATCCTGGTGATGTCATGTTTCACCAGTGAGGCCCTGGGCTGGACTATGCTGTTTGCCATAATAAAAGAGATGAAAGACAAGCTAGTTTGCTTAATTAAATGGAAGAAGGGTCTTAATTGTGGAGGCTGTCAAACAAGCTAGAAAAATAACATATTAGTTTTTTCTACTTTTGATCCTTCTCATCCAAGTGTGACACTAATAAAATACCTTCATCATTTCTCTTTTTCCATCATCCTTTTGAAACACTTTCATGTTTATTCTTTCCCCCCAGCTTCTACCAGAATACATATGATGATTTAGAAATTATTAAAAATTTTCCATAGATGACTTTTCTCAAACCAAGACTGCTCCCTTGTCTGTTGTGTCACTCAATTATCAAAATCCCGTGCTTTGTATGCACTTTCAGTTTGCATCGTTGTCTTTCTTTCATGTCTCTCTTTCTAACACTGGGAAGGGCTTCTCTGTTTTGCTGTTTGGTTAAATTCTATTTGTTTTTCTTTAGAGGAGATGGCTGGGCTCTCACCCTTGATATCCTGCATCTCCCAAAATTATCCCCTTTCTATCCTCATAGGGCCATGACAGTGTTAAGGTCTAAGTTTCATAGATTTTAGTTCTTACAACTCAATTGTCTGTCAATGTTTTCCACTTCCTTAGAGATTTAAATGCGATACATGACATTTCATTTTAAATCTTTAACTTTTAAAATTCCTGTTCTAGGCCAGGATTTAACTCATTGGTATAGTACCTGCCTGGAAAGTGCAAATCCTCAGTCTGATTACCAATGCCAAAATTAATTAATTAATTAAATTCCTGTCCTGTCACTATTACTTTTTTATTGTGTTTGTCAAATTCTAGTTTTTTAAAAAATAAATTTATATTTTACAGTTTTACATAACTGTCCAAGCATAGTAATTTTAAATAATTTTCTCTGTATTATCTCTATGTCAGAGTAATTCCATCTGTTTAGTAATTCTGTTTTTATGTGAGTTATGACTTAAAAAAACTTTTTCAAGCATTGCTTGTAATCTTGTGTTGTTCATTCATATTTAGATGTGAATAAATTAAAGTTGACGTTAAACTTTGTATGTCTTGCATTAGTTGCTGAGCAGTCACCTTCACTTTGAAATGAGCAGAAGGAAGTCAATTTTAGTTTGGGATTCCAAATTGTTAAAACAAGCAGCTATTTTCTTTCTGACTTATTTTCATTAGCAGAAAAATTTCCAGTATCTTATTCAGCAGCAAAATATGTTGCTGGTGTTATCTGCATATAGAAGGAGTGCCCAGCATTGATTTTCAGTACATAGCAACTTTCTGCACCCTTGTGTCTGAGCCACACTCACTGTAAGTGCTGACCCTCAATCCCAACTTTACAAAGTCTTCTGAGACGAAGCTCTATATCGTCCACCAATCAATTTTATTCTTGTATATAGCTTAAGGTAACAGAAGTGTACTTTTTTTAGGAACAGAATAGATTATCAAATATGATTTATCCTTGTTTTGCTATTGTTCAGCAAAGACTTTTATTACTTTGAGACACAAATATGCCTTATTCAAAATACGAATGTATAGGACTATCATTAGCTTAATGTAATGGTTTAACTGTGCCACAAAGTACATTGGATCATAGAAAAGATCAAAATTTGAATATTTGTAAGTTTTTCCAAAGATCATTTTTATCATAATTGAAAATGTGAGTGAATCTAATAAAAACTGAGTTTTCTCAAGTAACTTTCAATTCAATTCTTAAATTAGTTTTAGTTGTGATACCCTAAGAGAAATAGTCTCTTGAATCGAAATCTAAATGTAAGATTTTAATAATTCCTTAGTTCTTACAAAACTAAACTAAAAAGTATGTGACAATGCTCATAGCTAGAAGAGTCAATCACTTCCAATGTCATGGTCAACAGACAAAAGGCTAAGAAGATACCAATGTCATTTTAAGCTTTGAATTTGCTAGTTAACTCTTATTCACCACCATCAATTTTGGTGGCTAGTAGTTATGTTACTTTGACTAGACAAATATACACACAGGCAAAAGGTTGCCAGAGGGAAAGAACAACTAATATACTTCTGGTTTATGTTTAGTTTTTAAACAGTTTTATGAAACATAAATAACAGTCAGGTATTTGTGGTTTTTTCTCTTACTCCATCCTAAATAATTCAAGGTAAAGTTTTCATTAGAGTTTGCCAATGTTCATAAATCTGACTACCAATCAATCTCATTATACTCAATAAAAGATCAATTTCAGTAATAATCTCATTCTAAATACAAAAGATCAGTTTCTGCATTGGTTCCTTGTGTGCTTCCTAGTTAGGCAAGAAGTTCAGAGTTTCTTAGGAGAGAAGTATCATGCTCTTCCTGCCCGTGACAGTGAATTATTACTAGAAGTCTGACGGGTTTGAGTGATGCCAAAAGGTTGAGGAAAGCTCACTTCTGGGTGAGCCTGGATGGGTCACAAGGCTATGGTCTTGGGTGATGCACCTGGTTCCTTCTCTTTCCTCTCTGGCATTTTCCCCCGCTGTCTGCTTCTCAGCCTCCTGGAAGTGAGCAACTTTGCTCTATACACCCATGTGCAGTGATATTCTGCCTCCCCTCAGACCCACAGCATGGACTTAAGAAACTGTAAGACAAACAGCCATTTCCTCCTTTACCCTAGGAACACCAGGGATTTATTCCAGCAATGGCAAAGCTGACCAACATACTGCTTGACCAAATATGATATCAAAGTATTACTGGGGCTCAGAAAATGATGCCTTTGAGCACGGCCCTGAAGTTTTGAGTGCTTTGAACTAAAGAAGCAGCCTCAAGGTTTCTCTGACCTTCCTCTTCTCTGCCCTGTTCCTTGTTTTTTCCCTCACTGAGTGCAGAGAGAAGTTTTCTCCAGAGTTCTTTTATTTGACTTGGTGAGTTCTTCTAGGACACCTTTTTCTAGCATATTTTCATGCTTAAAATAAAAATAATTAATAAAAATAACCCTCAAGTGGATTACAAAAGACTCAGAATCCCCACAATACACAGGATAATATCTAAAGACTAACCATACAAAAAAATAAGAACACATGTGTGGGGCCAAGGAGGAAAATGCGAGTCTTGAGAGGAGAAACAAGAAGCCAATTCACCTTTCCCATGAGTCAGCCAGCATGTGGGCTGGAAGACAAGAACCCCCCTGCCCCTGTGAGCAATAAAACCAGCTCATTTGGAGGAACACAGGCTAAGTCAATCACAACTGAGGTACTAAAACAACTTAATGCTTGTATTATTTGATTGACTTTGCAGATCTAGGGTCAGTAGTCTGAGCATCACAACATACAATATGCAACTATGAGAGATTTGCTTCTGTCTTGCTTTTGAAATCCAAAATTTTTCTCACTATTTTGTTTTATTCCATTTTATTGTTTTGTTTTATTCAATGTTCTTCTTTGATTGTTTTTATTCTTTTCTATTTTGTTTGATTTGATTATGTCTGATGATAAGGGAAGCAATTTTGAGGCATTAGGGTAGCCACTGTTGATTGCCTATTATTCTGTTTTGAAGTCCTGTGTCACTTTCACTATTTTGTTTTGATGGGCTTTATTCTGTTTTATTTTATTTGGTTTTATTCTCTTTAAAATAAAATTTCAAAAAATGAACATATAAGCAATTTTCAATAAAAGAAAAATCATGACCATGATATTGGAAAAAAAGATCAAAGATTTAAGCCAGCTATTTATAATTATGTCAAATGATGTAAAGGAAAAATATTGGCAATAAATAAAAAGATAGAAAATTCATAGCAGTGAAAGGGAAATTATAATTCAGTCTTAGGGATATAACACAGTGGTAGAGTACTTACCTAGCATGCACGAGGCCCTGATTTAATCCCACCACCAGATCAATTGGTATTATAGGTAGACAGATAGGTCAATAGTCAGATACAAGATAGAGTAAGCCATATATATGACCCTAAATGAAAATGTGCCATTGAAAAATATATTATCTTAGGACTTAGTTCTTCAACTTGAACACAAAACAGTAGATATCATCAAATCTGAAAAGAGAGAGAAAAAACTTTAAAATGAAAAAAACTGGAAAATTCCAACACTGTTTTCATCATCTACAAAGAAGAACTGAAGTAACAGATGAATAACTGATTCTGAGATCAGCATCTGTGGGAGAACACAAGAACTCAGCAAGGGACAGACTGAAATATTGTAAGACTGGGAGACCTAGTAAAGAGGCATCAGATGAAGAACATAAAACTCTGTACCACTGAGGAGCCAGCTCCCATGGTTGGCAGGGAAACCCTTCTGCAGGTAAAAGAGTGAATGAGAGATTCCCAGTGAATTTCGTCAACATAGACACCAGGGATCTTGTGGATCAGAAAGTTTCAAAGTCACCACAAACTCACAGCCCACTTAGGGGAGTAACTGGGGCTTGTCTAACAGCTTCACTTTGGATGAGGAACCCGCACTGTCTTCCCATCATTCTCTTACAACCAGGCTTGTAGAGACAGGAGCCCTGTGAAGATGGGAGCTAGCCTGAAGTTATAAACTTCTGAAAGTCAGAAATTGCTGCAAATCTCCATTTTTGTGACTGCTCAGACATGTCAGAGGGGCCTTGCTAATGCGACTAAACCCAGCAGAGCAGCTGGGACCAATCCCACCGTGCTATTGCCATCCCGTTCCACACCCTGTTCTACTATGAGGTTGCCCCTTATAAAGTGATTCTTTCCTCTTCCTCTTTCCCAGCATGTCAGTTCTAAATAAAACCACATTAAAATGACAAATACATGAACTAATGGAGTCAGCTACTGCAGAAAAAAACTAAAGAAACACTGGTTCCACCTTCTGATCAGTAATCTTTTTTTTTATTTTTAAGAATCAAAAATGTCTGATAGTCTTCAGATAATCTCAGAGTGTAAGCCAATGACTTTTAATCTTGTTCTTCATTAAAAGTGAAACAATATTGATAGAAAAATAGTGTATTTACACTTAAAAATTACAAAGATTGGTCTGAGGAAGACTGGTTGTTATTGCAAGAATATTACAGCAAAAGAGAAAGATCAAATACCCCTAATGGAGATGGCTATCAAACCTGGAGATGGGACTTACACTCCCCCTTCCTGCTCTCCCATCCCATAAAAACTCTCTGTCTACCCAACTTCCTTGACGTGGTCCCTATAACTATACCCAGGGCATTTTCCATTTAGGTAGTTAACTCTCATAAGCTTTTCCTCTTCCCACCAACTCCTGTCTCTTAGACATTTGTTTTCAAGCAGCAAATGGAATTTTACCTTGTTGAATAACACCCTCAGGAACTGAGACTAGAGTAATGCAAGCACCCACGGAGTTCCCTGTTACCACTGGTGGGGCTAAGAACAAGTATGCGATCCATGGTTCTGATGGGTATATTACTCTGTACCCCTGTCCAGTATCGGTATCATTAGTGCCATGATTCCTGCAGCTGTTCCTCCCACACTACGATCATCGTGTTGGGACAGGAAAAAAGCACCAGCTAGAACTACTTAACCTGCCAGCACTCAGAGCAGGTGCCAGACAGTGGGTACTCTGATCCCTGCTGCTGCTTCATGAGCCATGGCTGGGCTTACGGCTGGAATTGTCAGACCCTCACCAGCAGCAGTGCTTACCTCGGGAGCACCTGGATGAATGTCCATAACCTGCCCATTGACACCACTCCTGTTGTCAAAGTGACTACAGAGCGGGTACCGGTAGACACATTGCTAGGTACCATACCTGCCTGGGCTGATGAAGTAACTCCAACCTTATGTGACCTCTAGAACAGTGGTTCTCTTTAACACCACTGTGGCATACAAAAGTGTCCAGTGTCCATGAAGAAGCGAAAGAGACATGACACTACATTACACTGCCCAACTAGAATAAAAGCCATTTTAAAGTACCAAACTGATATCCCAAGACATCTCTTCAGGAGAAAATCTTTTGACTATAAAACCAGTGGTTAACGTAATTGATCTGTCAGTTGCACAAATGTCAGAGCAGGATCAGAAGAAATATGAGTAAATGGAGTGAAGGAACCCATCCAAACAAACACAACAACTCCCCAACAACAAGCTTCAAAGGCAACAATACTGAAGAAATGCCTGATAAAGGATATAAAGAATGATTGTAAAGAAACTGAGTGAGATTAAAGAAAATACAGACAGCCAGTTAAAACTGGGAAAATAATAAATGACATGAAAGAGAAATTCAGCAAAGAGATAGACAGCTTTGAAAAGAAAGAGAAATACAGCAAAGAGATAGACAGCTTTGAAAAAAAAAACCAAAAATCTTATAAACTAATTGATTGATAAATCAAAAATATAGTTGAAAACCTCAATAGATCATACTGAGTAGAAACAAATATCATAAATACAGGGTAAGTCTTCTGAACTATCCCAGGAAGTAAAAATAAGAGAAAAAGAAACAGTGAAGATATTTGAGCCCTTTGGGGCACATTAAATATTCAGGCTACAAGCCCATTGGACAGTGTCACCCACACCCAGGGTGAGCCTTCCCGTTATCTGCACACAGAAATATGCTAACCAATCAGTGAAGTTTAATCATCACACTCCCTGAATTCCTTGTCACACAACCTAGATCTAGGAACCTCAAAAAGGCCCCACTTCTGAGCACATGAAACTTTTGGGGATATACAAGCCACAACAGGAATCAAAGACAAATAAAGACATTTTTAATTTTTTTTTTTACTTTAAAGTGAATAAAAAAAAAAAGCAAAGTAAATCAGAAGAGAACAAGAGAACACAGGACTTCAAAAGAAGACAACAGGAAATAAACAGTGGCTACTATAATGTCTCTTGTTCTCTTTGAAACAGTTGTCCATACCTTTATTATTATACCATAATAAATTAAAACAAAACAAAGTAACATAAAACCAATCAAAACAAAAGAATGAAAGTATTACAGGACTTCAAAACAAGACAATAGCAAATCAACAATGGCCACCATAATTTTTCTCATTCTTTTCAAAATAGCCATCCATATGCTTACACATATTGAAATCAAACAATAGAAAACAGACTAAAACCAATCAAAACAAAAGAATGAAAGCATTACAGGTCTTCAAAGCCAGGTAACAGGAAATGAACAATGATTACTACAATATCTTGATTTTTTTCAAAAGCAGTCATCCATTCTATCATGCATAATAAAATCAAATAAAACACAACAGAATAAAAACAATCAAAACAAAAGAATAAAATCATGATAGGATTTCAAAACAAGATGATAGGAAATCAATAATAGCTACCATAATGTCTCATTTTCTTCAAAATAGCTGTTAATACTCTCACAATAATAAAATCAAACAAAACAGAATGAAACCAATTAAACAAAAGAAGAAAGCATTATAGGACTTTAAAACAAGATAATAGGAAACCAACAAGGATGACCATAATACATTCCATTATGTGCAAAATAGCTGCCCATACCATCAGACACAGTAAAATCTAACAGAACAAGACAGAACAAATCCAAACCTAACAAAATTGTGAAAACAATGCAAGAGTTCAAGACAAGACAGTAAAAAATTAACAGTAGTTACCACCTTTCCCTCCCAGGTGTTTCCTCCACTCTCACTTTCATAATATCTATTGTGCTTTTTCGATTGCAAGGTGGCCGACTGACTGGTGGCACGATAAGAGAGCCTCTCTGAAAACAAAATAAAATAAACTCAGACGCTGGAATCGCATCAGAAATTGAACTATAGTTATGCTCAAACAATGAAGAAAATTGGAAAACATGATAAATGAACATGAACCAATAAGATCTATACTCAGTTGTATCTATAATTGTATTACATTCTAATGTATTAAACACTCAAAGAGCAAAGTTTGTCAGAATGGAAAAAAGAGCAAAATTTAACTATGTGCCTTCATTAAAAGTTCATCTTTAAGAATAGAGATAGATTTACAGTAAATTGATGAAAACATTTTCATGTGAGCAAAAAAAAGTTGAAGTAGCTGTTTCAGTATAAGATAAAATAGGCTTCAATGAAAAAAAAAGGTTCTTCTAAAGATAATGGACATCTAATAATGACCAAAAAAGTCAATACTACATGAATACACAGTATAGGACATTTGAATATGAAAAAACTTTAATGTAGAGACTCAGGATTGATGAGATAAAATTAATAGGATACAAAGATTAAACCACAATTATCTTTGAATTCTCTGTTATTGGATTAAAAAATCAAATAAAGACATATATTAACTAAAACAATGCTATCTACCACTTAAACTTTATTAACATTTAGAGAACTCTAAATCCAATAACTGCAGAATATTTAATTTTCAATGCATATGATATACTTACTTGGAAAGACTGGATACTGAGCCCCAAAACATGTCTTAATACATTTAAAAGATTCAAATATAACAGCATGTTATTTGGCCAAAATGAAACGAAATTAAAATGCAATAGAAATATATCTAATAAAATCTGAGATATATGGAAATTAAAGAAGCTTCAATAAATGTCATAATCATTCTGAGGACACCATGCCTGGGGCTGTTATTTATTACAAGACCTTTCCATCTGATTAGTGGAGTACACCCTCTAACCCCTTTCTCTCCAGTACAGTATGCTATATTATACCCATCTGATTTTATCCCTAATAAACATTCAAAATCTCTCTCTCTCTTTCTTTCATCTTCTCCCTCTTTCCCTTCCTCTCTTATGTGTTTGTACTTACAATGTGAGATGCCACATTAGTAGCCTTACAGTGATCCTTTTGTTGCAATCCATAAATGATCCAAGGTACTTTTATACCTAATTCACTTTTACATAAAAAGAAACGGGCTACCAGGAAAGCCAATGGCTGCCAAGGAACTTATCTGCAAAGACTGAAGTCAAAGCCTGCTATACCTCATCCAAAAAACCTACCCAAGAGCAAAGACATTTAATTTCAGTCTATGCTTCCACCTACACTTTTTTTGAAGATCTGAAGGAAATATATTAATCTGTTTATAAATTTAAAATTTTCAAAATACTATAATTTTGCCTTGCAAAATTAGTAATAAATGACACAAACTGATATACAGTTTAACTCTTCATAAATCATTATTTAGCATACTATTCAATTAAATATAATTTTCCCAGAAATGAGAAAGAGGAAGGAAAGAAGAGAGGGAGGGAAGAAATTGTATACCAATAATTAAAAATGTTTTTTTATTTTAGACTTTTCTAGCCTATGCATCCATATTTTAATCTTGAAATAATTGCTTTAAAAGGTGTGTCCCATCTGGGTATTTTTTTATAATTATAGAGACACCAATTTTTTCAACCCTGAAAATATAACCCCAGATACTAAACAGGTTGTAATGTACGTTTAGTACATTATTTGAGGATATTCATTGTTGTTATTGAAACAGCATAAAAAAATAAGACCAATGAAATGTAAAGGTCTGATAAGTTGTTACTGACTTGCAAACCTGTAAATAAATAATATTTACATTTAAATGCAGGCTGTGTGTGCTGAAAACTAGCAAATGAGAATTGACTTACACTAATGAAAGATTAAATCTTATATACTCCTCAATGGTACATCATATTACCCCCCATTATTAGCACTGTGATTACTACTGTAGTACTATTGCCCATTGATGACACCCATTCTGATCCTATGTGGCCTTTGCCAGAGATGCATGGATAAAATCTGTGACTGCTCAGCAGATCATCAGTAAGCTGCAGCTGCCAACCATGGGCACTTACCCTTCCGTGTCTCTCTGCTGGCCTTGTATCTGCCGAGTGCCCTTGCTGGTCCTCATCCCTGGTCCTCATAAACAGTGTCAGCAAAGCAGGCTGATGAAGCAGAGGGAGAGCAAGAGATAAGCCTGACAGACCTGACCAATGGATTCCAAGAGAGTTGTTTTCATTCCAGATGCATTTTATAATCACTCGGGGGTGTGTAAATATACATCAATACTCCCCTTTGCTTCTTGTTACATTTTGAAAATTAACGAAATAAAATATGTGATTTAAGCTTCTGAATTTGGTCTCTGAGTCTGTCTGCAACTGCTGAGGAAAGTTTTAGGACAGGTAATCTTGCTCTAAGGTAGAACATTCAGGCAATCCCAGTGCCTAAGAAAATTAATAAACTCAAAAACTGTGGCTAAGTATGGAATTGAGTTTGAAGGTTCTCTATCACCAGACTCAGTGCTGTGTCCAGCACTTTTTTTCACATACAGAAGCTGCTTATGAGAGTTAGCTGAAAGGCTAACACTGCTTTACACCCTAAATACCGAGTAACACAATGTATTCAGTGAAGCCTGAAATCAGGGTGCGGGAACCAAGCACATCATGTAGCTTTGCAAAGAGATCTAAGAATTGCCTGTCAGTTGAGTGATTTCCATCATTCTACATGAGGAAAAGCAACAGAAACACACACAAATATATACGTGAGCAACAGAATGTTTTATTTATGTGAAAATAAGTATTGGATACAGCACTGAATTTGGTGGCAAAGAATCTTCAGACTCAACACTGAGGTTTCAAGTAATTCACTTGATCTATCTTCTGTGATTCTTCTACATAAATTTTTGGTAAAAATTATACATTTTAATTTCTTAGATTTAAATGATTAAAAAGACCAAAATGCCATTTCATTTATGTTTTCTAAGTAGATACATTTTCCTGTAATACAAATTGTTAGTGTCAAATACTAAGATACTAAATTCTATATGTTTGGAGTTAAGTCATCCTTTGGTAAAAAGTCTTTAATTTATCCCAAAGCCAGTGTCCTAGGTGTTCTTTTTTTTCATATTTTTTTTTTATTTAAAGAGAAAAAAAACAGGAAAAAGGTAGAAATATTACAGAATTTCAAGGAAAGAAGATAAATAGTAAGAAATCACTAGTTGATACATTACATATTGTTCTTTTAGAAATAGTTATTCAAGTTACAGGATTAGAGCACACAAAGTGGACACTAAAGCAGTGAGAGTGCAAACAGATCTGTTCAACAATCCAACAAGAACCTAGAAATATGGTCATCAATCCCACACACCTAAACATACATGCAGCTATATCTTTTATAGCACTTCCTATTCCTAGGTGTTCCTTTTAAAATTAAGTTGGCTGGAGATGAGTTTCAGCATGTTTATAGAAGTATTTACAGAATGGAGTTTTGATATCTTCAGTCTCCAAAATAGTAAAGGATTTGCCTTCTGAAATTCTTGGTAGATGAACACATTAAACAGAGGTAGCCAGCTGTGGAATTTTATATACTTTAAAATATTATGCACTTCAGAAAATCTATATAAGTCTGACAGAAGAACATTCCAGGGTGAATTGTGACATATTCACCACTGCAAGTGCACAGAACAACTAAAACTCACCATAGCCAAATGTTGCCAGAGTCTTGAGAGAAATTGCTGAAATTTTAGCCCAAAAGATTATGGACTGGCAAGGAAGGAGAGCCTACTAAACATCAGTTTCTGGGAATCAAACTCTCGAGCAGTCCACTCACTGTAGTTAATATCAATTATGTCTGGGGTTTTTTTTTAAATTTTTTTTCCCCCTAACCTGTCACTAGAGTGCTATTTTCTAAAGATTTTTCTGGCTAGGAGTGTGTACTATGATCTGCTACTTACAGACACTTCTTAGTAACTATGAAAGAATATTTACGGAAAATATTTGGGCTTGTGGAGAAACTCATGAGTTCTGAGTAAAAGAAGGATGGAAATGTAAAGTAAGAATAAGTTATGAAAAAAAGGTCTGTACTCCTAGATTCTCCAAGAAGACTGGCTGATGTGCACTCCTACACTGTTTCCATCTTTGAACCTTTCTACTTCCTGAAATCTTCACTCTGCTTCCTGAACTCTCAACTTCAAATAGTCTCCATTTCACTGTGTGCCATGTCCAGTGCACCCCTTGAAGTTCCCAGGGGAAGGATGGCAAGAGGATGAAGAAATAAAAATAAGAAAATATACAGAAAGTTGAGGTCAGGCAGAACCCTCTCTCCTGATGGAAGGAAAGGAAATGCTCCACGACCACAGCATATTTATTTATATATTTTGCAGGTGACACACCTTTGCCTAGCAGCTTTGGACTGGAGCAGCTTGTTTGCATGGCCCGCCTCAGGGCTCTTGTTTTTGGACTGGCCTTGCCTTGCCCCTGCCCATGTGGTCAGTTTCCAGCTTCAGCAGCTTCCCTCATCTCCCCCTTTTGTCTTGGTTGTAACCAATGGGTGGCCAGCAGAAGTTGGAGGGCTTGTGTTTGGAAGACCCTGCACTCTTTTCTTTCTTGCAGTTATAGTTTTCTCCCGGATGTTTAAGACTAAATTAAAATGAGACCTGTATTATTTAATTTTTTGCCATTTATCAAGATCAGTTAAGTCTTCTCAGGAATTACCTTGGGACCATGCAGAGCTCCTCTTAACACTTCGGTCAGTGTCTCCCTTCTGGATGAGTGACAGCCATTGCTTGACCAAATTTCTTTCTGTAAAAGCGTGGGAGACTTGTGATTCTCCTTAGGCTCCTTTGTAGTCCCACACTCTCCTTGGTCATAAAACTAGGGACTTAGTGAGTTATAGGATGTCACAGAAGAAGTTTTATTATGTCTTGGGTTCTCACTGACCTCAAACGGTTGGGGCCAAGATAGTGGCTGTCCCCCTAACCCACTGTCTTCCTAGCTTTTGGTCTCCAAACCTCAATTGTTGACCATCCCGAAGAGAAGGTTAATAACACTACATTGTAATGAAGGCAATAGGCTTAATATTACTAACTTATCTAAATATTAAGCACCTTAGAACATAAAATAAAGCATGTATGTTTTAATATTTAATCCTTATAGAATGTTAACAGTTACATATTTTACAAAGAAAATTAGAAATAAAAAGTTATACATAATATAGTAGCATGACAATTATGATGACATTTTTGTAGCATACTTAAATTTTCAGTTTGACATGGCACAACCCATTTAATCAGTCCTCTGTATCCAGTATGTAAGAAACTTTCACCAAACTTGTCCCCTGATGGGATGTATATCATGTAAGTTTTTGTTAAAGGCAGATGTCTGAGTCAGAAAGAAAAGTCTATCTCTATAAGTAATCCTCACTCCACACTTTGGAAGACCTGCACATCTGTAGGCATGAATGCGTTCAATGTGCTACAAAAACAGTAATAATTGCAATCAATTGTCACAGCCATATGAAAACTTTTGTACCACAGCATATTTAAATCAGAAACCTTATTGTCTGATCCCCCGTCACTCACTTCTCAGAACTGTTGAGCAGGTGCAATAAATAATAGAACAATGCCTTACACAATGCTGTGTGCAGGTATTTTGATTCTTGCTCTTTCTTTCAGCTTTCATTGGTTGTGGTTTGTGGTTCATGAATACTTGATCTTGTTTCTCTGTCTTGGTTTCCCCTCCTTATTTTCAAAGCAGATTTCCAGTTCTTATTGAGTTCACTTTTTTGTCAAAACGACTACACCAACAAAAAGAAGGATTCAATGTTTCAGAGCCAGGTGTTTGGCATGAATTTTTAATGAATTGAAGTGGCCATTGTTTTATCCTGATATTTGAACACTTGAACATGTGCGGGTGTAGATTTGTGTGTCAGTGTTTAGGTCTGTGTGTGTAAATAAAACCTCTACTTTTGAAAAAAATGCAACAATTTATTCAAACTTAAGAAACTTGAGATAAATATAATCATCGTTGGGGAGACTGTTTCCATCATAGCATGACATTTCTCTATAAACTAGGCCAAAGTAGATATTGATTCTCTTTGTGCAATAATAAATATTTCATCAGTAAACATATCAAAGTTATGCTATATCTATTTGTGGCACACAAAGCGTATCTTCAATTTACACACTGAGATACTGATTTTCAAATGGTAAACAGGATTTATCTAAATAATAACTGCCACTTTAATCCCTTGAAAACTAAGTTTCTTATAAACTTCAAATTGTCATATAATTTTAATGTACAGAGATTTGACCTCAGAACTCATATTAGAAAACACTGTTAACTAAGATACATTTATAAATTTAAGCTTTAAAACCTGTTTTAATTAAATAGAAGGGAAATCAAAAAACCTTAACAAACACCTCACCAAAGAAAATACACAGATGGTAATAAAGCTTATGAAAAGATGCCTTGTACCATATGGCATCAGAAATATGCAAAAAAAAGCCCCAAACCCTACCACACACATATTAGAATGATCAAAATCTAGGACACTGACAACACTAAGTGTTGGCAAGGATTCAGAACAATAAAACCTCTCAAAAACTGCTGGTGATAATGCAAAATGGTACAACCACTTTGGAAGACAGAGTGATAGTTTCTTCCTCTTTCCACGTGACCCAACAATTGCACCTTGTCTGTTTACCTTTATGAAAATGTACGCCTGCACAAAAATCCCCATGCGGATATCGATGACAACTCATTCACACTGACATTTTTTAGATGCAACTAATTTGTCCTTCAGCAGATGAATGTATCAATAAACTGTGGCATATCCAGACAAAGAACAGTTCTGTGGTGCTGAAAAGGAGTGAGCAGTTAAGCCACAAAAAAAGACATGGGATGGACTTAACCTACAACCTCTGCATGATAATCACATGTCAGCTGGATTCACCAAGCACAACAGCACTCTTACAGGGGATGTTGACAGGGGTGGAGGCTGTCAGGAGTGATGAGGGTATGCACAGTGAGCAGGGAGAAGAGGTACATGGGAAACCTGTTTTTGGTGAACTTAAAAGTGCTTTATAAATAAAATCTAATACAGGTTGTTTTAGATTTTAATAATGTATGTATTAAGGCCCAGGAAAACAGTGTAATAAGCCAAAAGCCATAAATTGCATTTAATAAGCCAATAACCTACAGTTCAGATTTGTAAGTCTATACTACAAAATTCAAGAATTCACTGTTTTCTATGATTAAATATATAGACACAGTCAGAGTGACACATTTGCTATACATGCCAGTGAAAAAACAGCGACAGTCAGGGCTTTTCCTCTTTGAAAAGTCTAAGACTGTTTAATTTTGCATAAAGAAAAATCAGCATCAAGTATAATTTTTAATAAAATTATTGTAACTGGAAAATCCTTCAGGATAATTAACTGACATACAACCTTTTAAGAAAATTCCAAAACAGCATATTATAATAGTTAATAATTCCAAAACTATATTTTAACTCTCAAAGTGTTTGTGAGAAATTGAATAAGAAATTTTAATTTGTACTAATGTACCTCTACATTCAAATCCTCAGAAAAGTTGATCAACTCTCCATAAATTGTATGACTAATAAATATATTAAAATTTGACATTTAATCCTGTATTTCCTTTCTCAATTTAAGCATTGTCTTAAAAAGACTTCCCTTTGTTCTTCTATTTATGGTAGAATTAATGAGAAAGTTACACATTATTCTGCTGTCCAAAAACCTTGAATATTTTCTGCTAGAAATAATTCCTGACATCAATAAGTGCATAGTACAGTTTATTTGGAGAGTTTGTAGCACAGTGAAAAAATGTACAACCTACTGATTTCTACATGAAATCTCTTAGAGTTTTAAAAACAATAGAAAACTTAATGAACTGAATGGTATTATATATGCTATCATTTGATTGGTTTTTTAAGTTTGTGTTTCTCTATTTGTGTGTTGGAATGTATGTGTGTGTGTGCCCTAAAATTGACAGCAATAGTTTAATACAGGATTATACAAAATATTTTTGCAATGATAAGTGACTAGTTTATTCCTTCAATGCATATTTTAGTTACTGTGTGAATTAATTTATTTTACTTTTCTGTGAGGATGTTTCCTAGATACTTTAACTGACATTCATCATACTACTGAGCACAGAATATCTGAAGGAAAATGATTTTTGCTAAGTATAAAAAATGAATACAGCTATGATAGTTTAGACTGGTTAGTTTTTTATACTCATATCAGAATATTAAAAAGGATCTGCTTACTTTTAATTACATTTCTAAAGAGAAATGGCAAACAATAATATCCTTACAAATACAATATTGTTTGTCTTTTTACAAATAGAGTTCTGATAGGTCAGTGTCTTAAAAGGGATATATCTAACCTGCAGTTCCCAATAAATTAGTTTTATTATTCAGGAAGAATTATTCAAATATACAACATTGAAATACTGTGATATTTAACTGATTTAGTTGGGTAAGTGACATCCAACTAAATTGGATCAGCATAGGTCTGAGTGAGGAAGACCCACTGGACAGAAACGTGTTGCCTGAATGGTATAAAAGGCAAACAAGGAAGGCAGGCTCCTTTCATTTCACAAGAGGAGCTTGAGTTCACCTTCTTCTTGGGTATAATCTGGCTTCTAGCACACTCTTCAGCTTTCTGGTGCAGACCCTTCAGCCTCCTGATTTTCACTCACGCAGGATTCTACACTGAGCTCCAGACCTTTGACTTGATCCTTCAGATCCCAGTGCACAGACAGCCCTTTTGGCATTTTCCACACCTGACTGCGGGCCGACAATGTAAACTAATCTGGTCAATTCTCATAAATTTTTGTATCTCACTTTAAGTCTTTTCTATAGTAAGCACTGTTTGATACAAATATTTATTTTTTAAAAAACAAAATGTGGATGAGAATATGAATGAATATTTCACAAATGACCAAGTTCTGATGCAGTAAAATCATGTATGGATATATGACTGATTTAAAGCCCACAGTTGACCTATGAATCCTAACATAACATCATATGGAAAGTTCACTGAGTTGATAGTGAGTCAGATCCCACATTACCACTAACCTTGAAGAAACTAATTCTTATTGATTTTTAAATAACAAAAAATACAAGTATATGAAAAGTATTTAATATTCTTAATTTTATGACAATAAAGGCAAAGAGAAGCTTGTCATTTTTTGGTTAGGTTACATGAATACTCAAATTTTATTCAGTTATTTGCGTTCTAGAAGTAGAACAAAAGTTATAAGTAGTCATCTTCATATCTTAAAATTAAGATATTTAATTTGTCTTCCATTATGAAATTTTATCATTGTCTAAGTAGGTAAGAAAACAGTAGCAAACAGTAAATCAGAAGGATATAGGGCAATCTGCCCACCCTCTTGGTAAGCACCCCTGGTGCCAGCCATAAGGAGAACCAGCCAGTGACTTCTGAGATCCAGCCACGTTGGAACTTAGGCGGCTGCACAAAAAGGCAATTTGCCCACCCTCTTGGTAAGTGCCTCTGGCTTGAGCCAGGAGAAGAATCAATCAGTGGCTCCCATGAGCCTACCGGCATGTGGGCTGAGATTCAAACATCCCCCCCACCCCCGTCAACAACTGGGAACAGAGGTCTGAGCATCTCTGGGATGGATGACCATATGCAATGTGGCAAGTATGGGGGATTTCCTTCTGTCTTCTGTTTGAAAGCAAAGGTTGTCTTTACTGTTATGTTTTGTTATGACTGTTTTGCTCTAATTAATATTCTCCTTCAATTGGTTTTATAATGCTCTGTTTTTAGTTTGACTTCGCTATACCTAATTGACTGGACAACTATTGTAAAGATAATGAGATATACTATAGTACCTATTACTACTATCCCAGTATATTGCTATGAAGTTCTGTACCAATTTCACTGCATTGTCTCGATTGGCTTTGTTCTGTCATGTTCTGTTGTATTTTTACTACCCTCAAAAAAAAAAACCAAAAAAATAAAAAAAGAAGGATGTAGAATTAAAAACACACCATCTACTAACAGGTTTTAATTGACTGTTGTAAAATATGACAACCAACTAGAGCAGAGTACATGTTTTTTTAAGTATGCATTGAATTTTAATCAAGTTGAATTCTGAAACATATGTTTATTGTCCTGAGACATGAAACAAATCTTGTCAATTTAAAAGAATGTATAACATGCAAAGAAGTGGAATTAAACTGTATGATAAAGCAGTAAGCATACAAGCATAGGAAAATAGGCAAGCATACAAAATTTGGCAACATATTTTTTCTCTTAAATTTTATTTTATTTATTTTTATTTTTTTAGATTTTTTTATTATTTTGAAGGTAGTGAAATACAACAGAACAAGACAAAACAAAGCCAACTGAGACAATGCAGTAAAATTGGTACAGAATGTCACAACAGGTTACCAGGATAACAGTAATAGGTTGATAGTATATCTCATTATCTTCACAATAGTTGTTCTTTTAATCAGATATGGCAAAATCAAACCAAATACAGAACTTATAGAACTTATCAAAACAGAATATTGAATAGAGTAATACAATTAATCAGAACAAAGCAAAACAGTGATAACAATATTTGCCTTCAAAGAGAAGATAGAAGGAAATCCCCCCGTTTGCTATATTGCATATGGTCAACCTCCCAGGAGATACTCAGACCTCTGGCTCCCATTTGCCAAGGGGGAGGGGGGTTTGGGATGTTTGATCCACATGTGGGTAGTGTACAGCTGCTTACCAGGGAAGTGAGGAGGTTGCTTGGTTTCACAGCACCCAAAGTTCTAGCACCTCAGAAGATGCTGGCTGGTTCTCCCACTGTGGCGGCTGCTGCTTGCCCGAGCCACAGCTTGGCAACATATTTTTAATGATGATCAAATAGGACGTCCTAAGATAAATGAGAAAATATTTTGAACCGAAATAATTTGTTAACACAGCACACCAAAGCCTGTATGATGCAGTCAAATCAGTGCTTCTGGGAAATGTATAGCACTAACACAGTAGAAAAGGTGTCAAATCATAATCTAAGTTTTTATTGTAATTAACTAGAAAAAGTAAGTAAAAAATAAAGCAGAACTTAGGACATAAGATAGATACAACCAAGAATTTGTAAACAAAGAAACAGTAGTGGTAATCAATGAATAAAAAGCTGGGTTTTTAAAAACAATAAATCATAAAAAATAACAAGTTTCTCAAAGAAAAAGACAAAGGAAACAATATTAGGAATGAAAGAGGGAATATATCATTGCATACTTTATGGACACTAAAAATACAGTAAGAGACCACTCTACTATGCTGCTAACCCTACGCACATACATATGACAACTTAAAAAATGGTCTAAATCCACTAAAGCCACAAACATTTAATATTCACCCATGATGAACTATTTAAATCATCCTATAATTTAAAGAAACTGATTTAATAGTTCAACTCCCTACCCAAAAAGTATCTCCAGGCTCAATTTGTTTTATTAGCAAATTCTTCAAAATGTTTAAGACAAAATGAAAAGTCTATACACTGTTTCAGAAAATAACAAGCATTCATTCATTTGAACATAATTTCTGCATGATTGGATCGTACGCTGAATGCATCAGTACCCTGAAATTACATGAAAAGCACAAATACTGGGGTATAAACGTTGACAATCACAGGTGACTCTCAGAATTACAATGTGTGAGTTTTATTTATTGCATCCATGAGTGTAAGCTTGAAATTTCTATAATTTGTAAAATCTTGCTATGCCATTAGTAAGTCAATGCATAAAATAATTCATTTTTAGTAAAATAGTCCTATTTGCTTACTGTTTATGCACTCAGGGGAACAGAGATGGTAAGGATTATCTGAAACATAATCTAGAGAGAGACAGAAGCAAGTGAGACAGATAGAGGCAAAAACAGAGACAGACACAAACGCACATAGAGAGGAAGTGAAAGAAATAGTATTCATTTCCCATCCACTCCACTCATTGGCTCATGACCAGGAAACAGGACCACTATTCTTTCACTTGGCCTCAGTTGCTGAATGTCTTCCATAAAGTGAGCAACTCTTTGAAAACATGTGTATGAATTAAATCTAATATATACTACACATAATTTCCATGTGCTTTAATCACACATGTATATACATTGATAGGTATTTAAGTGAACAAATGTCAGCTTAATTAATAAGAGCTCTGAAATTTAGCAGAAAAAACTCCTGATATGATATTCAAGAAATGATCAAGCATACTATAATACACTATATGACAGAAAACACGGACTTGGAACACTAGAACAACTTTTGAAATGAAAGATCAGAATAAACAACAAATATAAGCTGATCTACTCACTAACTGAGACAACTTGTCCAGTATATAAACTTCCTGGGCTAAATATTGGATTTGTGATTTTTTCCATCAATGAGACCTAAGAGTAAACCATTGCTTATGGAACATACTTTAACATAATCTAAGACTCTAAAAGTAGAGCTTACTATTCATAAACTTATCATTTAAACATTTAATAAATATTTTTATTAACAAGTGCTACTCAGGTAAGAAAGGGTTGAGGTATCAATAACTTCTGTAGAAGTGAAGACACTTAGAGGTCTTGAGACTTCTGTTGCTTCTTTATACTTCATTTATTTCAAAATCAATTCAACATAGTGAATTATAGTCCCTCATTTAAAATTTTCTTATTTGCTTCTGTAACAGTTTAAGTAACATATTAAATTAAAACATACATTTTTCTATGAGAATCCACAGGGCCTAAGTGGAGAGATTGCAGAGTAAAAAAATACTTTCACTTGATGAATTTATATCATGTGAGCAGATACAGCACCAATTAGTTTGATATAATCTTACATAATATTTCCAGTCCTATCACTAGCCCACCAAACAAATTCAGTAAGAGGCATTTGGAGTGTACAAATTACTATGCAATGTATTTTCCTAAAGAGACTTGATTTCAGAGACGAGTAAAAGCTTCAGTAGTTTTCCAAGTATGGTAGATATATTTTTCCTTCGTTGGTTAGTGTCTGTCTAGTGTGCTCAATTCCTGTAACTGGGAGCAATGATTTATCCTATGATTTTAACAACTAAATCAAGCAAAAATAAACATTCTATTCCTTTTAAAACTTTTATATATGTATAACTGTATGAAATTATTGTGCATATTCAAAATATTTATACATTTTTGTACTTTATTGGACACCTTGATCTTTTGGTTGACTTGTATATTTTAGGTATGCTCTGTACCATTCTAGCATATGACTGTGTGCATTTTCTCTCTCTGTTCAATCACTAGTGTAATTTAAACTATGTTTAACCCTTTTGCTATTTCAAGCAATACTTCAGTAATATTCATATAGTCACACATATTGTTGCTTATAATTATCAATTTGTCTTAAAAATCAAATAGTGGCCTCATCTCTCTTGGTTTCTTTATATTCCAAAGTCTCATTTCTTTCATTTTTTCATAGCCTGTAACTCTCTGCCATTTTCAAATAAATGTTAAAGATGTTCAGTATTTGTAGTGAATCTCCTTGGAATCAGGATTGATAAATTACTTTGTCCACAATCTCGGGGATGCCCCTGTATTCTTCACACTACAAATTCTTCCTTACACCATACATTTTAGTGTATAAATAGCTATCTCTCTCCCTTTTAATTTTTTTCACACAGTTGTAAGATTAACCATAATAGGTGAGGTAAATAGGCTCACATGAACCTGGTTATTTGCCCTGACCATCTCATGGGAGACATAGGGTAACTACATTACCAAGAATTTCAAAGTTTTTGGACTTCTTCCAAACCTTTTCAACGTCTAATCTTGACTACAAACATGAAATCTCATCCTTTTTTTTTTTTTCAGAATCCAGTCACAGTTTTCTTCCAAAGAGAAGCTACCTTGATTACAGGTACTCAACCTCTGAAACTTATTTACATTCTTTGCTTGAAAAATCCATTTCTCTATGATATGTTGGTCAGCTTTAATGTTCTCCTGAATTTACAGGAAGAAGCAATTATTTTCCCTGAACTTAAACTTATAAAGTTTTCTTTTTATATAACAGATTTCTCTTTTGGTTGATGTTAACCAGTATTCACTGTTATACCGCCCATTGTGGCAGCTGTTTTTTGCACCACTTCTTTTTCTCCTCAACTAAAATGTAAATTCCACAAAAGCAAAATCATATCTGCAGATACCAATGCTTCTCTAGTATTTTATCACATGTACTTTATCACATGTAGAGATTACTAAGTAAATATTTCCCAAGAGGTTAAAAATGGGTTATTTCCATATGCCAGTACTATAAAATTCATAGCAGATTTTAAGGGCAATGAGAGAAAATAAAAGTGAAGGTGAAAGTCTTTCTTAACAATACACACTTTAAGGTATATTTTCTATTATAAAACCATATAATATAGATATTATGATCTCCCCAAAGAAATTAATATGCATGGAAATTAAGCACAGTTCTTAAAATTTAGCTGCTAATGGCACAACTAAACTTTAATCCCATGTTCATCTGATTCTGGAATCAGACCTATCAACCTCACATGTTTCCTTAGGTAAGCATTTCTGATTTATAGATAGCTTCAGATAATCTGTATAAACCCTGCAATTAAAATTCCTTAAACTCTGTATGCCTCTCTGCTCCACTTTTCCATGTGCCGTGCAGCACATGCAGCAAACAACTAATTCCTGTCAGAAGTACTGCATTCACATTATTTGTATTTCAATTTCCTTGTCACGAAGCTGTCTAGAATTATGATTATATATCGTTTTACTTAAAGACATCTCATTTCCATAAATCTCAGACCTGAGTTATGGTAGTACAATCAATTTACAGATGTCACGCCTAATACATATAAAACTGATGTTTTCCTGTATTACTGAGTCACTGAAATTGAGTGGAATGTTTTTCTAACATTGGGGGAAAGAATGTAGGATGAAGAGGAAAGCAAAACTGTGGCTTATGATAGAATGGACCTTAAACTGTTACAGAGCCAACAGGTTCAGTGTTCAAAAGGAGGACTTATGCTCAAAAGAGGCTAAATAATTGGCAATATGCTAAGTAACTTGCTAAAGGCACAGCTAGCAAAGTGCTAATCACTTTATAACACACATACAGCCTGTAAGTTACTGTGCTTTCTAGTGGCATAGCTAGTGGCTTTCTAACCACTTTATAGTGCACATAGTATAACTATTTGCTAGGTGAAAGATTCGCAAATAATACACTCTGGTGTTTTGTCTGAATAGTTTATGACTTCTTTCTCCCTGGCTTTTCTATGATATTCTTTTCTGTAAATTGCAATACTCATATCACCATGTGGTGTTTGGGTCTTTAACCCTTACTTATCATTTCAGTGCAAAATTTATTTCTCACACGAGTTGGACAATAAATTATATTCATCCACAATGGGGTAGATCCTTTTTCCCTTCAGTATTTATGAAAAAGGAGGCCATTCAAGGACTGTAGGGGAAGAAGACAAGCATTCACCAAGAAACAAGCTGTCTCTGCAACTCAGCACCATATGCGACCTGCTGGAGGGACAGCCAGATGCCAGCCTTTTTCTGTGAGTCAGCACTATTTTCAGACTGTGGGGGAAGAGAACACGAAGTCACCATGAAACAAGCCCTCCCTGCAAATCAGGAAGGCATTCAATGCCAGCCTCTTCCTGTGAGTCTATGCCATTTGTGGACTGTAGGGGAAGAGAACAAGAAGTCACCAATTGGACTGGCGCTAGTCCCTTAGGACTGCAGAATCCTAGTTATTAAGACTCCAATCTGGCCTAGATGAGGAGGAGGTACAGAAGCAGAAAGAGAAGTGTGGGCATATTAACTAGTCCCAATTTCTTAAGAGAGAGGAAAAAATGGTTAATAATAAGGACTGTGACATTGATTGGTTTTGAAACTTTTCTAAGAAGCTAGGAAGAAGGAAAATACCAGGCTTAGTCAGTCAACCATCAACTCAGGGCATATGGAAAAAGCTCAAAAACTTCTCTGACATACTTAGCAAAAATTCATTTCCTGCATTTAGAAGGGAAACTGTACTAAAAAATCTTCGGAAGCTTTGATTGTAAGGATAAAGTAGTTGGAAGACACTAAAAACATAACTGGAAAAGTGCTAAAATCAGAGCCAGTAAAGAAAAGGAATGGTACCTGTGACAGGCACATTTTGGTGGATACGTTAAGATTTTTAGCCTCAGAATTCCACGAATAATGGGATTTAATGGAAGTGGCACATGTATGCTTGCTACAGGAAAATAGACTCCTCATTATCTGGACACTATGCCAAGTCTTCTCTAGACACTGTTCTAAGATCCACTCATTACCCTCCTCCATGCTTCCTGAGTCACATGCCCACCTAACTAAGGAGTCAGTAGACTCTCTGCTTTGGAACCATATACATTCCCCCAAACTGCAGGAACACCTAGTTAATAGGAATGTCACAATGAGATTTACTACAAAAGACCAGAAAATTGCCAACTATGAATTTTGAGAGAAGCCAGAGATCATTCCCTTTACTAAAGATGTGAAATGGCACCAGGACAGCTCAAAAGTATCCATGGTCCCCAACTGACAGAAAACAATACTGTCAATAACTGAGATTTCTACTATCATTGGGATAATAGGGTTTTGGAATAGCAAAAACCAGGAATGGGTAGTTATGTATCAGCATAAAAGGAAATACAATTTTCATAGGCAGAAGCAAAAATGACAATCAGTGAATTTTAACTAAAACCTGTAGCAATGGGCATGATCACATTTCCAGAAATCATTGTTGACTTACACAAATGAAAAAAGTCAACAACTAGTATATAGAAGTCTGGTGTCTATTTGTTTTTTATTTTAAAGAGAATAAAACTATAATAAGCAAAACAAAATAGAACAAACTCAGTCAAAACAAACCAGCGCAAGTGACACAGACTTCAAAACAATACAAAATCAACAATGGTTACCACAATGCTTCCTGCTCCTTCACAATAGCTGCCCATAGCTTCAGACATAGTAAAAGTCACACAAAACAGAACAGAATAGAGCCAATAAAAACAAAACGATGAATATTGCAAAGGGCTTCAAAACAAGACAATAGTAAATCCAAATGGCTGCCGTAATATATCTTTCTATCTTTGAAATAACTGCCCATACCATCAGATACAACAAAATCAAACAAGATAAAACAATAAAACCCAACCAAACAAAACAATGAGAATGATACAGGACTTCAAAACAAGACAATAGGAACCAACACTGGCTACCACCTTCAGAAGGAGATCCCTCATAGATGCCATACTGTATACTGTTATACTCGGAATAGATGATCAGACCACTGGCTCCAGACCTGCAAAGTCAGTGGAACACAAAACACTATAAGCATAAAATTGCATTTCACCTCAATAGCTATCATCGCAGCATGTGTTTCACTAAAACAGCCAGTTGCTTATGGACAGGGTTGGGGGTTTAGCTCTTCCTATTTCCCAGCCTATACACTGGAAGGGGCTGTGGTCTAGCTTTCCTCCACAGCAGCCCATGCAGGGTGCTGACTTGTAGGAAAGGCTTGCTTTTTGTTGACTTCTTGTTCTCTTCCCTGCAGTCCATGAATGACACTGACTCACCAGAAAAGGCTGAGGTCTGGCTGTTCTGGCAGCAGTGGCCCATGCATGGCAGTGGTTCATAGAGAAGGCTTGCTTATTGGTGACTTCTTGTTCTCTTCCTGGTATATATTTAGACAGTAGGAAATTATGATCCTTCATCAACGTTGATCTATGCTGGGTCCTTCTAACACACTGATTTCAGCTGGGCAAGACCCTGAGCAAAAAAATCAATTTACTTATATCTGGAATGCTGACCCACAGAAAATGGATTATTTGACCTGTTAAGTTTATGATAATCTGTTAAAACAGCCTTAGAAAAATAATACATTCAGCAGATCACACTTTATTTAAAGGTCATTTGTATGGTCTATAGGTTTTGTGTAGGACTAATAACAAGAGTGCCTCAGAGACAGTCTGGTCTATGATATGATGTATATTCTCCTGTGGACTATGTAATCCAGCACATCCTGGGATGGCAGAGACAATTGTGGTGGGTAATGACTGTGTATTGTCACTCACAAGTCCCCAAAGAGAATCACTGCACAGATCTTCAGGGAGTCAAAGGAAGCCTTTCTGCAATAGTTCCTGGCATAATATCATATCCTCTAGGAGATCGTGGGATACTATGAGCTGGGAATTGTCAGACCACATATTATAAGGTCAAGCATTTTTAGCAATAAATCCAATAAAAATAATTTCATAGATTTATAAAAATAGCAAAATTAAGATTACACCCAAGCAGATATAAATGGATAAGTGATTTACACAAACAAATGGACTAGATATTACATTATCTATCTCTTTTACACTGAGGCATCTGTCTTACCTAATATATATGCCCACACAGGAGAAACCTTGGGTTTGGTTTATAGAAAGATTAACTCAAGTTTTTGGCCTAAACCATGAATAAACTGCAGTCACCTTATACCTTTGCTCTATGAGAGATTCTGAAAAACATTAGTGAAGAGAAATTCTTCCAACAGAGAATTTCACACTGTATATGTGTTCAACTTTGGGTGGAGAATATCTTTAAAAAATAAACATGAAATTACCTCGACTGCAGCTTACAAGGACATTATAAATGGATTCTGATGCCTAAGAAGTGAAAATGGTGCACTTGCCAGATAAGCAATCAAGACTACTCTCATTTGAGGATTAGAGAAACCAGGACTGAGTGGTAGAGGAAGGAAATCATGCATATATATTAAGCCCAGGAACCAGCTGCAGCAACTAAAATGATGGCTTGGTTCACTGAACTTTCAGTTTCATGTCATTTTTAGTGAATCTATTCTACCTTCTCTATCAAAGATCAAAAGCAGAGAAGATTCAGTGGGGAACATGAGTAATGCAAGTTACTACAGATGCTTCCTGTCTCTTTAACTTCACGGTGATTTTACTTACAGCTATGGTGGGTAGTATCCAACACGTTGTGAAATTCCTCTCAGACTCTTCTCTGTGTCTCAGGACTTCCTGTAGAGCCATGGACAGTGTGCAACCCACACCCAAACCCACTCAAGCTCACAAAATATTTAATACCCTCAGTGACAACCACAACCAACAAGCAGATAATGTTTGATAAAATTTTTCCTGGATATGGTATTGTTATAATTCATAGATTATTGCTTGATATGAGATATATTATTCTTATAAATTACGGAAGCTAATAAATTTAGTTATTTTCAAAATATGTAACTTCTGGCATGTTTGCATTCTTTTGTTTGTTTGTTTGTTTGTTTGGTAGGCTTTGTGGTACTGGGGATTGGACTCATGACTCATGTTTGCCTAGCAGGCATTTGTGCCACTGAGCTAAATTCCTGGCCCTGCATTTTTTTGAAGAGAATAAAAACAAAAATAAAACACAATAGCCAATCAAAACAAAACAGTGCACATGATATAGGATTTCAAAATAAGATAATAGGAAATCAACAATGGCTATCATAATGCTTTTTGCTATCTTCAAAGAAGCTACCTATACCATCAGATTTAATAAAATCAAACAAAACAGAATAAAATCAATCAAAACAAAACAATGAAAGCAATACAGGACTTTGAAACAAGACAATAGTAAATCAATAATGGCTACCACAATATATCTTGTTATATTTAAAATAGATAAAATAAAACAAAACAAAACAGAATAAAACACAACAATGAAAATTATGCAAGGCTTCAAAACAAGATAATAGGAATTAACAATGAATATCACCTTCCCTTTTTTAAGTTTCCTCCTCTTTCACCTTTACAATATCTATTGTGAATTTTGGATCCTACTAATTCCTTCAGTTATTTTATACTAGGAAGACAACGTGATACTCACCCATGTGACTCTGAACCATTTAACCTATGAGAATGATCTCAAGTTGCATTCATTTACCTAGAAAAGTCTTGAAATTATCCTTTTTTATAGCTGAATAGCTTTTCATTGTATAGAAATATCATATCATTCTTAGCCATTCTTCAAGTGATGAGCAAGCTATCCTTGCTTTTTTTCTGGTTCCTTGTCAATGGAATATTGTTTTCTCTCCTTTCACTTTCAGTCCATAAATTGCCTTTTGAGTTAAATGTGTTTCTTGTATAAGGCATATTGATGGATCCTGTCTTGAGATCCACCCTGCCTGTGTCTTTTTATTAGTGAATTAAAGCCATTTACATTAATGGTTGTGGCCAACATGTACTGGCTCATCTCTGCCATGCTATTTTCCTGCCTTCAGCTCCCTACTTTTCCCCTCCATTCAACTGCTTGCTCCACTTGATGAACCCCTTGTTCATCTTGTAGAGTTGGTTTTATGGTCATGAATTCCTTCAGTTGTTTTCTGACATGGAAGTATCTTGTTTCTCCATTAATTTTGAAAGATAGTTTTGCAGGGTACATCAGTCTGGTTTGGAAATTGTTTTCTTTCAGGACTTGAAATACTTCACTCTAATCTTTTCTTTACTTGATGGTTTGCATTGAGAAATCTGTTGTGTTTCTGATGGGTTTTCCTTTATAGATTTTTTTTCTTTTTATCCAACAGCCTTTAATATTCTGCTCTTGTGCTGAATTTCTGGGATCTTGATTATTATATGTCTGGGTATAGATCTATTTTGGTTCTGGCTAGTTGGAGTTCTATATACCTCACTTATCTGTATGTCGGGTGCTTTTCTCATATTTGGGAAGTTTTCTGCTGTTATTCCTGTAAATAGTCTTTTTATGTAATTTGTGTTGACTCCTTCTTTCTTGCTGATACCTGTTACACTTAAATTATTTTTCTTTGCATTATCTTACAGCTGTTGAATTGTTATTTCCTAGTTCTTTGTTATTTTTAACAGATCTTTCTTTCCATGATCACTGTCTGAAAACCTCTCTTCAAGGTCTGAATGTTTATCTTCAGTTTCTTTCAAGTGGTTTTGCCAGCTTTCAATGGAGTTTTTGTTTGTTTGTTTGTTTTTGTTTTTTTGTACTAAGGATTGAACTCACGACCTCATGCTTGCGAGGCAGGTGCTTACGCTGCTGAACTAAACCCCCAGCCCTCAGTGGAGTTTTTAATTTCCTGGATATTTTGTTGAATCTGTTTCATGCATTCTAAATCTTTCTTATGTTGTCCAACATTTCTCTCATTTTCCTATACTCCTTTATTTTTTTAATCCATGTCTTCTTTAGGTATGTTCAAAAATTCTTTTATTATGTTTTTCATTTCTTCTTTTACCTGTTTTAATTTCTTTTTTAATCTCATGAAGTTGTTTCTTTACTTCAGTTGTCATCACTTCAGAAACTTCCGGTGTGCAACTTCAATCTCTTCCATCTTTACATCTCCTGGACTTGCTGTGTAAGGGTTGGAGGCCAGAGAATGCCTTTTGCATCTTCATCTTGACATTTTCATGAGTTCTTCCAGATGAGTAGGTTGTGGGTCCCCAGGTACTTCCCTCTGGCTGATTTCTCTGAGGCATGGCTTGCTGGCTATCCTGGTCAGTGTTAGCTGTGGGTATCTGATGGTGGCTGGCAGATGCGTGGGTAACAGGGATGGCTACTGCTTTTTCCATCCCGTGCTAATTACCAGTAGGAAACATCCCTGATGGTGGGCTCTGGTATGTTTGTATTTTGTTTAAATGATTGAAACATAGTCTTAGAAACTCTTGACCCTATTGATGTATTATTTTGGAAAATATTAACCATATAACATAACAGGAAAACTTAATCTAGATTTTAATTAATGCATACCATATAACAAGCCTGACAATATTTTGCCCATTAGTAAAAATATTTTCCTGGTAGGAGAGACCAGGAATTAGAAGCTAATTTGTTGGTGATGGTGAAAGGAATTGGTGGGAGGAAGGGTTAGAAGAAAAAAGAGGATAACAAGGTTAAAAATAGTCAAAATGTTACATACATGCACCAATATATCATCCATCACAAATCTCATTATTCTACAATACAACATTCACCAGTACAAATATCTCTAAGTCACTATTCTAAGACAGATGGATAAAAGGATGGATCAGTTGATGATTGACAGGCAGATAGATTAAAATTAGAGTCCCGATAGGTTAATAATTGGAACAGACTATTAGAAAAAAAATTAAGAGAAAGAAGTTTATTAATATGTATATTGCACATATTTGTGGGAAACACCCAAAGAATCAGCTGTTCTCAAATAAGGAACTGTGAATTTCAGTTTATATAGCAGATGTATTAGTTAACCTACCACTATAAAAAAAAAAAGTAACTGAGAAATCAGCTTGTAAAGGAAAAGATTGTTTGGTTCACAGTTTTGAAGGTTCCAGCCAAAGATTGTTCATCTCATTGCTCTGAGCCTATGAGGAAGTGTCACATAATGGGAAGAGTTCAGGGAAGAGCAAACTCATTTACATCACAAGCCAGGGAACAAAGAGAAAGAGGAAGAGATGGTATCTCAAACCTCCCTCAGAGTAAAATTCCAGTAACATGAAGGCTGTCACCCAGACCCTGCCTCTGGAAAATTTCACCAGCTTGCTGTGGTGTCACTCTGGGGTCAAGCTTTCAAAGACCACTGGGGGACATTCAACACCCAAACCAAAACTGCATCTTTAACAAAGACAGTAAATGATTAAAATAACAAGACAAATGGAATGCACTTCAAATCAGCCAACAAATTGAGGGAGACAAAAAAATATTTGGAGAAAAAGTTTGGATAGTAAAGTGTGTTAAAATAAATTCCTCAGATATAGTCTCAAGACTGAAGAGGCTCTAAAGCTGTCTCCAGTGGATGAATTTTGTTCTCCCTGATAGATAAAGGTGGAAAAGATAACTCTTGTCTTTGTAACTTTTTGTCCTGAATCAATGCAAATGGAGGGAAGGCATGGAGGTTTCTTGAATGTGGTTAATCTTATTTCTCTTTAGTTCAATGATATTTCATTTTTTGAGGACGCATATCCTGGTCTCCTACAATAGTCAGCAGGTGCTCCTTCCCTTAACTTTATTATCTGGATGAAGGAAGTCTCCACCTCTTTTAAGAGGCCCATTAAAAATCTGTTTGTTTTACTATTATGAAACTTTTTCTCAAAAAAATGCAAATTAGAGACAGAAAGTAGGCTTTTAACTCCATAGAAGTAGATTACAGTTTTGGATGGATGAAGATAACGTTCAGGTAAACTTGAAGTGTCTGACTCATTTTCTACTGCTGGCTGGAGGAAGGTGTGGCTTAGCTAGCAACTGTCTGCCCCTCCTCCTTGCTTTCCTCTGTTCAACTTGACACCCCTGGGTACTGGAAGAGTGTGCTTCTGTGCCCTTCCTAGCCGTCAAAGCACGATTTTCCATTCCAACATGAGTGAAACCAGTCGGGAAGTAGGGTGTCCTCCCTAGTTCCAGATACTTCATTTCCGAAGAACGGAAAAGAGGGCACCCTGAATCAGCTAAGATCGGGAAGAAAGAGGTCTGGGCCCCTTATTTGACCCATAATTCATAGTAACCTTCCAAAAGTCTCCCTGGTTTCCACCCTCATCCTCACTGAAACAGGCCTGCGAGATGCTACATGAGTAGCAGTTTCCAGGGAATCCTTGGTCTAAGAGGGACCTCTCCTGTGTACAAGTCCACTTCACCCTACACTATACCCCAATAAAAGAAGACTTGCTTTGTTATTCTGTGAATCTGCTTGTGATTTGTTTCTCTAATAGCATGAGAACCAAAAGTCTTGTAAATCTACTTGGAATTTTTATCCTAATTAGTGTGGATAGGGTGAATAAAAAGAGCTGCTATCACCAAAGTGCTCCAGAGAGCAGCAGCCAAAGAAGCGCTGCAGTGGAGACCCACCCCTGACAAAGCCGACCTATGGCAACGGTGGTAAGCTTACGGCCTGCAAACCATAGCAGGTTGTTGGTATCACTGAAAGCTCTGAAAAGTTTGCCATGACTGACCCAGAGTGTCCAGCACAAGTTGTGGTTGGGTGGTGATGGCCAGCAGCAGCAATGACCAGCAGCCGGCTGTGTTGACTGTGGATATCCAGCATTACCCAGTGACATCAGGACCACTGGCAGAACTGCACTTTTCTGATGCATGATTTCCATCTGAGTCAAGCACAAGAACCCAAGAGTGATTGGCAGAAACGTCTCTCTTCTGTAGAGCAAAGAAAAGGCAGCTTTGCAAGAGGAGATGAAAAGAAGAAGAAAAAAAGAGAATATGCAAAATTTCAATAGTCTTTTTAACTAATAGATGGTAAACAAGGCCACCCAAGTATTCAACAAAAGAAAATACTGTAGTGTTACCAACCTTGTATAAAGACACAAGAAATTAATCTCTCAGTATTCCAGGTTTGATGTGTGATGTCTATATTTCAGTGTTTAATTCATCAGTTATTAGATATTTGATGTTAATTAAATGGCATAATACTCTTGATGCTCAAGTTTTCATCTGTAAAATGGGGTGGTAGTATTCATATTACAAGACTAGAGAGATGATTAAAATTAATAATTTAGGCAAAATGCAAACATTAACAATAATGCAGATGTTAGAAGTTATTATTATTACTATTATTATTATTTCACCTTCAGGTATGCAGGAAAATAATTCTTTCTTTCAGCAATTGCCACAATACAAAAAGTAAAAATCAAAATCACTATGTTTGAATAAGCCTGTATTTCTAAGAAAGAAGGTATGCTCCAACATTTTTCAAAATGAGTCTGCTCTGTGTATGCCATTATTGAGTTATAAGTTTGCCTATTCAACTTAACATCACACGATACACACAAAAGCCTGTGCTAGCTAGCTGGTAATAAAGAACACATTCAACAGAAAGATAAAAGCACAGGATGAACTGAGTATGAGCAGAAAATAACCTATTTGAACAAAGAAATAATATTTGGTTTTTATCTGGAAATGATTTCATGTCTAGAGTGTCTTTTTCCTTAAATATAGTGCAGCTGCATTTTATTGGACATTATGTATGGATAAACAGTTAAGCCAACTGGGGATGGGGGTGGGGACCAAAACAAAATCAAACAACAAAAAAGCCAGATTCATTTTTCCCTTTTAGAAACCAAAAATGACATCTCATTTGCCTAGACAGAATCTCCCTCACTTCCTGATTAAAGGCAATCATAGGAGTGTGGCTGGCAATTTTGTCTCATTTTAAAACTATCGCATCAAATGATAACTGTTAATAACTACCAATAGTACATGGCATGAAAATGAAGGTCAAATGCTATAGTCTGAATGTTAAATAAGGCAAAGAATGCAACTAACTCTCGTCAGAGCAAATTCTGCTTGCCTTACAAAAGTTTACTATAAAAATATGCTGCCAAAACACAAAACAGCCTGCATTTTCTTTTCTGGTGTTCAATAAAATGATCACCTGGGCAAATTTTGGTTTCTCTTCTCCTGACTTACAGTACCTTGAGCTTAGTATATTAATATCCATCATTATAAGATCAATCCTATAATGACTACCTTCTCCTGCATCCCCAAAACTCCAGCAAAGTATTTTCCAATGCATGTTGAAACTCTTACTAACGATAAAATAATCTTAACACTGGTATCATATGTACAAAAAAGAAGCCTACAGTTTTCCTATAAAAAGGTCTTACTCCCCTGTGAGGACTAAGAAGTTCATTTCTTAATGTCATTATTACAATACTGCAATGTTCTGGGTTACTTACTAGTTTTCCGTCTTCCACCATATATGTAGGACTCAGCTGTCCAATGGGAATCTTGAGACATAGCCTTTGCAGACAAGGAAGAACTACTGTACTCTTTTAGAAAAGGTTATAGTCCTGATGAAAAAAACAATTATATGTCCACCTCTGCAAAGGCCCTTGATCTACCCCCTCAGCTCCACAGTGGAGTTCATCCTAAAGGAATTATCTATCACCTACTATCTATATTTATATTTATATTTAAACAAGAATTTCACAAAGTGCCTTCAGAGAAATTTCTACATGACAGCATTTTGTAAGGTACTAGCATTTTACAGATGTGAGAAATTATCATTCTCACATAAAGACTAAAGAAGGCTCAAAATTTCCATTAGGTAATAGAGTTCAATGTTTCACATTTTCCTCTAGTAGTTCTTTCTCATTCCCACCACAAATCTCCCTTTATTCTACTTAACGCATTTTCTTTACGCATGCTTATAAGCAGAAATAGATACTATGATCATAGAATATTTGATTTGAAAAAGATCTCTTAACATCTCTATGATTTCATAAAAGAAGATACTACTAACGTCTAGAGCCAAAAGCATCACGGCCTCTAAGGGCTAACAGGCATCATAAAGAAGCAATAAACTAAGAAGAGTTCCGTGGATTTGAAAAACCCGATGAAGTACCAGGATAATGAGCAGCACCAAGGAAGGGCCATGCTCAGGGACAGGAAGCGAGGGGGTGGGTACCCTGGAGCCCTGGAGAGCACCAGTTCCTCAGAGGGCCGGACATTCCAATTGCTCCTGGGCAGAAACACAAACCCGTTTCTAGGCATTGGTCAAAGCTGTGATATGAATCTTTGCATGACATTTGTTTGATTTTAAAATGGTCACAATATTTTTTTGAACTCTGAAAACTAAAATAAATAAAACGTCTACAGTCCGGCACTCATCTACATTTAGTCATGACCTATTAGCTTAGTTGCATCATTTCCGATTACTTTTCACTTTCTGTTTAGGAGCCTGTAGACCAATAGCTGAAGGCAGCCACTCGGTGGTTGTTCTTCTCCATTCAGTGGCTGGGAATGGGGAACTGCAGCCAGTCTTCAATAAATACCAGCTAACCAGCTACAGAGCACACAGGCGCACCTCAGACCAGTCTCTGACTTTGGGTTGAGTAGCAGTAAACTCAAGAGCTGTAACAGTCCATTTACCCTGAAATACCACTTAGGTTACAGAATTTTCTGCAGCAGGCTTCTTCCTTTTTCATTACTCAGAATCTCTGTAGAAAGAGGTATCAGCTGTGACCTGCCTCAGGTGTTCACAGGATATGGTGAATGTGTGTAGAAATTCCCAGGTCAGCATCCACCAATCAGACCCACACAGTGAGCCTCTGTATCACAGAGACTGCAGTATCCCTGTAACCACAAAGAACCTGTGCTGAATGGTGCATTCACAGGCAAGTTTACCTAAGATTCCTCTGTGAGAGGTTTGTGTTCATTCAGTCTTAGGATCAGTAACCACCAGAAGGTACGGCTCCCAGAAGTCTGGATCTGGTGAGTAAAGGGTTTAAAGTGAAGCTCCTCTCAATAAAAGTGACCCCAAAGGCAACTGTGAAGTTCAGTGACATCGCTGAGTTTTTAATGGCAACAGTGGGGTGCTCTGCCAGCAGATGATTCTACTCAGATTTATGGTGCAGACATCACGATTTTTCCTTCTCTAGATATTTGGCTCCATTTGCAAGCCAAGGCTGATGCTACCTAAGTGGATTCCCCCTGCAAACAACTTGAAGTCCTCTTCATTTGCGGGGCATTCAGGCCTCCAGACACTATGAAAATGTCTCTTTATTATGGGAACCCAGACAGCACTGTGTGGACAGCTGTCTTAGCGAGATAGGAAAGGCCTCAGTCTTATAAAATAAATCCTGTTCTTCATGTTTGTGATGTGCCCAATCTTAAGCACTTTGACCTTTTATTTGTCTTTTAACATGTGAATGTAATGCTTCAATTCACACTCACAAATCTCTCAATTTTACTCACAATTTGATGCTGGAAAGTTCTTTGAACATCTGTGGTTAAGGGTACAAATTGTTAGAGCAGAGTAACAGGAAACAAATTTAAATGGAAGTGATTCCTGTGATGTCTCCTTTAAGACCATGAATATCTGAACCATCTAAGATGTTTGATATGGAAGGATCACATTTTAAATCACCTGTCAGTTCTCTCTTCCTGGAAGAAGACACTAGTTAAGATTTCCTGTTCTTATTCATTACAATTTTCATACCTTTACATTGTTTGGCTTCTTTACAGCATGTTCTTTCAAGTTCTGTATTTCTTTCAAAATTTATACTTGAAATAATGCTGGTCTACTGCTGATTCTATAGAGTGACAGCAAAGTGACTCTTCCTTGTAGAATGAAAAGATAAATTTCCTTAAATCGAATGTTGATTTCAAAAAGCAAGCAGTAACAGCGCATCATTAACCTCCACAGTGAGCTGGAGCCAAATTTTGTCTATGACATGGCCTCGGAGGCTTTGGGGGCTGGTGTGAGAATCACCAGAAATAAACTCGCAGCATAAAAATAAAAACAATGTTCTAATATTAAAGGGAATGCAAAGTGTTGGAGTCGGGAAGCAGCTCAGCAAAGCCATTATCAGGCTTACTGCCACTTGAAAGCACAGTGATTGAAGTTATTGTCTTCATGTAAGATTACTAAATAATGCATCCCATAAAAGAAAGACATCGTATTGGCCATAAAATGTGTGTTACTGCGACAGAATTCATACTTATTTAATGACATTTTCAAATCGGATGGTAATTAAAATGAAGGAGGAATTCTTAAAAGCCAAATTCAGACACGCCAGTATATAAATTGCAACAGTCTCTTTGTTTTGCAAGCACATAAGGAAGTAAGTTTCACACTAAGGGTTTTTTTTGTATTTTTTCCCTTTTTTTTGCCCACTGGGAACAGTACAGTTCTGACTCTTTGGTGTTTCCACTTATAATGGCCGGGAGCATTCATTATCAGCTGTCTAAAGTGCAATGCATCAACCTTGCAAGGCTGAGGTACAAAAGATGCTCACATAGCTACCGGGATGCTGTGCTAAATACATCTTAATTTGTGCTGCATCTGCTGTTTTCTAATTTGTTTGTCATGCTGTGAACACTACAGACTTGGTTAGAGCAACTCCCTGGGTTTTTTTCTATAAAAATTCATCAATACTTCCTTTTAAAAAAATGGCTGTCTTCCATCACTGTTTATCTGGGTCTTAGAATTCCATAAGTTCAATTCTATCATGCACCCATATGTAACTTTAAAAATCCTACACATTTAAATAAGTGTATGCTTATTCCTATAAGTGCACTTAAATTTGGATATGCTTTCAGCCAAATATTTAGTTGAACCATATGAAGCAAAACAAATTTTTTCAAGACATAACTGGAGAAATGAAATGAAAAACCTGTCATTCTTGCATCTGTGGCTCCAAGTTGTTGCTTCCCTCAAAATGAAGAAGGTATCAAAGTGTTGGTGCCCTCAGTTCAGACGATGAAACAGTGGTTCAAGTGAAAAATAAGCATATGCAGTTCAGCACAGTCCAGGATAAATCAGTCTCAATGTTAAGAAATATGAGTTGAGAAGGAAATAACACTCCCTCAAGTACATTTCTCCCACAATCTCTACCCAAAAAACAATATTCACACTGGTGGCAAGATCTGTCTCCTGGGCGTGTGACCTATGCAGTCACACAACACTTCATCTCACAAGGGCCCTGAGTTGTATATAGGATTCTGCCTTTACTGTTTAGAAATTTTTAATAATTATGTTCAAACAGGGGGTTTGGAATTTCCATTTTCCATGGAACCTCAAAATTGCATTGCTGGTCTTGGGTGCTGCAGTGTTGAGCCACACTGGTGAGACAGAGGGTGGATTCGCCACATATTATCTTAGTGTCTTATGTAAGTCAGGCTGTAACCCTAAAACATTTCAGCTAAGCATAATTGTATTTTTTGACAGTTTTTCATCACCCTCTGCTTTTACATGCAGGTGAGCGCGCACACACACACACACACACACAGTTATTTAAGGAAACTGCTATAAAAGTCAAGAGAATTAGAGTGAGGAAGTAGGTGACCTTGGTGGGCTGCAGGGAGGCATGTCTGCACACCAGCTTTTGCTACTGTGCACCTCACCTAGAAGGAACCATGGGTCAATCAGTATCTTTGGTCAAAGTTTCTCAAGAACATTCAAAAGTGATTACCAAGGCAGGATTTTGGCTAGTAAAGTCATGGGCAAATCAGGACTTCCTTTAAGTAGTATGTATAATCAATAAGGCATACTGCTAAACTAGGGCTGAGAAAAACACCTCATAAAGTAACAGCGTTTGTAAAGGTTAATCAATTCAGCTAATTGTCAATGCTCTCAATTGTCAGTCCCTAAGCAGTCCCTTCTCTACGTAACTAGTAATTCACCGTGGGATGCAGCAGCTCAAAAGCAGGAAGCAGGGAAAGGAAGAAAAGCAGTCAAATTTCTCATTACTGCATGCTGTACTCTGTTGGTGTCTGTAAATGTCAGTGTATTTACCACAGGGAGCTAGTCTTTTTTTCTTTACCAGCCCTGCGTTGCCTCCTTCATTATATACAAAACAAAGTAAAGAGCCTAATTATCTTGGACCTACACAGATGGAAAGGAAATCAGGGTATTGATCTTTGGGCAATAGCTTAAGGCAGTACATATGACTAAAAAGCCAGGCAGGTAAAGGGATGATCTTTTAATGAGGATGGAAAGAAAGCAAAGTCTTCATCACTGCCCAGAATTGACTCGGGAAAAGCAACAGACTTCTTCTACCCTTCCTTCTCTCCTGCTTCTTCCAAAATAAGAACAAATCATGGCAGAGGGTTTTTAAAATAAGTGTCTGTAGAGACTGGGAAGTATAAACAAATTATGTCAGGCATGAAAACACTGAGATGATTGTAGCCTAAAATTATAACCAGATTTTAGCAGTGAACACAAACTAACCATTTTAATGAATACTGAAATTCCTTTCTACAAAAGTTCATCCTGTATTTCCATGCCACTTGTGGGTGTTCCACTGGAGACATAGAATATTATTTGTTTAAAACAATATAGGAAATGTTCTGAAAAATGAAGATACAGGGTAAATGACGAATTGTCCTAAGAAAAGTTTTCTTTTTAAAGATCTTTCGTATGTCTGCCTTTTACTTTGTATATATACATATGGTATTATATTTCAGAAAGTTTTGTTTCCCTGTACTGACAAAGATTAATTTTCCATATTTAGAAAATATAAAAAGGTAATAGTATTCAAGGAATATTTTTTCAAGCCAAAAGGGGAGAGAAAAACTATTTCAAATTATTTCTGTACTGGGTAACATATTGCAACTTATGCCATAACTGCTTATACTCACACATTTATTATACCTTAGAATCCAATAGTGCACATAATTTTCTATATTGAAATATAAACTGCTGAAACAAGCAGCCAAATTCCCTTTATTTCATTTTTCTCCCTAGCAAAATGTAAATTTCTCTTTCTCTCTCTCCCTCTCTCGTTTTTTAGCAATGAGGCTGTGAGGGATTAGCAAAATTTGAAAATGCACAAGGAATCACAATAAATTATAAGCCTTAACAACTTGACCAAAACATACTCTTATATTTTATGTATCTCAATTTAGAGTTATTAATCAAAGACATTGTAGGCGTCCAGCTAAATCTATCCGAGGTTTTGTGTGCTGTCAAACAGTTTGATATTGCAGGTACTTCAGGTAATGCAATCAGACGAACCGAGTAATTTGCTCAAAACATACAACCTGTTTACCTAAACAACATCAAAAAGAAAAAGGAAAAATAACTTAGAGAAGACACAGGAAGAAGGGAGTTGGCGGTTTGTGCCTCACATTGTATGTGGAATAATGCTACGCCTGTGTGGAGAGATAGCATAGTTTTTAAATTAAATTGACTGATGCATTGTACTAATGACGGTGGGCCATCAGTTAAATACAATCTTTGTGTTCCTCCAGAGTACATGAAAGCATTGATTCACTGGAGGAATTCTCTTCCTAGGAAACAATTTCATTCCTCGAGTGCACTTGAAGGCACGTTGTACTCACTTCTGCTGATGGACAAAGTAACTGGTCAGGAGGGTCAGAAGCCACCTCACCTGTGGAAAGGATGCATGGCAAACCCACCTCCGCACACTCTGACCTCACTTCCCTCCGCACCCTTCCTCCTTTCTCCAAGATACACGTCACTCATCTGACAGTGCTATTCCTCTACCATTTCAAAAGAAATGTCCTGACGGCTTTGGAAAAGCTAAGAGTTGAAGGAAATCATCTAAATAAAGTTTTCTCCACTTTAAAGGGACTGACACACCTTGTAGAGCTTCAGAAATTTACATGTCATGCAAGTAATAAGCAAAGTTAACAAAACAAACATCTCCAAACCCCTACGTTCTGTTTTATATACTGATTGGGCCTGAGCATTTTGTACTTCCATCCTCAAATATAATCTTTCCAAGCCCACACTCTTCTATACATAATGTAATCTTCTTGCCAAAGGATACATTTTTGTATCGGTTTAATAATCTCTTGAAGTTATCATAGAGTATTGCTCAACTTACTTCTAAATTAAAGTACTTATTAAAAAACTTTGAAGCACTCTCACGTTTTTAAATCACTATGCACATAGCAATTTAAAATTATGGGAACAGTGTTATAAGCACTTGAATTTGGAGGTGATCAGAGACCTGAAAATATGCAATACAGAGTAATTTAAAATTATTAGAGTACTTCATGTTTTTTATAAGCTCTTCATCTGGGAAGGGACTGGGTTCTAACATTTGAGCTTATGCAGTGCAAAGTGAAGTACTTCTCAGCCTGAGATGATTCACTCTATTAAACCAAACTACTTTAATAATTCTAAAGTGATGTACAGTGGGCATGCCTAGATCTCCAAATTCACTTTCAAATTTAAAATATTTTTCTATACAAAAGACACTTATATGATAAAGTAGCAATTTACCTTTTCAGTTTTAGCTATCACACTGAGCTCCACCTTTCAGAGTAGTTTTCCCCTGGTATAAACAAACACCAAAATACTAAAAATACTTGTTCTTTTCCATTAAAAAGAAAGAAAGACATCACAGTGAGAAACTTCAACAGTCTAGCTGGATTTGAAAACACTTCCATGTTAAAGCAAACTTTAAAATATTATGTTTTGAATATAACAATTTAGCATCTAAAACAATACAAGCTAATATCACAAGTTGTTTTTAAACTTTTCACTCTTGACCAAAGGCAGCTTTCTTACTACCTAGAAAAAATAAAGTAAATCTACTATTTCCTTTAAATAATCCCCACTGACCTGAGAAATCATGTGTTTCCAATAACATGCTGTCTTCCTACCTTGAGTTTAAAGAAAGTGTAACATAAGAAAAATATGCTATGATGTACAAAATACATGTTCACTAAGAACATATGATAAACATGGTTCTCAGATTATCCAGGTTTATGATTTGTTTTTGAAGTCATATCCTCCATATAGCAAAATTACAGGGTACAGTTCCAGTCTGGTTGAAGTGTTTCTGCTTATAAATAAAATTCTTCATGTGTCAAAAGGGACTTTAATATCCTTGTGGAATAACTTGATTTTTGTTTATGCTTATTACTGAGTTGATATTTGTATCAGGGCAGATGATATTAAACCTTATATCAATAAGGTGGATAACTGAGGAAGTAACTGTGAAATCTTGTGGAAGCTAATAAAGTTGTTTTCTTTTTTCCTATCAAGTGTTGGGAAATTGCTATTTCTCTTCCACGTCCCACCCCCATGTCCTGGTTAGCTGAGATCTAACTGCAGTCACATTGAACGTAGTGGACAGTAATGACTTAGCACCTCTTGTTCTTTGATAATTAATACTTTGAATGTCAGCCAAAAAAAGAACAGTCCTAACTCGGGTTTACAATCCACAAGCATCTGGAGGGCTTCCCAATAACGGTTGGCCAATGTGGAAAGTATGCTGGAGATGTTTTTTGTGGTCCTCAGCAGGGAAGAGCACACAAAGCACAAATGCATAGTTCTATTTAAACATCCTCTGGCTTGTGATGAAACTACCACAGCCACTTCATCTTTCACTACTGTTGCTGCCTGCAAGCTAAAGTCTCGTGGATCAAAGAGGAAGACAGAGTTGGAATAGTCTTAAAGTGGTCTCTCTCAGAGCAAGCTCATTTTAAACTTCCCTTCATGTACGAATTCCCTGCAGTAATCATTATGTCCTATAAACATGTACTAATAAGTCCAATTTTTTTTAAAACAAACTTTATTTCAAAGACTAAGCATAAATATGAAATTGAAAAATATGGCTGTAGAGACCTTTTATGGAAAAAATGGGATTCTGGTATTTAGATTATAAAGTACGCATATTTTCCAAAAGCTCTGAATCTTCCTGCAAAAAGAATCTGACATTTCATGGAAATGATGCTAGTAGACTTAGAAGATGTCATGTGCATACTGAAATAGTACTGTTTCTATGAAAATTCTTCCTAGTTTAACCTAAGAAATAGAGGTTCAAGTTCTTTTCTGACTAGCATATCAAACAATACTCTACACAAAAGCATTTTGAACTCAAGAACTTTACATTTGTCTGTGCAGTATGCTCAGATTGCCTTGCTTTCCATGTTATTTCCAAAAAAAATTTGTTCTAGAAAAGAAAAAAAAAGGAAAGTAGTTCTGGCATTACAGATGTGAACATTTAGACGTTCGTATGCAACCAATGTAATCAACGATGTAGCTGTATCATGAGAACACTAGTAATAATGTGAAACCCTCTGGTCAGCATGTTTGGAAATGAAGTGAAGTTAGTTAAGAACTTAAAAAAAAGTATGGGTGATTATTAACCAGAAGATGTGGGGGAATGGTAAATTAATTACTGCATGCCTGAATTGAGGGAAATGGGTATAAATGGTGAAAAAAATCACGAGAGCAAATCTAAGGACTCTTGTATAGTAGAGAGAACATCCAGCTACAGAAAGCTCCAATAACTTCTTGCTGCAGTATATGTGTTGTGAAGATATCTCTAAACAAAAATTTTGCTATAATTAACAGAGAAAAAATAAGCCAGGTAATTATAACATGATGGTTTAAAAATCATTGTGGGTATTTCATACTGAGTGACTTTTAGAAATCAAAAGATACTTGTAAGAATAATATCAAGGAGGAAACCTGTCAATGGTTATACTCTGAGTTTGTCATTGATTTTTACTGTAGTAATCACTGCTTACAGGATCCTTGTAAACAGGATGAGAGAAGCAATATTTGATGATGCTAATCTATGAGTCTCCTGTGAACAGAATTGACTTTAGTACTAAAACCACGAAGATAATTCCAGAATAAATCCTTTACATATGCACTATAAAAACAAATGTGCTCTTTTCATACAAAATATTTTTAATTCATTTGCATTTTCCTGCAGAATCACCTAGGCCTACTTACCTGACTGTATTTAATATTGTTTTTATCTCAGAGCTTTGCTAAATAAACATAAGTTTCATTAACACTATGGCCATTTAAGGTAAATCTTTGCCTAATTGCATAAAATTTCCCTGAAATACTAGTGCCTGGTGCATGAGTTAATCCATTTAAGTGAGAGGGCATGTTTGGTCAGGCTGTGTGACTCTGACAATTTTTGAACCAAAGTAAGTTGTTTGAGACTTGAATTCCATTTGCTTCAGGAAAAAAAAAGTGACTTTCCTGGTTCAAAGGAAAAATGCTTAGAAACCATATTCAAGAGGTTCATGAGGGGTCTTGCACATCAAATAGCTCTTAGAAAACAACATTCTGATGAGTTAAGTGTAAATTAATTAGAAACATACAGATTGCTTTTCCCTGACTATCCACGTGGGTTTCAACATTGAGAAAAGCATGTCTGACAAAATATGTTTGGAGCTTTTATTACCCAAAAGCTTAGAAAAGTACTTCAAGATGTTTCTATAAAACAAAGTCATTTGTTTTTATCCATTGACTTTTTTTAGTAACAAATGTTTCATGAATTAGTACTAAAGAACTCTGGGATTTACACAGTTATTTAATTTTCAATTTATCAAGTATATTTAGAAATGTTTTCTTGCAGCTAAGCTGGTTGAATTATTATAAATTATTTCAAATCTTATAGTGCTTCTGAAAGAGGAAATATAAGTGAAATAAATGTGAAGATATGCTCACTGAGAATCCATCCCACCACGAGACCCAAAGGAAAGTCAGTGTATGTATGAAGCCTATGCTGTGATTGTCAGTCATTACTAGGATAATATTTCTATGAAGTTTCCTGAATAATGCTGGATTATAAGAATTTGGTGCAGGTAATCTGGTAATATGTTCCCTCAAGTACATGTGTCCAATTTACAGGAACTGCAGCTGGTCAAAGAAATAAAAGTAAAGAATGATTACAGTTTGCTATATCTAGTGGCAGCACCAGAGAAAACACTTTTAAATGTTACTATTAACAACTATTTATTATAAATCACCTGTCTTTATAATGTTAAAAGTTATTGTCATTAAAAATTGTATGGAAAATACATTGAAACCTATGACTGAGAAAAAGAGAGAAAGAGAAAAGAATGGAAGGGTAAACAAAGGAGAAAGAAACCAAGGAAGAAAGGAAAAAAGAAGAAAAGAAGGGAGGAGAGAAGGAAGGGGGAATATAAGAGTAAAAGAGAGACTTAAAATCATGTAATGCTACCTTTCATGTATTTTGCTAAGTGATATATTTTATCTCACTTTTCCCATTGGCAAAACAATAAAATTAGGATGTCTCATTCAACACTGAGCACCTGGAGATAGACAAATTGCTTTGTGCAGGACCTGGGAAGAAGGCATGGACCTTGTCTGGGAAGAGAAGTTTCAAAGCTCAACTATTTCTAGTTCTTTAATTCTTCACTTCTCATGAGGATTTATGTTTCCAATTTACCATAAAGAGGGTTTCTGTTTGTTCATTTTTTGTTTGTTTTTTGCAAATTTTTCTCTCAGGCAATTGAGAAACTTAGAACTTCCCCCTAAGAATAGCAAACTTTTGAGAAATTCTAAGTTAGCCATATATAAAACTATGCAATTATAGCTTGAAGTAACTGACAGGCTGCTCCAGGAAGAGTCACTACTAAGCTAGCTGAACTTGTGGGCCAAGTTGATTCTCTGGAGCTACTTGGATAGAAAAGCCACAAAAAGTTTTCTGATTCATTTTGTTTTGTTTTCTTTTGTTTTTTAGTTCTGCTGTTTTAAGTGCACTCTTTGAAACAGATTTTGGGTACCATTTCTTTACTAAAGGTGTTTGGCTTACTGCATACCAGGATGACTGGACCACTGAGATGTGTTTAACATGCAATAACTGTTCTTTCTATGTCCTGACAGCATGTAAACACATCTATTTCCTTTACATTTTGTGACTCTAAAGCTCCAATTTTGGTCATGGGAGACTTGCAAGACAAAACTTGTAAAGAATGAATGCTTATTTTCCAGCATCTGAGAGCCTGTGTGTATTCAAGTAGGTATATTCCATTAGATAGCTTGCCTCACCAAAACGTATTCATTGTTTCACAGCCAGAGAGTTTTCAAGAAGTATTTATTGATAATAATTACCCTTCTGCAAGACACATGTAAGACAGCCTGTCATTTTTTGATACAAATTCAAGAGATTATGGGACAAAGAGTATCTCATTGTTCTATATACTAGCCCTTCCCCAAGATGAAAATGACTATGGAAGGTAAGCATTTAAATTGATTCAGGATATCAAGGCACCCAAGACAGAACCCATAATGACATACACCAAAGAGGACTTCAGAGTGGCTTCAGTAATTGACAAGAAGTGTTTGACACAAAGGGACAATCCTAAATTGTCCCTTCCATTTGCTAAAATATTTGCCATGTCGTTAACCACAATTAAAGTTATATTGACTCTCCAAGCCATAAGGTAAAAGATATTTATTACCAACCAGTTCCAAATTTGTTAATTGAAGCATTTTACGTTGGTGGAATTGTGTTACAAAGAGGTAACACAGATCGAACTGATTTCCGAAGAACCTAAAGATAATGCGGAATGAGGAATACAGCAATGAAGATTCAGACATCAAGAAATAAATTCTTCTTAAAGAAAAGCCAAGCGTGATAATTTCGTAATGAAGACAGAGATACAATGTCATCTAAATCAGCGACTTGTCAAACTCTTAGCTCCAAGAACTCTTCACTTCTTAAAAATAATTAAGGGCCTGTTGTTTATATAAGTCATATGAACAGATGTTTTCTGTATTAAAAATTAAAAATAAGATAATTTTATATATTCACACAAAGTAGTGAGATGTGTGATATTGCTGTACACTTTATAACACATGATACTTAGTAGAATACAGAGGAATGTTTATATCTGCTTCTGCATCCAATCCCCTGTAATGTCACATGCCACTGGGATCTGAAAATTGCCATTGTAGAAGTAGACAGTAAGAAAAATAAAAAAGGTAAACATGGTCTTAGCTGGATTCTTAGGAAAGTCTGACATTGTAGACATCCTGGAAAAGTATAAGAGACTCAGAATAATACCCAGTCTGTACTTTGTGAACCACTGAGTTAAAACACTATGTGTCATGCAGACAAATAAGTCAGAAGACAGATCAGATAGACAGACAGAAAGGTATATTCATACACTTATATATGTGAAAATGCTGTTACATAAAGATAACTTGACTTAAATAGTTTACTAAGTGGTGGACAGCACATTTCATAGTAGAGTTCAAATATTTTAAATTTCATTTCTTTCAGTTGTATGAAGTTTGAGATACATAGCTACATCTCAGAGTGGTAAAAGAGATAAATAGATCCCATGCTAAATGAAGACCTAACAAAATGATTTTCTATTTGTCAGTGATAAATATTACATTTTCACATATGGTGCTCTGGTATTCTCATAATAAGGTAGAGGGAGTGATCTGTACTGTCTCACAGATGATGAAATGAACAGGAGAGGGCAAGTGACTTATGCAAGTGTTGTATCTAATCTGTGACAGAGCAGAAACTGGCTGCTGTTTTGGGCTTATCACTACTGCAACTGACTGTGCCAAAGCACACAGCTGAACGACGGAAATCATTGCTGGCATTTTGTGTTGCCTGATTTGTTTCTTTATAATTCTTCAGTCGCAAAATAGCTATTTTGGTAAGCATGTGGTTGGGAATTTGATACTATTTTGCTAACTGTTCTAACTTTTTGAAAATGCTTACTTTTACACTCTGGCCTTAATTTTTCTTACACGTGAAGTGCACATCAAAGTATCATGAAGGCTTCAGCATTAAAATATCTTACCCAGTAAAACAAAGCATACAGAATCTGCAATTAAAAGAATACTGAATTTTGGCAAATATACGGGGAAACTCTTGCTTGCTCAATTGTGTCCGATAAATTTTTTGGAAGGCAAGAGCTGGTGATGCCTGATGTCCTTGTCATACTGTAGAGGATACTGCAAAGTAAGGCTTTGCTCTGTGCCCTGACAAAAATATGGAATGTCTCATTAGATATAAGCCAAAATCTTCTTTCATAATTTTCTGAACCTGATTAACACATAATTTTCTGAACCTGATTAACACATAATTATGAAGCCTTTTTCAGAGTTTTAGTAGGTATTGGTTGTTCCAAAAATGAAGCTCTCATGTAGAGGAAGACTGTACTTTATCTAGGCATTTTCCAGGAATGGCCTATTGGGTAGACAATCACGTGATAGTAATGCTTTAGCAGACATCATTCATTAATTCACGTGAGCATTGAACTACTTCAACAGATCTTCTAGTATAGAGACATATAGACATTTATATACATATCAAAACATTTACTATAAATAATTTCCATCATTCCTTCTTTGTGTAAAATGAATATATCTTATCAATATTGCATGCGTGTTTAGGCAAGTAAGTAGGCTACATTAGCTATAATGCAAATGTTTAAGTTTTTAAAAATTATTGCATTAAAAAATTGCCACTAATTAACCTGTTTATTGCCCCGTGATGTGTATACAAATCAACATATTTACCAGGTCAGGCACCATGCAACTTCTAGCCCTTCCCCAAGATGAAAATGACTATGGAAGTTAAGCATTTAAATTGATTCAGGATATCAAGGCACCCAAGATAGAGCCCTTAATGATGTACACCAAAGAGGACTTCAGAGTGGCTTCAGTAACTGACAAGAAGTGTTTGACACAAAGTACAGTATTTTGAGAGGGATTAATGGCTATATGTCATTTACTGTAATACTATTTTTAAATTTAAACATTGAATGTTTTATCAGAACTTGTATGCATTTTAAACAGTGGTATAGTTAAGATCAAAAATCATTAGATTAATTTCCTTCAGAAATCTAATTTTTTTATTTCTTAAAATCTTAGGGTCAGCATCAGTAGACATTTGCCAATTTTTTTCTTTCTGAAAAATCATGATTTTCCTCGTATACTAATAAAACTGTATGAAAATAGCTTACAATGCATCTGACTGTAGGGTTTGATATACTGGGCATTTGGAGGGGGTGGGGTAATATTTTACACTGATTTCAAAAAGCATAAAAAAAGCCATCATATCTAATTTTTAAAGCCTGAAGGTCTTCTATAGCCAATTCCTACTAATGTATCCTCCAATCCCCTTACTAGCGTCTATGTTCATACACATGGTTTTCTCTGCTTTTCCTACTATGACGCAGTGGAAAGATGTGACTCAAAACATTATTAGTTAAATAAGGAATGCTGTAGCTCCGATTTTTACCTGAACACACTCACAAATATAATTCTTATAATCTGAACAATAAGATCAAATGTGAATGATCTCTATTTACAATTAAATATGGAAAATTGCATTTGAATGACTGATGTATGCTATTTAACAGAACTAGATAAAATATTAGGAAATGTGAAAATCCAAATGAAGTTTTGATCATAATATTCTACCCTACAAGTAATTGTGATGTCTATTTTGCTACTTGAACATACAGTTTGCCCTTGGCTACCTTTTTGATGCACACAGTTTCAAACACATGTATTTTTGATACTCCCCACTGTCAAAGATAGAGTTTTGAAAATCGAAAAGAGAAATGATTTTGGTATCATGCTTTTTCTCCCTCATCAGAAACACACTGCTTTAAAAAAGTACTGTTGAGATCAATACAGCTTTCATGGTTGTGTACTGACCTACTGGATTATGTCAGGGGATGTGTACAGTGCTACAAATAGCATTTGCTTCTCTGAGTCCATTAGCTTTTCTGCAATGGTTTATTAACAGCATGCACCATTAATTTAGTGTAAACCCTGCATTAATAATGATGATTGATTGATTTGTTTAATTGCTCTGTAACCAAGTGGCACCTTTACAACAAACCCAAATTTAAAGTTCCTTTGGGATATAGTATTATAGCACATCCATCAAAAGCTTGTGATTGGTTATGTAACCTGCTTGAGATTTTTCTCTTTGCAACATTTAGAATATAAAAATACAGCCACCTAGATATAATTTTAGTTACATTTAGTTTATTTTTAAACAGGCATTTCTAAAAATAAAAAGAATGCTCTACCACATGAATTTCCTTTTCAAACTTACATCCATTTTATAATGAACTACTACACATAGCAATATTTGCAAGCATTAAAATACCTCTTCTGTGTCCTAAAAGTCAAAATTTTAAGGTGGCAATGAGTACTTTTACTGAATAAGTACCCCGGCCCTGATGTAGTCATTTCGTCTGCTTTAATTTCCTCAACTATTAAAGATTAATGATACCTTAAGATTTGTGTTTCTAAAAGAACATGCATATGAAAAGTCTCAAATTGTCAACTAATCAATTGATTATATATCTTTTTATTCTATAAAAAATAAAGTCTTTGAATAATAGTTTAATCCTACATTCAGAACTCCTGAATTGAAATCTTAATTCATCCATTTACAAATGGATTATCTTGCCTATGTCATTTCACATTTTGTTTGCCTATTTCTGCATGTGGCAAAATGATTAACAATATAAATACTGTTACTCAGTGGATGTGTGCTTTATTCAGAGTGTGTCACCTATGAGCATCAGACAGGGAGACCTAGGTGATTTTCAAATCACAGTAAGAACAGAAGAAACAAGATATTTCAAAGATTCTGATGTATTTTCTGCTTTTTGTTATTCACCACTGTGTGTTTCCAAATTCCCAAAATAGTATGGGCCTGAGTGGAATATTGAAACCTCAATGAAGTCGCGTCTGCCTGACTGCTCTCAGCTGAAAGATGGGTAAAGTGCCTGGCTCACCTGACTCAAAAATCTCAAGGAATTCAAACATACGCTATTGCCGTGCCAAAGAGCTTACAATAACACTGTAGCTCATCCAGTCCTTGGTCTTGTTACAATTTCCTCTTTTTCTTATGTTACTTGGAATAATTTTGGAGGAATTGGAGGCAATGCTAGACTCTGTACCTAAAACATAATGAAAAGCATCAGTCAAAATGATGGCTTAGATTATTGCTGTACAAATAGATCACAGATGTGGGTATCTAGTTCAAAACTCTACCTAGATATCTGAACTAATAGGTTTTCCCTGTATCTTGAGCATCTCAAACCAGTATGCACAAGGTCAAAAGCATTCACTTTTGCACTCAAGCTCATTGGTTAAAGATTTTTCCCTCAACTTTATGTACATGTTAAAAATAGCTTATGAAAATTTTCTATAAAATGTAGTGCTTAAAGTGAAATAAAATAATTTATATATTTCACTAATTCTTAGAGAATGGATGCCGGGCTACAGACATAAAATTCAATTCATGTCAGAAACCTCACCTATCTTGTAAAAATCAAGTCTTGACAAGGACTTATAATTGTAAATGAATATGCTAATACCATTTAATCACATTGCACACCTGCTATAGTCCTCATATTTGAAAAGAAAATAAAGTGAAATCTGTTTTCTAATGACTGATGGAATGTGCTTAACTCAAGTCAGATTCACCCTTCACTTCCAGGAAGCCTGTTGAGCGGAGGCTGGGTACTGCATTTGGAAACACCAAACAGCCAGCCAAGGAATGGTGTTAATTAACAGATGAGACCATTTCTATCCCCTTCCAAGGGCAGCAAGAGAGTATTGAGCAGTATAGAGAATAATGACATACCTGATTGATTCATCTGAAATACCAAAATGAGCAGCTTAAATCTCATCCTTGGGCTAACAGGTAACAAGTGTAGGTCCCTGAGAAAAGGCAGAACATGTTCCTAACAAGTGGTTGAGACAATTAGATTGGCTGCTAAACCAGCTGTGAACACCATAAACTGAGGGAGAGAAAAACACAGTTGCCCACGGTGCTCCAGGCCCTGAACCTCAGTGCGGTGGAATCTCAAGTTGTTTTTCTAACGTGTACCCCAGAGCTACTGAAATGTCAGCAGTGAGATGCTTATAGTGGTATGCAAGCTAAGATGATAGGAAGCTGGACATTTTTATCTTTTATACCTTTAAAGATAAAAGTGAAAAGTTTTCCGATGTTACATGAGAAAGTAAAACACAATATTAATCTACCAGTAGAAAAATTTTCACAATTAATTTTTGAGAAGGGACACCAGGTTTAGATCTGGTGTAGGATAGCTAAAAATAAATAGAAATTTACCAAAAAATGCACAAACATTACAATATAAGGGTCAAAATCAACATTCTACTTCTTGGCTTGAGTAGCGTTTTGCATTTTATAATTATTCACCTTGCTATGTAGTTACATTTTACTAACTTTTTGTAGAATTATAGTCAGTTAAATAAAATTACTTCATCTTATCTATTTTACATTGAATGGCTGATTGTGCTACTGGAGATTGAACCAACACCTTCACATTGAATTATATCCTCAGCTCTTTTTTATGTTTTATCTTGTGACAGGATCCTGTTAAATTGCCTAGGCTGGATTGAATTTATAATCCTCCTGTCTCAGCCTTCTGAGCCACTGGAATTACAAGCATGTTCAACTGTGCCTGGCGACAGCTTTTTAAGTATTATTTTCTGCAATGAAAAAAATCCTAGTCATCCTCACTACATGGCGATGTCTGTACTATCCCCAAATAGGGGTCAGCCAGTTGATCAGTAGGCTGGAAGTGCAAACAAAAAAATCTTCTGGTATCAGGCACGCAAGATAATCATGTAAACAAGATAATGAATTTCTACACTTTACTGATCGTTATCAATAGCCTGAGAGCAAGTAATACTAAAACTTTACACCTTGCCTTTTAAAAATTCAACCCTTGACAAAGACAATATAATTGTACATGTATTCTTAATACTAGTCTGATACCAGGATATACACCCAGTATGTATTTTCTATAAAACAGAAAATAAAATAAAGTCTAACCCGGTGTTCACTACTCTGACTTACTTAACTCTCTCAAATGAGTTTTACCCTACACAAAGGGAAGCCATTGTCACCTCTGGTCAGGGTATCTAAATAGCAACTCATTTGAAACATGAATACTGTCCAATGTGTGTGAAGATATGAAGATTCATGGAAGTATACATCTGTGTAGAGACAAAAGGTATCGTTTGCATAGAGCACTCGCATAAAAAATTCTGCTAAACCTGAATTTTTACTTTATTGACATATTATGTAGATGCAAATGCAGGAATAAAAACATAGTATCTAACACATAGAGTCTATCTTTTGTATGATCTGAATACAAACAAACATACATATATACACATTTGTTCAAGTTGAAAACGCTGACTGCTGTTAAATGTAAGGAGTAATCCAATTTCTTTAGACCCTGACTCCACAATCTTACCTTCATAATCTCAAAATAGAGAAGGACAAAAATTAAAACATTGTATACAGAGAGCTACATATTTTGGCTCTTTGTAAATCATGTAATGCTATTCATTTTAAATATTTTAGATATGACTGTCTCATGAATTCTCACTATTTTTTTATTCCCGTCTTAAATTTTTAAGTATAGAATCACAAAAAATGATTGTGAGATGTTACAAGGCACTGAATGAATCAATAAAGTTTACATTTGATTATTATGGACTTTGTCATTTTTGATAAATCTTCTCAAAGGAGAAAACCAAATATTAAATAGAGTTTGGGCCCTGAAAATATAAGGATTTAGACAAACTGATGTTAGAGGTAACTAAGAGTGGGTCAGCGGTTTTCTTTGCCCAAGGGATCATTGGCCCGGAGTTGTCAGGGGCAATCAGCTAGGAAAGCCATTCTGTTTTGTAAGTCTACATTTCAGCTAAGCTATTATTTTTATTACAAGGAATATATTAGTAAAGTTGCAATATATATTCCAGCAGAAAACCTGAAATTTCAGTAGCAAGACACAAATCTCAGCGGTTTAACACAAGTTTAATTTTTGTTCCTTTAATTTGCTTTTTTTGTTCAGCAGTACCTCTCCCACAGGAGTGATTCAGGGACTCGGCAATCCCACAGCATGGAAGGAGAACCTGAATCTCTTGCAAAGAGCTGTCTACTCCAATAAAGATGTGTTTTCAGTAAATCTCTACTTTTCTCAGTAAATCTCTGCAGCATGGAAGGAGAACCTGAATCTCTTGCAAAGAACTGTCTACTCCAATAAAGATGTGTTTTCAGTAAATCTCTACTTTTCTCAGGAAAACTCACATTATATTGTGCCAAAAAGTGAAATCACTAGATAACTGTACCTCAGAGCATCCTTGTAATAAATTAGTATTGCAGAATTTAAAAAGTCACAATTCTCATAGTCGGTGAAACACTGCAGGAAAACACATACTGTTAAGCATAGCACATGCACAAAGACAAATGCTAGGCATAATTTTTATAGGTAAGAAGGATTTTATACAGAATCTAATTCGAGTATGTGATTGATTTACTGGGGGTACAAACTGGGACCCAGTCGGTACCATCATCATAAACTACAAGGAGTTAAGCCAGGATGTTTTAATGTTGATGGACAAGACGAATTTCTTCACTATTCTTTAACTACTATCTGGAGTCTCTTGTGATGAGCTCCAACTCTCTGAGAATGAACATCTATAATTAGAACAAAGATCAGAGCGGAACGCTGACCTTTTCCCAGGAGTGTCAAGTGATAGACGATGCTGACACTGGGAAATCACTCTGATACAGCATTCAAAAAATAGTCTTCTCAGGAAAGGGACATTTATCTACAACACAACTTGTGCACTTCTGAAAATGTATTTTAAAAACTTCAGAATCTACCATTAGGCCATTTTCTATGGTATTATACCTTGCTGAGATTCCAAGTGATAGATTTTATAAGAGGAATGCCAGCATATGTTAGAGCAGCAATTCATTTCTAAACACTGCCAGAAATTAGAGGTTGGCTCTTACATTTAATTGAACTTGTTACAATTGTTTTTCATTTCTTTTTGTTTGTTTTGTTTTAAAGAAAAATTAAAAATAAAAATGAAACGGTTTCAAACAGGCTGACAGGAGAATAACAATAATAATACATTACATATTGTTATCAGAGTACAAGATAACAGACATGAGATATTGTCTAAAACAATATTAACACAAACCACCAATTTCATTTCTTTAGAAACTATTTATCTGGTGCCATCAATGATGCAGACAGTGTTTGATTCTAGAGAGACATGTAACATTTTAAAACTTCACAATAATACTTCTGCCTTTACTGAACTTATATTCCAGGTGATAAGACATATAAACAAGGATCCCCATAAAAAAGGAAAGCAAGTCAGTGGAAGTCCTAGTAAGGACACACACATGACTACGTGTCATGCAACTACAGCACCGGAGGTTGGACAGGAACTTCTGATGTCAGTTTCAATACAAGATTAGAAGGACAGGTGAGAGTAACCTAAGCAACAGAAGCAGAAAGCCATGACTGCAGCACAGAAAACAACATGAAATAATTTCAAATGGAATGAAATCATTTCATCTGGCAGAAAGATAATCACAAGTCTTCAAGCCACTTCAAGTATTTCTGTCTTTACACTGAAAGCAAAAGGAGAAGGCTGACTTCGTCAGACTTGAATTTTACCAAGATCACTCTGGTCTCAGGATACATCCTGGTTGGAAGGGGTCAGTATTTGAATGGATGTGGGAGGGAAAATGGGGAGTTTTTACACTCTCCCCACAGGATCCTCTAGCTTTCAAACCAATGCAATCTATATTAAAAGTTCAAATTTTTCTTGCCACGAACATTCCACATTGTCATTAAGCCTTCATTTTATTTTATTTTAAAAAGAATAAAACAAAACAAAACATATCAGGATAAAACAATGCAAACAACACAGCATTTCAAAACAAGACAACAGGAAATCAGCAGTGGCTACCATAACATATTTTGTATTCTTCGAAATAGTTGTCCATATCTTCATGCACAATGAATTCAAACAAGATAAAATAGTATAAAACCAATCAAAACAAAAGAATGAAATCATTACAGGCCTTCAAAATCAGACAATAGGAAAATCAACAACGGCTACCATAATATCTCTTGTTCTCTTCGAAATAGCTGTCTATATCTTTAAACAAATTGAAATCAAATAATAGAAAACAGACTAAAACCAATCAAAACAAAGAATAACAGCATTATTGGACTTCACAACAAGATAATAGGAAATCAGTAATGTCTACCATGATGTAGGAGCTGTTGATACCATCACACATAAAAGCAATTCTTGTAAACTCTTTAGAAGAAGATGTAGGCATGTGTAAGTCATTAGGCATTCTTACATTAGAAGCATGATTTTTCCCTAAAGAAAAGAAAAAGATGTCAATATTTCTAAATATACTAACTCCAGATGCACCGTGGGTGCACTGTGAACTCTTGGACAGATATACCTTGGGTTAAAAATAAGTGTTTTATTCCACTGCCTTTTTGACCTTCCTATTCACAGGACAAAATTTTAATAAAAATAATGATGTGTTGCTATTATTTATCTTCTTTTCCCTTGACTTTGAAAGCTCCCTGGAAGTAAGCACCCAGGAATTTGGGAAGCTATGACTTATGCCAACACATAAGACTGAACCCTTGACCTTCTTTGAATAGGAAATTTTATCTCTATGGGCAAAGTCTCCTTCTTATGCATACTTTCTCTATTTCCAGAATAAAGTATTGTATAAAATATTGGTCAGCACCTATTGCTTTTTATATTTCTTTGCAATTATGTAAATTTGAGCCTGATGAAAAGAGGCACAAACTTTCTGGGATAGTAAGGTTCAATGATATCACCAATATTACAATGTCATACCATCTGTTAAATATTTATGTGAAAATGAAACATTATTCAAAATCTAGTTTCTAAGATTTCTCCCTGATACTATTATACAAAACCACTATTAGTATGCTGTGAAATGAGACATCTCCAGCATTGTTAGTAACAGTCTCTAGGTGGTAATCTTTCTGAATCCCTTTCTGATAATAGCTGCACATTTGCTGTACAAGACCAATGAAACTCACACACACAGATATGGAGTGGCACAGCGATTATTGCAGCATTTTTCCCCAAAGTACCTTAGGCTCAGATGAATAGAAAATAGTCTTAAGTTTTAAACTTCCTGCCAACAATCTGGCTTTTAGTTGCTTTGGACAGAGGACAAATTGTAGAATAATGCATATTGACAGTTTAATAACGTGGGATACTATCCCTGGTGTGCTTTATGATGTAATACATCCCGATAGGTATCTCTGGAGAATTATACTATGATTTTCAGGCACAGAAAAGAGTCTGGGTAAGATTTCTGCTTCTGTGTATTTTGGACATTTTCCTAAACAATAAATAAGTGCTAGCCATTTAAAATAGTCTTCTGACATGGCTTTTCTGTTTTTTTCTTCTCACATTAGAGATGTAAGATTGAAATGGTGTAATTCTTATTAAGTTATACATTTAAAATGTGAAAAATCTGTTTAGACAATAAACAGCTTTCTTTAGGTCTCAGAGGTAAAATTACTTTTCTGTAAAAATAATTGTGCTTTTCAAAAATCTCATTAAATATTTAGATCTTTTGGAGCACAAGTGTTTTCTATTGAGGCTTAAACACATTTAGACTAATGATTTCTAATGTTTTGACCATTGTACAAATGCTTGTAGTATTACATAGCTAATAGCATAAAACAGAACAGCAAGTCTTATATGCAGAATTCATATAATTACTTCTAGATTTCCTTTACATCAACATATTCCAGATGAAATAAATGGCAATGCAAGGTATGTTTAAAGCAACATAATACATAATTATTAAATGAATATGATTCTGAATACAGATGCTACTTTATATAATCATGTTGTTGCTTGTGTTCATCTCTATGACCATATACACACAAAAATTAAAATTCTCAAGCACAGTAAACCTATTCAGATTCCATTGAAGACAAGTACCTGAAACTTGGGTCATTCACAGAAAACAGAACACACTAAAGAATTTGAAAACATGAAAAAAAATTTCTTCCAATATCACTTTGTAAAAGAACAAAAGTAATTTTATTATCCACCTCTGAGGTGAAACAGGAGTTAGAGGAATTGTGCTACCTTTGTGCTAAATTACTACCTTCCCCAGATAGTACCATTTTTACCCATCTCTTTTTTAAAAGCTTCATAATATGGGAATGAGAAATGACACAAGGCACATTTCATGTCTTAAATGTAACGTAGTAATCTTTATTAAGCACTCCCTGTGTTGCAAGCACTGTATAAAATATTTTACATATATCATTTCCTTTCCACTCCATGTAACTCCAGGGTGTAGGTTCTTTATTATTATCTCCACTTTACTGATGACAAAAGAAGGATCAGAAGGTCATTCATCTACTATCCTACAGTAAAGAGCCAGAGCACAGACCCTGGAACACACTGCCTTCCTCCCAAGCAAAGCAGTGATTTAGATTTTAAAAACCCATGTATCTGCATCTTGATGAAAAGTAATATAAGACAATATGAGGAATCCTAAACAAATCAAGGCTTTGTTTATTATCTGCTTAGGCACCATGAAACTCATTCATTTGGGAAATTCTTCCTGAAATTCATTTCGGAGTGTTCACCAAGACAGAGCAGTATTCTCTGTCCCCAAGAGCTCCTCCTTACAGCTCCCTAAAAGCCTCTGCTATTTAAATCATGTTACCATTCCCACCACATTCCCTAATGGCAAATCAGAGCCAAAGTCTCTGTCTTCAAAGCAAACATATGTAATAGTAAGGTTCCAAGGTTTTGGGGCACCCCTACAAGCTGAGAGAGCACACTCTAAAAGCTGAAATGGAATATTAAATGTGAGACTCCAATCAAGGGGAAAAGTTACTGCCCTTGAATTTTAGCCCACATTGAAGTTTCTGGTTCCAATGCCTTTGTTGCTTCTTCTAATTTTTTGGCCCAGGCCTTGTGTGCTTTCCTCCTCCAGGGAGTCCCGCAGACCAAGCCTGGCTGGAAAGGAGCCCAGTCAGAGCAGAGGCCTGAAGATTATTGAAGTGGTTTTCTTTTTAATCACTTACAAAAACAGAAGCGTAGCCAATCACCAGCCTTGTGATTTGCTCCAAGTCACTGGACCTCTAAATTCTGTGAAGAAAGCCAAAGTCAGCTCTTTCCCAACAATGTGGTATTTTGAGTTTCTTTCAGGTCAGAGAGCCTTAGACTCCGGGGAGGATAAGGAGATGGAAAAAAAAAATATTACTTGAGCACAGTAATAAAGTGCAGAACACAGTGGTGCTATTGGGCACAAACATGGGGTGTATGCCTGTGTGCCTCCACTCCCTTCCTGCACATTTGGAGATTAGTTCTCACTTTATTTCCTGGTGGATGAAACCTAACGCAGTCCCCAGTTCTTCCTCTCATCACCCTCTGATTGTTCTTCTATAGAGCTTGTAATCAGAGAGTGTTCTTTGAAAGCTAAATTAGGAACAGAAGATGAAGAGACTGAGGTAAATCTGATTGCATTGGTCCTACCAAAATTTAATTAGCTATCGTTTAAATAAGCATCTTTCAGGCAATTACAGGACATAAAAAGAAACTCTGAAAGAGATAGAAAGTATCACAACTTCATTTTTTCATTGCTCCTGATTCTACTTTACTTTCCTATCTCCTTCCAAAAACAACAAAACCCTGATGACTAACACAAAGGTCTGATTTTTATTTTATTGTGTATTTGTGATTTTCAAGACTCTAGTACACACGAACACACTTCAACTACCCGAACCCTACTTTAAAAAGAGTAATCTGTAAACCCAAGCTAAGTATTTTCCAGTTTTTCTCCCCTCTCAGAAATACCAAAAGATTTAGTCAAGCATAGGATGAGAGCCAACCACAGCGAGATTACTATCAGCCCCAAATATAGGAGTTGGCTGTGTTTCTTTGAGGTTTGCACCAAATGGTGATAAAAGTAATGAGCATACAGAGAAGACCCAGCAGGGCACTCCATGATTTGTGTTTGTGCGTCCTTGGAACACTGCAGGTAGCTGTGATTTTTCTAAGTGTTCATGTGCACGGTCTTTGCTGCCTTTTTGCCTTCACTGACCCACTTTCCAATGTATCTGAGCCTCTCAGCCTTTCAGTTGTCAGTGCTCATGTTCTAAACCTGTCTTCCCTTCCCCACCCCCACTGCACCCTATCTAATTGTATAGATGGTTTCCTGTTCCTTTCTAAATGAGATCCCTGGCTTCTGTGGTGAGTGATGGCTCAGGTTACATCCTGAGGCAATGTAGAAAATTGGCGAAATTTCGAACTCTATTACAAATCTAAATTATAATTATTCAGAATTCATCTGATGGCTATCTTAATGTAGAAAATTTAGATAAATACTATAACTAAAATGTATCTAAAATCTTGATGGGAATAATCATAATCCTCAAGAAAATTGAAGAAATGCTGCACATGATTTTGGGCCCAAATATATGTACAAGCTTGATACCTGTAGATAGCTTAAAATTAAAGAGAATCAGAATTCTGGTATTTATTATTTATTGAGACTCAGGAATTTTGTTCAGTAAGGAAAGAGATGAAATTCTTAACTTTGTTTAATAAAGAAAGGAAACAAGCAATATATCAGCAACTCACTTTTGTCAGTTTTAACAGTTTTAGTTGCATGTCTGTAAGTGCACTAGGAAGCACATTATTTGAAATGACTTGTACGAAAGCAAAGCACGAAGAACAATAAAGTTCCAGAAATCAGCATGTACAAGTTTCCCTAGGAGATAAATCAAATCATGGAATGGATCCACCAACCGTAATTAGAACATACTTGCATCTACCTAAACCTTGGCCCTTGGGTGAGTGATTTCCAAAGGAAATAAAATCTTTAATAGAAGAAAAGAAACCTCTATAAAATTCACGGTCTAAGGCCAGACTATAAGGCTCCAATGATTCCCTTACACTTAGTGTCTATTTACCAAATAAGAAACTGATTGGATTACAATTATAAGAGCCATTGGAAAGCCCTAAATACACAATTGGCAGAGTGTCTCCAAGTTAAAAGTGCTAATCTCCAGTACACATCAGCCCTGGCTTGGCTTGTCTTGTTAGGTAAACAAAATGTGTCTTGCCTGTCATTGCCATAAAATATTAATGCACTGGAAGTCTCTAAACCTTGCTAAGCATAAGGCCTATTATCACACTTAAGAGCAAAGCAATCTAATAAATCGCTGGCTGTATAAAAACTAAGTCAGCTGGCAGAGACAGTAATCTCCCCAAGGGATAGTAAGAGTCTTGTCTCTACTACAGCAGCTGCAGTTTCAGAGAAATTATGTTTCATCTTCTCAGTAAAAATACATTTGTGCAAATTCTGTTATTTAAACTCTAATGGAATCATTAGGAATATCCATACATTATGAGTAACAGAAAATTAACTAAGAAAAGCATCTATGACGCTGTATTTTTTGTTAGGCATGAATATTAAAGGGCTAAATCTAATATAACATCAAAGTACTTATTTCTAATACCTACTTTGAAGGACCTGAGCCCCACCTCATACATAAATAATCATGTGTAAATGTTGACTCCTGAGCTGATAGCTCTGATTGAAAAGAATTTACTTCTTCAGCCCTGGTCTGAGGTCCTTTAGGCAGTGTGCAAACATGAATACAGTATTGTTCCTGCACCTTAAAAACAGATATAAGATTGCTGCTTTATGCTACACCAAACCAATCCTTGAAAACCATAACAAAAATGTAAAGCTCTACTTATGCCACCTTAATTACACATTAAAGTAGTTAAATCAATGTATTTCCAGTAATAGGGAAAATATAGATGGGTAGTTTTTTAAGTTGTGATAAGAGGTGTGTGTTTTGAAATATAACTTTTCATTTAAATCCCTAACAGGTCAGTAAGGTACAGATAGTTATTATATACATGTCAAAATGAAGAAAGAATAACTTGCTCATTGTCAACCAGTTTTCAAGAGGTACCAGCAGTCCTTAAATCCCCTCTGGTTGACTTTGAATTATGCACCGCTACAGCCAAATCAGCTTTTCTTGTTGAGATGTTTGTTTCGTCTTGTTTTCCACTGATGATTTTATCTTGGCAAAGATGCTGCAGGAAATCTTGAAAGTATTTATTATACTATTATGTGAGTGCTGCCCGTGGCTGGTAATTTGAGGTTACATGATTGATCAGTGATGTGCACCTTTTATATGACATATACTACATTAATAATCTACATTCTGGAAAACTATTTCTAAAATCTTGTCATATTAAGAAGTAACATTAGGAGATGAAAATATATTTGGATCAGAGGGGGAAATACACTTTTTTGATGGCAAGAATCACAGTATTAAAATCTGCATAGATAATAACAAACACCCCGTCCACGTGTGCTGACAGGCTTTCAGAACAGTAGTATAGCCTCGACTGTGGATTATTTATATTGATGATTGCTCAATAAGGTCATGCCAATTTCACCATGTTTTCAGTAACTTTAATGTCAAAGAAACTAAAGGAAATCATGATCACAATGAAATGTACTTCACCCCTAAAAACGAAATCATAAAGAATCTGCAGCACAGTGATCTACGGTTCTGTGAAACTGACTCTGAAAGTTGCATGTTTACCTCATGAGCTGATGAGACCTACAGTAAACAGCTATACCAATCTCTCTGGATTCCTCTTCTTTTGTTTGTTCACTCAACACATATATGCTGATAACTTGCTCTATATGCAGTTTAGCAAGAGCTGCTGAAAGTTCAAAAGCAATTAAAATTCAATATCTATTCTCAGTGTCCACATCACTGAGATGTAAAAACTAGAAGGTAAAATGAATATTCTTGTAATAGGGATGAAGTGCTCAGTGACATAAAAGATGTACTATTGTATTTCTTAAATTTTCTGGAAGTAAATCTAACCTAGACTCCAAGACTGCTTGCCATTTTTAATAAGAACATAACTGGTCACACTGTTGCCCCTTCCCTTGTATTCTTTGGTACAAGGAAAATAGCAGATTACACTGAATTTTAGTGAACGTTGTTTACTCTTGATGTCATGGCTCATTCTGTCACACTATGCCAGAAAAGAGTGCCTATCAAAGCCTACTCCTACTGTTGTCCATCACTCCTCATCGTGTGGAGGCTCCCGGGGAGCAACCTAGCACCAGTTTCTACCACTGCAAACTATCTCCATCCAAACAGGTTTTGATTCCCTGATTCCACAGAAATGTATATTATTAGCTTGCTTCCATCTTTTCTTTTCTAATGAGATTTTATGGTCATTAATACTAGCTTCTCTCTCTTGGTATCTGTGTAAAAAATATTTCTCTCTTGGTGATTTCCATTAAACATTGAATATACAGAAACACTGAATGACTACAAAAATGAGATTCAAGACTTTCAAACTAGAAAGAATTAGTTTATCTATACTGAAGGTAAAAAAATTCAATCCAAAGAAGCACTGTATGCCAATGTTCTCTTTCCCCATGGATGAAGCCCATACTTTTAGCGGCAAAAGAAAACAAATAACATGGTTGATTTGGTACATTCCATGCTTTAAGTTCTCAATATCTCATCCTGTTACACCCATAACAGAACTTCTTAAACAGGGTGCAGACCAATTGCTACCTAAATCCTTCAACTATCTCATGCTTTTTCACAATCCATTTTCAATGTTTGTACACAGCATTTTCTCTCCTGCAATCAAAACACTGAATGTTCATGGCTCAGTTGACATGTCACCATTTCTATGAATTAATTCTCAACTTTTCTAAATAAAGAAATTTCTGACTGTTCATGTCTACAGCCTTTTGTTTATCTAGAACAGGCTGCTTGATATTATATTATATTATATTTGTTTATCTCTTCCCTACCTTATTATCTCTTTGAGAAAAGGCACTATTTTAATGCACAACTGTCTTCCCAGGAGCATGGATATGAAACCACTAGCATGACAATATCAGGATGGCAAAGGGGAGAGAATAAGTTTAAATCAATCAATCAATCAATCAATCATGATTACAGATGAATCAAGATCAAAGAGGGCCAATAGCCAAGAATATTTGCAATACTTCCATTCTCTTGAATTGTTTATTCTACTTTGTTATATTTGACATTATTGTGTGTAAAGCTAAGCTCAACTATTTCAAAGAAAGAGACATTATGATAGCTACTGTTAATATCCAATTGTCTTGTTGTGAAGTGCTGTGTTGCTTGCATTGTTCTGTTCTGATCTGCTTAATCTGTCCTCTTTTGTTTTATCTTCTTTAAAATAAAAAAAAAGAATACTGACTAAACTATTTAAATAATACAATTCAGTAGAGGGGAAACTTGACATCCATTAGTAGAAACATCTAAATACCAGGCTCACAGAGGTTAAATCCGGGCACCAGCAGACCTTGCTTAGTAATGAAGGCAGTAAGTATTCAAGCCAGACAACTGGAAAGTAGAGCAGCATAGTCAGGAGAGCAGATCTTCTTAAGAGACAAAGGTTTTACCTTTGCAATCATTTATGATAGTAGTAGACTAAATAGTAAGAATGGTTATTATTACAGGTTGAACAACTGTCATTTGAAAACTCAAAATTTTCCAAAATCTGAAGTTTTTGAATGTGAATATCACACCACAACTGGAAAATTTCACATCTGACCTCATGTTGCAATTCAAATTCAAGGATATTAAAAGTATCATACAAAATTATAGTCAAATTATTTCCATAAAGTGTGCAAGAAGCAAATTACATATTTATACTTGAATTTCACTATGTACATGTAAATATTCTAAAATCAAAAACATTCTGGTTTTAGATAAAGCATATTCAACTCATATTATCAATAGTGTAGTAAAAAATGTAATTCTAAATACCCAATACCCTAATAGCCAGAAAACGCTAAATGAAACAACAAATACAAATATTCTAACAATGAGGACAAAATACATAGCAATATACCAAATATAATGCAGAGCCATTGCTTAATTGTCCTAGAACAAATCTAATCTAGACTCCAAGGCTCCATGCGCAGTGGTTGTAATAGCACCATATCCTTTGTGTGGCTCTTTGTTCTTCTGATCTCAGGAAAGTGGCAGAATACAGAGTACATTCTGGGAGTCTTATGATCATTCCTAGATTCTCAATAGCAAGTGAACTTTCTCAATTGCCTTAAATTTATGTTGATGCATTTCATGGGTCTGAGTACATTGTCACAAAAAGTAAATAAGAAAGATATGGAAATACCTGTTAGGCAAGTCACTAAAGGTATCTACTACAACTGAGTTAAAGAGTCCTCCCAAAATATCAAGAAAGGGTAAGAATATCAGAGAATGAAAAAGAAGCTATAAAAACAAGACTATGAGTTCAGGGGTTTAGCTCAGTGGCGTAAGCACTTGCCCGGCAAGTGCGAGGTCGTGAGTTTAATTCCCAGTAGATAGATAGATGATAGATAGATAGATAGATAGATAGATAGATGAGAGAGAGAGGAGAGAGGAGAGAGACTAAAAATCAACATAATACATACATTTTATACAGAAAGACTAAATAAAGAGGATGCAGGACATTTTAGAACAAAAAACTTAAAATTCTCAAAATTAAAGAAAAAGTTAAGAGCTCAGAATGAAATAGTGCACAATGGCAAAAAGTATAAATGAAAGTAGTCCTCTACTGAGACACTATGAAAAATAAGAGTATCAAATAAAAATTAAAAGTTCTTGTAAAACTGTAGGAAGGAAAATCCAACCACTTGTAGAATCAGATTGGCATTAAAATTCTCAAGGACAACATTGCATTTAAAGACAATGAGTTACGTCTTCAAAGTATTGAAAGAAAACACACTAAGCTGGAATTCAATTTCCAACTAAATCTTTTATTTAACTCTGGATGTGAAAAAAATCTTGTCAAGCACACAAGATGTCAAAGGCTTATCATGTAAAAATCTCTTTGAAATGTTCTGCAGCAATTTAAAAAATACATTCAGGAAGATGCTACGTACACAAGTGAATTAAGAGTGAATAAATATCGTGGGGAAGCATTTTATTCTTCAGAAAGGCAGTGACCACAAAAATAAGAAATATCTGAACAGAAATAAAATGTCTATAACATCAAGAATTAAAATTATATCACATAGACGACTTGCTTAATTTATTGAAATAGAATTTATAGATATTTATAAGCTTAAAATTATTAGAAAATTTAAGCTCTAGTATATTTCTGAATAAAGGGTAAACCAGTTTTTCAAACAATCAAACAAGAAAACACACTATAATCAATAGACATTAGGAAAGTAGAAGAAAACAAAAAAAATTTTTGATAAATAGATAAAAACAGATTACAATGTCAGAAGTAAATCGCAATTTAACAGAAATTATAAGAAATGAAGATGGTCTGATCAAAAGTCCCTCTGATGTATGTTTTTAAAATATTAAAGAGTAAAATAAATGGAGCTTGAAAGGAGAGGCATGGAAAAAATTTTTAAAACAAATATAGACAAAAGAAAGCCAAAATAAGTAAAAGTAAAAATAGTCATGAGGGAAACGATGGACATATATTCCAGTTATGTATAATTATGACAAATCTTACATACAACACCACTGAAATTTTATATAACAACTACTTACAAAATCACAAAGGAAATGTATATATCAATAGTTATAGTAGAACGTGTGTGTGTGTATGTGTGTGTGTGTGTGTGTCTGGTGCTGAGGATCAAACCCAGGGCCTTGTGCATGCAAGGCAAGAGCTCTACCACTGAGCCACCTTCCAGCCCAACATTTTGGAAATTAATAACCAATAATCACTCTTAAATGATCCATACCAAATAGAACAAGTATGCTTCTCATAAACTGAAGAAAAAAATTCAAATAAACTTTATATGAACAGAAACTATATATATATATATATATATATATATATATATATACTTCAAGCAAAATTAGAAAATGTTAAAAGCTTAATCTTGCACAAGACCATAAATAAGGTCTCAATAAATTATGAAGAGTCAGCATCATATAAATTTTACCACAAAGTGATATACTTATCAATCTATGGTAAGGAGAATGCCTAAATGCTTAGAAGGGAATGTTTTCAATGACCTCAAAATTCATGGAAAGAAATGTAAAAGAGAAATTAAGAAAGCCTTAAAATAGAACAATTGTAGTAATGCTATATTTCAAATTTGATCACATATATGACAGAGATTTAGAGGCATATTAGGATTTTAGTTGATCATAAATTTAACATGAATCAAAATAGATAAAAAGCAAACACTGAACAAACAGATAAGATTTTTAACGACTTTTTGTTAATGTACAGACGGTATGTAAAGCCAAGGTGGTCAGTCTTCACACTGAACATCATGTACTAGCTGTATGCCACAAGGTAAGAAGAGCCATGAGTCAAAATAGAAAAGAGGGGAGGAACCAGGTGAAAATATGCTTGTTCTCAGTCAATGCCTTATTCAGAGAATTGTTTAGGAGTCGAGAACAACACAGCGCCAGAAGCACACTAATCCTCAGGCACAGTAGAAGCTACCTTCTGCATGATTCAAGGTCCATGTTAGTCCAAAGGGCAAAAGCGAGACAGATGTCTCATAAGCAGAAATTGGAAAAATTTTTAAAAATCTGTAACAGTAAGAATTGGTTGTAAACAATTGTTTAAAAATAATTAGCAACCTATGATAAAGGATACTTAAGCCCAAGGGAGAATGTTACTCATCCCTGGTGTAGTAAAAGGTACTTCTGCAAAGAGTGAGTCGCTGTTGCGTAATCCTACTTCTGCCTCCTTGGTTCTCAAATAGACTGAAGTTCTCTGTTTTTGTTGGAAAAAAATCATCTCTTTGGTAAAAGAATCAAGTATGTTAATTGTTTAGGATCATATATGCCAAAAGCTGTGATCTCTATTTGATTTAATGTTTAAATATTTCTGGCTAACTTTCACTTAATAGATGACCTTGATCATGTAATTTTGCTGGTAACTCTGTTCAAGTACTGTTTTACTTCTCTACAAAGAGAATGACAAGAACCTAAGCATGGGCCAGGGATTTAGCTCAGCAGCATAAGCACCTGCCTTGCAAGTGCGTGGTCATGAGTTTGATCCCTGGTACAAAAAAAAAAAAAATGGAACCTAAGCATTTATAAAAGTTCTTTAGGCAAATTACTTGTGCTGGCTAAGCTTAGCTGTTGGTTTGATTGGCTTGGCACTCTCCTAGAGAAAAAGCACAATTCTGGTTGTGGCTGTATGGGTTTTGAAACATTTTGTAATCCATATGTGATCTCTCACCCTTTCCTCTCTCATGCTTTTCTCTTGGGGTGTGCTTCTCAGCCATTGTGAACTGAGCAACTATGGTCTACCTTGATGGTTCCTCCTTGGAGTCAGTATATATAGGTTTATATAAAGGTTCTAGTTGTTTACATTATGTGGTAGAAGTGGAGAAGAAAACCAAATCCCAAAGTTGACCATGGACTGAATCTCCTGCAACCATGAGCTAAATTAAACCTCTTCTCCTTTTAGTTGCATCAGCTATTTTGTCCCAGCATTAGGAAATTAGCTTAATACATTATCTTTTCTTTTAAACAAAAATGTTGAAAAAATATTTATTTCACAATAAAGACTAGGAATTTCTACTTTATTATCAGCATTAACTACAAAAGAGAAAAATGTTCAGGGGATGAGGTATTTACTTGTAAAGACAAGGTTATCTGTCTTTAAGTGTAAACATTTTCAATAGCGTAAGTTTGAGCAGCAAGGAATGAAACATCTCTTACTGAATCAGGAAAATATAGCATTACATGCATAGAATATCCATAAAGAAGACAGTATGTTTATTCACTGTTACTTCATTCACGCATTTCTATACTATGAAACAGAGATGCCACCTGTCATACGGGTACAGGAGACAGGCTAAGTGGCTGGGACCCTATCTCTGCTACACAACAGCTGTGAAACTTTAGACAATTTGCTCCATATCCCTATACCTCAGCTATTTAATCTATGAATTGAAAATAATCATAATACCTACTTCATGGGTTGGTGTGAAATTAAAGACTGCAGATACAGAGAAAAATAGGGAGGGAGAAAGGTGTATCAATAATAATAATAGATTATAATACATTGCAAACATATAGTGCCTTTCACAAAGACTGGGCCATATAATACCCAAATGTTAGCAGTTACTGCTCTATTCAAGGTACTGCACTAGATCCTGGGAGCATAAGGGGTAAATGAAAGATAGTTTGAGATTCTGTCAGACTAGGTACTGTAGACCGGATTAAGGAGTGCTGATTAATTCCAAAACCACAAGAAAGCTGTTAAAGAAGTTGAAAGGAGACAAGTTACATCATCAAAGATGCTTGTCTTAAAGATCATTTTGTCTACTGAGAGGAGAAAAAAGTGACATGAGAAAAGGGTAGGTTTTGGAAAAGTAGACACAGAAAGGCAAAGAAACACTGTTAATTCACAAGAGCAATTTCCAGAGAAGATTGATCTTTTCTTTTCTAAAAATGGTGCATGTGTTTATGTGTGTGCTTGTGTATTGACTTAATTAATTGTGGAATCAACTCTGCCTCTAGAGCTGGACACATTCATTCTCTAAATTTACTGAGTGCCAAACATTCTCCCAGACTCAATTCCATTTTCTGTACAATTTCATGAGGACTAAACAGGAATTCCTATGTGAAAGGGCCTCTTTACCCATGAAGCATTATATGAAGGTTCTAGCTGTTTATATTATGTGGTAGAAGTAGAGAAGGAAACCAAATCCCAAAGGGTTTTTTCAGATGTTTATTTTACTAAGGGAGAGGCGTAGAGATGGAATATGATATCACAAGACAAGAAAAAGTGGTGTGATTAATATCTGTGGTTACAAACCAAGCTTTTCTTCCTAGGAATCTCCTCCATGCAGAAAAGGATTACAGGATCCCAGTCTTTGTCCATCTGTGTGTCTGCACCTAGCTCCGTCTCCGATCCCTGCTGTGTGTTACCCCAGGGAGACACTGATCCTAACAGTGTCTGGCTTTCTCTCTCCAGCCTCCATGCCTTCGTATTCCTCTCTGTCCAGTTTAAATTTCATGTCAGACAATATCATCATTTCCACACTCAAATCCATGCCCCTTCTAAAATAATTCCCAGAAAAGTCTCAATCTTAGTGAAATACAACCGTCCCCATGCACTGTTCCTGGTTTTTTAACTACATTTATGGCCAGAAACAAAGCAACTCTGACCGGACTTCCCCTGTATCACTGACACTAATTCAGTCCTATTGCACTTCCCTGCTCCATTCTCCCTCCCAGTCTTCTAGACTGCTATCTCCTGGATTATTTTCCAAATACTACGCTTTCTGTCTTATCCACACCCTTAATTTCCTCCCAATTTCACTGAGGAAATGGGAAAGATCAAAAGCTAGCTTCCACCCGTTCTGCACCCCCACATCGACCTGCACACATCTTCACCCTCACCTCCTGCCTGCCCTCTTCTCGCTGCACCCACTCGGCTCAAAGTGAAGCGGTCCCTCCAACTACACACCAGACTCGAACCCCTCTACTGCTCCAAGACCCTGTGATTGTCCCTTCGTTGTCTTTTCCCTCTCCTCCTTTTTCAGAACTTTTCTACCAAATCATGTCTGTTATCACAAAGTTGTTCTCAAGTCTCTCACCGATCAGCACCATCAGTGCAGTGGCACAGTGGGTAATGCGTCTGACCCGGGGTCAGGAGGTTCTAGGTTCACATTTCCCGCCACATTGCATCTCATGTCTCTACTGCCAAACACAAAGGTACTGTTCCGGGAATGTTCCTATCACACGGGCTCCTCCCAGCCTCACACACATACCGATTTACAAATATACTCTCTTTCTTTCAACTCTAAAAGGAAGATGAAAAATACAATACAATAGTTTCAGCTACTCTTCTATTTACTATATTCTTTCCCCTGGAAGAAAAATCCTATGAACGGTATTTAATATAATGTCTTCAATTTTTCTTTCCACTTTCCTTACAACTGTTAAACCTTTGACGCTACTTCCACTTAAACTGTATGAGTTCACCAATGATCTCCCTTCTGTTAAATCCAATAGTAAGTTGTCATATCACTTAACCTGAATACCAGCAGCGTCTTACACTCTCATACTTAGCTTTCTTGATGACCTGGAAAGTTGGGGATTGTTTGGGTCCTCTATTTCTATGGTCACCTCGTCCTTCTAAGTGCTGGTGTGAAAGAACAACTCTCCTCCTACATAAACACACACAACACAGGCCTGTGACTCTACCAGCTTGTGCTTACGCTCACGGGATGACCACACCCTCATCCTACTAAATTCTTGCCATGCAGCTTGCATCTCCAATGGACAGACTACACGTTCACTTTTTTTGTTGTTGTTCTGACTCATATCATAAAATATAATTTCTACAGGGACAGGCAATTTGTGTTACTCATCACAAAACTCAGTGCACTTACAACAGTATTCAACATATAGTGAATTCTCATCAAGTTCTGTTTGACTGAGTGAATAAATACACAAGTAAAATCAAGATTTAAATTTATCAACTTTTTCAGAAGATATGAACGTTTGTTCCATCAGCAAAGATAAATCAAATATATTAACAAGCTATGACATGAATATTCCATGTAAGTATTTATTCATTTGTAATATTTATAACTTACTTGATCCTTAAAGAGATTTGTAGCAATTGATATGTATATAGTATTGCTAATTATAAATCAAGTGCAGAAGATTTTATTTATCTTTCATGAAGGAAAAAATACTAATTTCTTTCATAAAATATAAGAGCACCTTTTCAAAAAAGGGGGAATAGACTGAAAAGTCTTCCTTCAAACAAAAATTGAGCAGTAGTTTGGTTTATTCTTATATAATTCAAAAATATCAGTGGCAATGCCAATGATAGAATATTTAAATTAATAGACAACAAGAAGATTGTTGGGTTTATGAGTAAAGATGTCAAATGAGCCTCTGCTCTCTTTTATATATCTATACTTCTGTAGAGTCATATTAGATCAAAATACAGTTGCACCTCACACATACACACATACACAAACAATAAATGAAGTACTGAAATATGCATATAATTTTTTAAAAAGTGATTCTTAAAACTGTTATATTGTCAGTTTGGCATGAAGCAGAGGTTTTCTCCAGCTCTGTTAGATTAATTAAGCACACTAAAATTCTCTGCCTGCATTTATTTATTTTTTTTTAAGTTTAAAAAAAAGACAGACATCTTTTAATTTCTGGTAAGAAAGTAATTTCATGATGAGATTGGATAGAGTCTGGAATGCATTTTCTGTGGAAGCAGAGAAAGCAAGACCATTAAAATAAAACCATACAAAACAGTGGAAAATGTACTCTAGTTTGAGAGAAATGCTGCCCAGATCCCTGGAGGCAGCACGGGAGAGCTGAATAGGCCTTTTCAATTTCCAGTCATTATGATTCTAGGTAGCTATTCTGAAAATAGATGAAAGGAGTGGTTTTTCTATCCATGTTGAGCTGTTATTAGTCCCTTGAGGAAATAGGGGTTTTGCAGAAAGTGTAAGTTCTCTAAGTGTTACTGAAATGACCTTGTCTAATTTCCTCATAAAAGGGGATCTAATAATAGCTACATCTGCTAATATTAACAAAGCTGCAAAGTTACACAAGTTAGAATAATTTTCCTTTGCTTGGACAGAAAAACCCTTCAATGTCCTTGTCTCTTTTTTTCACCCCCTTTAAAGTCTGAATTTGCTCTTTAATATTTGATTTCACATTTTGCAGTAACCCTGATACAAAGTTGCAGTGTGAAGTTAAAAGATTCAAAAGGGAGAGAGGCTATGGCTGTCATCTTACCACCAGCAAGTCCACTGAACTGTAAATCTACCCTGCATTTAATTACTCAACCACTGTGTGAGATGATAAGGTCTCTAGAGTATTGTACTAGCATGAGTGATTGAATCTGCTTGCAGTAATAAGCTTTTCTATAACTGAGCCAAAAGGTTAAAAGTGTACACTGAACTTCAAGGCAAGTATTGTTTTTAAATAGCTGCAAAACCAAAGGAATAACACAACCTTCTTTTGAATGAATATCTCATTTTCAAAACCTTCCATTGAAGAAAAGAGTGTTTTGTGGAAAGAAATGTGTTCCCTCAAGCAAATTCACAAGTAGTCAGGTCAGTCATGGGGATGAAAAGCCTGTCTTCCCCTGCCAACTTGTCCCACATCCACACAATCATTAGCACATATTTGTATAATGAAAAGCGAAGTCGATTGGACTTGTGAGATGAATCAGCAATTCCCAAGTACAGCAGCAAAATAAAACTATTTTCTCTCTGAATCATTATGGAAGGCAAATGGAAAAGTGACAAATAGATTTTGTTCTCCTTCGGTGACGGGAGGGGAATTTGTGTTTCAAGCCAAATTTCCAAAGTGCAGCATAATGTGCTGCCAGCACAACCGTTCACACCCCCAGAGAGACCACAAAGCCCTGAGGCTGTAATTCCAGAAAAACACGTGTATAAATCACGTAATTGCACACCTGACTGTCTGAACTTCAGCCAGTAGGCCTGGTTTTTTTTCTTGTTTTTTGTTTTTCGCTTTTTTTTTTTTTAGCAGATGCTAAAGCCTCTTTTGACATTTGGCTTTGAAAACAAGGTGCAGCTTAATTGACAGGATATTATCAAATTCATGCTGATTTATGTAGACAAATTCCTGAATATGAGGGTGTCATACAGAATCGAATAGCATATATGAATATTCCATATGTGTTATGCAAGGTCCTTATAGCTGACTGAATTCTAAACAACAGGAAGGGACAAAATGGAAGTGCCAGTTGAAATCTAATTCATGAAAAGTACTTTTCCAGAGTATCAATGAAGTAACATCACTTTGATGCATTATAGCTATTTATGAAGAGAAAGATAGAAGAAAGAAAGGGAGGTGGGGGAGATATAGAGACAGGGAGAGGGGCTAATATTAATATTATTTCATTTTCTATAGTGATGTTTTAAAAAGAAACAAGAGAGTGCTTTGGCTATGCTGGCTGAAAGAGCACAGAGATCCCTCTCATCATATTGCAGGCAGCAGAATCCCTAACACCCTTTCATGGAGCAGAGAGCTGCCCAAGGGAGCGGCACTCAGCCTGCGAGGTGAGCTTTCACCCCAACTGTTCCAGGTATATGGGATTTCACAACAGATACAATCACTTCCAGCCCTCTACACATGCTTTGCAGACCAGTACATTGAAATTAATGCTGCATCAGTTCATCTGAAATTCTGCTGCAATTCAGCACGTGTTTCTATAATTTCATTGAGAGAAAAAGTCATCCATTAAGTTCACAAAGATATATAGGTTGCCAGTCTCCCATTTATTTACCAAGATTTATAGTTTTGAGTGTTACACATACACACACAAATCAGCAAATTCCTAAAAGAATGATTCCAAAACTTACCAGCAAACAATAAGATGTTCCCTAAAGCACCTATTGATAATATTGCCATACGACAGAGAATTCATGGAGGTCCTAAATGGACTATGAGAAATTTCACTTCAGCATTTTTTGCATCTGGTTCACATTTTACCACTAATAATAAAGAAATAGAACCAGAAGTCCTTTTAAAGTAAAAAAAAAAAAGCGCAATATGATTACCAAAGGTAAAATCAATCTTATAATAAAATATCTCAGAAGGATAATTTTTGAGACAAATTTGATAGTCAACTAAAGCAAAAAACAAGGAGAACTCTAGAAGAATTCTACTCAAAACAATTTTTACAAAGATCTATTCAGGCCAAATTTTAAGTAAGTTTTGTTTCATAAAGTGATTATCAAAGAAAACAATTGTACTTGCTTGTAACACCAGCCAAAAACCACATTTCAAAATGACAACCACAACATTGAACTCTTCTCTTCTAAGGACTCATAGATTTTTATTATTATTAAAATATTTAATCAAAGACTTCATTTTGAGACTTTTAGGTCTAGCATGCTTCTTTTGTTTTTTATAGATAAATCTGCAAATGTATAAGGTGTTTACAGCCTATTAAAGAACCATTAGGCCATAAAAGTAATCTGTGTATGAAAATGGTGAAGAAGGTAAAATGTGCAATATCACAACTACAGTCTGATCACTCTGTAAAGGTCTAGTAGGAAAAGCTATTGATTTCTTCTCCACTGAACAAACATATTAAATTCTAGATGGGCTAATAGATTAAACAATAACTTGAGTCTAATCTGAAGGAAAGATAAAGAATGCCAACTAACAGCTGTATATTTTAAATTTTCTCTCTGTATATGGGAATTCATAGAAATATTGCCACCAAACCTTTATTTATTCAGAGCCTGCTACTTTCTTCAGGATATGTTTCATGTATCATAAAGATTTTTTAAAACCTAAAAAGAGAGGCAGTACTTTGTACATCATAAAATATAATGACTGACGCTATAATGTAACTTTTCAGCAGCGACAGAGTCAGTGTGAGGATAAGATGGTAGCAGTCAGTAGAAGGAGAGAAGGCATAGGATAGAGAACCCAGCCACGGGTATCAGTCCAACCACAGTCCTACATGTCTGCTATGATTAGGAAAGAGTCTTAGTTTCTGCTTCTTGGCTCCTCTATTGCCAGAATGGGATGTGTTGCTCGATAACCTAAATTAAAGTATCAAATGAAATTATAGAGCTTGAGTACTCTGTCCACCTCTCACAAAGAAAAGAGCACTTGCTATATTGTATCTCTTTTTATAATACTACTGCCTGTGCCCCTTTACAACCCCAGTCTTGGGCAGTTCCCTGACCCTGGCTAGCCAATCTCTTATTTTGTAAAGAGGAGATTAGACTATTGTCCCCCCAGTACAAGAAGCCCTGGCTGGTGCTTTGGGCTTTAGCTCAGTTGGTTAAGGTCCCACCCTGGTAAACATGAGGTTGTGAGTTCCATCCCAGGTGCTGGAGAAAACAAAACAAAACAAAACAAACAAACAAACAAAAAACAGCAGGAAGAAGCCCTGGCTCTATGAAATAGGATCTTACTTTGAAGTTCTTTGTGTCCAAGTGCCAGATCAATCTCCCAGACAGCTTGATTGGCAGGATGGACTTCCTAATGCTTCTTCTGTATAAATAAAGAAACAGACTCCAGGGTATTATGTTGGACTTCCAGGCAAGCTGGTAAAGTACAAGGATATTTGGTGTGATTCAGGGATTGAGAAGAGTTAGGGCAAGGAAGGAAAAACCATATTCCAAGGAAAGAAAGAAAGGAAGAGCTCTGGGAATCAAGAAAGAAGTTATGGAACATTTAAAAAGCATGGAGAAGAAAATGTGATCCAGACCAAAGAAGGAAGCTGTCACTGATCCTACAGTAACTGGACACAGGGTAGGGAATATAATGCTAGAGAAACAGGATTCTTGCAAATTTTAAATCTAGCAGGAACATTTAGTCTGAAGTGAATTTACAGGCTAGCTTTAAAGCAGAAATCCAGTGTATCACTTGTCATAAGCAGGAGCCATCTCCAGAGACTGAGCTATTGTCAAAATTGGAAAACAGAACAATCGCAAGTTAGTGTCCCTGGGGATGCCTTATTGCAGTGACTAAGTAGGACACAGTCATGAGAAACAGCTGTGGAGAGGGGGATACCACCTGCAGACCTGCTGGGAAATTTAAACAGCAGGCAGTGCAGGCCATGGAGGGCGCAGAGATTCCCAGTACTGTCCTCTGGTCAACAGCGATTCCCCCCTTGTGGGGTTTACGGACTGGCGTGAGTCTGAGAGCCAAGACTGAGGCCTGCAGACTGCTGTTCCTAAGGCTGTTTGTCTCCTTTACCCCCCAGTGAGTTCTGTGATACACCGCAGCTTGGATGTTTGTCACCCCTGCAGGAGAGCAGCCTGGGGACCTCTGGAGCGAATGCATGCTTGGCTGGGCCCACCTGCCCAGGGCTATCAGCAGCTCTAGGGGCAGAAGCCATGGAGCCTTGAGACTGATTATAGCACTGCTGTAGATGAGATACCATGAACTGACACAGCCCTGCAGGAGATCCTGGGCAAAGCTCAGCCTAGAGGTACAAGTTAAATGCTCAGACTAAAGTTTGACGGAAGCAGACAGGAAATACAACAGGCTTCAGCCCTGACTCAGTATCCACCTCATACAAAGTGGATTTCAGTATCAGAGGACCCAGAAAGGAAACTTCAATACAGCCACTCTGGCATGAGAAAATGTTTGTATCTGTTTCTCCTTTATCTTTCCTTTGTTTCATCTAATTTTATTCAGGTCTTTCTTATTCTTTAACTGGAAATTTGATATGTTACCCTTTTCCCTCTTCTTTTTTAAATTTTTTGTCTTTCTGTGTCTTTCTTTTACTATCACTTTATCATATTCCCTTTCTAAAATTATTTTATTAGTCTTTATCAATTTTTGTCTTTTCAGTTTAATCCATATTATAATTTGTCCCTTATTTTTTATTGTTATTGATGGTATAGCTTCTGGCTTTGATTGATGATTGGTGTTTTATACTTGTAAACCTGTTTGTGTGTGTGCGTGTTGTCATCGTTACTACAGTTTGTTTTCTCAGGTCTGAGCAGCCATGGAAATTGAGCTCCCAAGAGAAGCTTGCTCACTAAGGTGCTCACATAAATGTGAAAACAATATCCCTTCCAATGGATTACAAATCTCAATACGGAAACACAGAATAATGAAGAAAAAAGAACAGCACATGTCCCTCCGAAGGATCACATCTCTTTAGTAACTGAATGCAAAGATATCAAAGTGAAGTGCCAAAAAGTGCAAGTTATTGTTTTTTTAAATGATCACTGTGTTCAAAGAGGACATAAATAAATGGTTTAATGAATTAAAGAAGTTCCTTGGACACTTTCTTATTGCTGAGACAAAATATTATACCCGACATCCACAGCTTCACAGAGAGATTTGTCTTGGCTCATGGTTTCATGACTTCAATCAGTGTTCAACAGACTCAAAGGCAAAAATTCATGGTGGGAGGAGTGACTGCAAGGAAAGCTGCTCAGGCCAAGGGCAGCCAGGAAGCAGAGAGAGAAGAGAGCAGTCTAGAAGGAGGATAGGCCCTTTCAGATCAGACTCTCAGTAACTCACCTCTAATCAGGCATCACCTCCTAACGTAAAGTCTGCTATGAACTCATCAGTAGACTAATCTATGGATGAGCATAGCATTCCCTGATTCAATCACATTCTAAACACATAAGGTTTTGGGGGACACCCTATATCTAAACATGATAGCATGACAGTAAGAGGTGTGAAAGAGCACTTCAATAAAAAAATACAGATTCTGAAAAAGTACCAAATGGAAATCTAGAAAATGAGATTATTACATGTGATGGTATGAACAGCTACTTTGAAGAAAATGAAACATTATGGTAGCCATTGCTGATTTCCTATCACCTTGTTGTGAAGTTCAGTAATGCTTTTACTCTTTGTTTTGATTGGTTTTAGTCTGTTTTGTATTATTTGATTTCAATATGTGTGAAGGAATGGACAGCCATTTTTAAAAGAACAAGACACATTATGGTAGCCATTGTTGATTTCCCTATTGTCTGATTTTGAAGGCTTATAATGCTTGCATTCTTCTATTTTCACCGATTTTATACTATTTTGTTTTGCTTGAATTCACTGTGTGTGAAGATATGGACAACTATTTCAAAGAAAACAAGAGACATTATGGTAGCCACTGCTGATTTCCTGTTGTCTTGTTTTGAAATCCTGTGTTACTTGCATTGTTTTGTTCTGATCTGCTTTGTTCTGTTTTGTTTTGTTCCTTTCTGTTTAAAATAAAACATTTTTTAAAAAGAAAAAAAGAAAGAAAGAACGAAAGAAAGAAAGAAAGAAAGAAAGAAAGAAAGAAAGAAAGACTCTGAGAAAATTTAAAAACGTAGTTGAGAAGCTCACTGATACATGAGAGCAAGCTAATGAAACAATACCAGAGCTTAAAGATAAGTTGGCTGAACTAACACATTCAGACAGCAACAAAAGGGAAAATAAGAAATTATAAACAGAACACACTAAAATTATGGGATGCAGATAGGGAACCAAGCCTATGAATAAAAATTTTAAACAAAGGAGCCACAGTACTGGTCAAAAGCCTAGAAAACCCAATTAAAAAACAGCAGAAAATTTCACAAATCTTGGGAAACATATGTATATTAGCGTACATGCATCATTTAGAAAAACAAATAGACCTGACCAAAAAATAATATTCTCAACATCATATTTACAGTTAAACTTTCAAAAACATAGGAAGAGAAGTTATAAGAGTTGTAAGAGAGAAGTAAATGGTCACTGAAAGGGAAAACCCATTAGAATAAGAGAGATTTCAGCAGAGTCTTACAGGACAGTGATGTATTTGAAATGCTGAAAGAATTAACTACCAACCCAGATTGCTATATCCTTCATTATTGAAGATGAAACAAAGACCTTTAAAGATAAGCATAGACTAAAGGAATTCAAGAACAGTAAATAGTATCCTAGAAGGTTGAAGACTATAAAGAAAAGAGGAAGAATGTGATCACAGCAGCACAGGATAGAGTAAATAGACAAGAAAATAAGAATTAGGGAATAATCAAACTGAATAAGGGAAAAAATCAAGCTCCAAGATGAATAAAGGAAAATTTAATAAAGATCATGTGAAACAACCATAAGAAAAATAACAGGAACTAGTACATAGTTTTCAATAATAACTTTGAATGCTAATGGTCTAGATTTTCCAGTTAAAAGACATAGACCAGCTCATGGGATTTTTAAAAACTTCATCTCTTTTCCATGTTCAAGAAATTCATCTTACTAGCAACTGACTGAAAGCAAAAGAATACAGAGTGATATTTCAATCAAATGGACGTGAAAGCAAGAAGAAGTATGTTCATGTCTATCACAGTAGACTTGAAATTAAAATTGGTTAGAAGAGACAAAGAAAGTCTAAGTATTGATAAAAGAATACATGATGAAATTATAGTGACTGTTAATATATAGGGATCAAATATTGCAGTACCCAATTTTATAAAAAAATACAGGATATAAAAATAGAGATGGGCCCCAAAACAATAATAGTGGGTGATTTTAATACTCCACTCTCACTAACACACATACAAAATAGAAGAAACAAAGAAAACAAAAAAAAATAAACAAAGAAAATCAGAATTAAGTTATACTATAGATCAAATGGACTTAAGAGACATCTACAGAATATTACATCCAAAGAAATAAAAGAAATATTATTTTCATCAATACATAGAACTTTCTGCAAAATAGATCATATTTTTGGCCAGGAATATAATATCTTAAAAAATAAAAGCAAGAATTGACAAATGAGAAAATATCAAATTAAAATTCTTCTGAACAGCAAAGGAAACAATCAACAGAGTGAAAAGAAAGTCTGCAGAATGGAAAGAAATCTTAGTCACTATTCTTCTGACAGATTAATATCTAGAACATCTAAATAACAAAAAAAAAACCCAAAAGAGAAATTAATTCCATTAATAAATGGGAAAATGAGCCAAACAAATACTTCTCAAAAGAAGTATGAATGGCTAATAATTATATAAAAATTATATGGCCATTAGGGTGATAAGAATCAAAAGTAAATTAAGACACCCTAGGTATAATGGCTAATTAAGAAAGCAAAATTAATAAATGCTGGCAAGGATATGTCAGGGGAAAAAAGACTTTGCATACTACTGATGTGTAAATTGTAAATTAGTACAACCACTATGGAAACCAGTATGGAGGTTACTCAAAATACTAAAATTAGAACTACCCTACGACCGAGCTTTTAACTCCTGGTTATATAACCAAGTGAAGCAATACGTCAGCATATAATAGAGATACGTACAAAACCATGTTTATTACATTACTATTCATAATGGTCAAGTTATGGAATCACCTTCAGTGCTGATTGAGGTTTGAATAAAGAGAATGTGGTATGCATGCACAATAGAAAATTATTCAGCCATAAAGAAAAATAAATTTGTGGAATAAATCAGCCTTGGAAGAGAACAAGAAGTCACCAAAAAGCAAGCCATTCCTGTGAATTGGCACCATGCACAGACCACTGAGGGGAGAGCAAGATGCCAGTCTGTTCTGGCATGTAGGCTAGGAGACAAGAAGAGCCAACCTCCCACCCCGGCTGTAAGCGACCAGCTGATTCAGAGAAATACAGGGTGAAATGATAGCTATTGAGGTAACACTTGTAGTGCTTAGTGTTTCACTGACTTTGCAGCTCTAAAGCCGATGGTCTGATAATCTGTTCAGAGGATGGCAATACCCAGTGCAGCATCTATGGGGGATCTCCTTCTGAGGTGGTAGCCATTGCTAATTCCCTATTATCTTGTTTTGAAATCCTGTATCATTTTCATTGTTTTGTTGGGTGGATTTTATTCTGTTTTGTTTTGTTTGATTTTGCTACATCCAATGGCATGACCAGCTATTTCAAAGATAACAAGATGTATTATGGCAGCCATTTTGGATTTACTATTATCTTGTTTTGAAGCCCTTTATTGGATTCATTGTTTTGTTTTTATTGGTTCCATTCTGTTGTGTTGTGTGTGGTTTTTACTATTTCTGATGGTATCCTAAGCTATTTTGAAGACAACAAGAGACATTATGGTAGCTATTGTTGATTTCCTATTGTTTTGAAGTCCTGTGTTACTGGCTTGTTTTGATTGGCTTTGTTCTCTTTTATTTTGCTTGGTTTTATTCTCTTTAAAATAAACAAAAAGAAAGAAACCAGACTCAAAAAGACAAATATTGCATGTTTTCTCTCATATGTGGAATCTAGATTAAAAAAAGAAGACACTAAAGTCTCTGGAGGACTATCAGAGAAGGACCAGGGTAAGAGGAAGAAGGAAGTGAAGGTAATAGGAAGAGTATGCATTATCAAATTCATTCTCTACATGTCTGAAACCTACAATGCTCTTCACTTAATATGTGCTAGTAGTTAATAAAATTAATAAAAAATTAATTTAAAATGTGAGGAATAAAAAACAGATTCAGTTCCTGGGAATGCCTGTCAGTTGGAAAAACATCTCCTAAAGTGATAATTCTCACCTTTAAGACATTTTAATTGGTCCACTAGAAAAATATGTGAAATACCACAAATTTTGGCAATATTGGTCAATAATTACAGTATTGTTAACAGTGGTATATATAATGCAGCTATATTATATAATATAATGCTATAATTAACTTAATAATCATTATTTAATTTATTTAAATTAAAACTGAATTATTTATTAAGTCTATATTACAGTCAAATCAAGAGTGCTTCAATATTCACGTTACACCACTTAATTTTATTCCCAGAACTTTTCTCATAGAAATCTTGGAAAAAATGTGAATATCACATTTGTGTTAATTCTTTTGTGACGGGAAACAGGTAAAAAGTAATTTCTGGCATTATTTTCATTCTTTTAAAGAAAAAAATGAATCAAGGAGAAAACCTAATAAATTACTAACACAGGCCACACCCTGTGACTGAAAGTGCAGGTCTGCTATAACTACGCTCACAGAAAATAACAAAGACGTACTCTAAATTTCCCCAAATGCCTATGTATTCCATTTGTGCCCACAAAGATATTCTATTATAACATGAGCATAGTATTCTATTATAGTTTATCCACCTTATATTTTAAGATATTTCTTAAAAATTGCAGTTTCTCAAAAGAAACAAGAGTGCCAAGGATATGGCTCAGTGGTATAAGTGCCTGCCTGGCAAGTGCAAGGTCCTGAATTCAATTCCTGGTACCAAAAAAGAAACTAAAATTTTAACAATTCAAAAGAAACAAGATGCAAATTGTAACACTTTCTCTATTTTCTTGCAATTGATATACAGGAACTTCTTAAGTCTCCTTAAAGAATATGTAAAATTATTATCTACCAGTGAATAGCACCTGGGGGAAAAGAAAAGCACTCATGAATGCCCCATATATGGAGATAAATTCAAGGATGTGGTTCTGGAGGCCATTATCATTACTTTGTGACACTCATACTACTCACTGCATTGGCAAGGCCAGTTCTCTAAGTGACCAGCCATCAGCATTTTTAGAAATGTAGGTTTTATCCTGAGACCTGATAGTTTGTGTTTTAACACGTTCTCTTAGTTAGGTATGTGGTAAAGTTTTGACCACTACCCAACTAACCAATTTAGACCACACGTTAAATAATACTATTTGAAAAACATAGAATAAGGAAGGCAAGAATAATTTTAACTCTACCCCTTTGGTCAATATTATGAGAAATTATTACCCACTTAAATAACCCCCTCAACAATGGCACCATATTGAAGGATCTGTTGATATAAAATAACAACTGTTTTAAATGAAATTTAAAAAATAGATCTTCCTAGCCAAATCTACATGACCATGGCCTGAGAACATGGGTTCAGGTTACCCTGAATGACATAGTGCACTGCCGAAGAAGTTACAATACCTTTGATAGTCACAGAACAAACGAAAGCCATGAGCCAGGACATTTACTAATTACTCTGGTAGAACCATCAGCAAGGCAGGCTACAGTAAGGCAGGCAAATCTCTTCTATAGGATTCAAATGAACTAGCATTCTCAGATTTAGGGTTGAGGAGGTTGAAGATGTGTCAAATTCCACAATACATTCTGAGGGTTTTATCTAAAAGTCATAGGGTATCAGTTCAGATTCACAAGTTGATAAGAAATGGCTATTAAAGGGGGTTAAAAACAACCCAAGATAACATTGGCTCCTGACCTGCAACAATTAGTCTCTTTATAATCAAGATACTCTAGTCATCCCAAAGTCAGTCCTTCAACTCTTGAATATAGATGTGTCTTCAGATAACTTCAGTTCACAGATCACACTTAGATTTGACAATCTCTGCTGTGCACTGTAAAGGAAATGTTATGTGCCTAGCCAATCCTTCCTTGGGGCAATTTTTAATGTTACCACATGCTAATTCTGAACAAGTCCTAACCATCTCCAACAGTCCCTCATTCCAGGTATCCTGTCTTCCCACATTAATCCTACTCCCTCATTTTCTTCTGATTTCCTCTAATATTCAGGTAAGTCTCAGAATACGTGTGAAATGTGATAAACAATAAACATGTTAAATAGCATTATGATGGTTTTGGATGTGTCTGAGTGTGGTGGCAGGATTCACTGAGTGATACCTTAATCATTCATGTGACCACTAAGCCTTGCTCATACAGATAACTCATTCAACATTTACTAAGAAACTTCCTCATTTAGCGCTAGTGTTAACAAATCTAAAATAAAGCTAGAGTTCAAGCTAAAGAAGGAATTTGTGTGGAATCTTTAAGGGATGAAAATGTCAGTAGACACAGGTTTCAAGAGTACTGGATTATATGTTCTAATGGAAGGAGCAGAAGGACAGAATTGCAAAAGGCAAAAACCTGTAACTGTGCAATTTGATTTACACAAATTATGATTGGTGAAGCCATGCAGCTTACAGATCACAAAGTTTGTTAGTTATTGCTGTTCAGAAGCTGCATATGCAGTGAAAGCAAGCAATGTTCCAAGATACTGTGGTTCCTACGGTTCAGCCAAGTCAAAAAATATTCACTTGTAGCCTGGGTTACGTAGTGACTTCAAGGCCAACCTAAGCTACAGAGTGAGACCCAGTCTCTATAAAGCAAGCGAAATCAACAAACATATTCAATTGAGAAGGTACATGAGCCCTATTCCCACAATGGCTCCCACTCTGAACCAAAGTATAGCTGTTACTGGGATTTGGGATGCTGGAATCTCCTTTTTGGTTTCTAGGTTCTTTCTCTCCTGAGCAAAGACTTGGTCAAGACAAGTACAAATGGTAACAAAATTTTATTAAGGGTAGTAAAAGAAATAGGCTTTGCAGAATGAATTTGGATCAAGAAAAAGTGGACAGAGAAGTACCCTCTGCAATGCGAAGGTGGCCACCAGACAACAGAGAACACAGCTACAAAGCTTCAGGTTGCTCCGTCCTTGTTGTATCACCCAGTCCTCAGGGTGAGGTCAGATCTAGGCTATCCTATGGGAAACCTATTTGGATTCTCAAGAAAAGTCCATGTCCAGTGTTTTGGGACTCTCTCTACCCGTGTATCCTGGGATTTTGTAGTTAAAAAGTCACACCTACTTCCCCAGCCAGATTTGCTGTGCCTATCTCACAGCCATTTTGTGATTTCAGCTCATACTAGTGGTAATTTAGGAAGACAAGAAAGAGGCAAATACCACCATGAATTAAAATTTAGTCTCTTCTTTAAGCTTCTTGCATTGTAGTTTAGGAATGTACTGAATAAATGCATCATAGTGTGTTCATATGTAATCTTAAGCAATGGAAATAATTCGTGACAGTGTGAATAAATTTCATCAACACAAATTTGAATGCAGTAAGTTGGAGATAAAAGCATACATGGGTATGATTCTGTTTGCACAGCTATCAAGAGAAAAACTGCATAAAGGTTTAGAGGACAAGACAGTATTTACGCCCGAGAATCTGAAGTAAGAGCCGGAGAGGGGGAAGTTACAAGAAGGGAGTCAAAGGAGCGCCTGGTGGTTTGACCATTCTCTTTGTTAATCATGTTACATTTGAGTGTTTATTTTGTGAAAACTCATAGAGATACATTCATGATTTATATATTCTTCTACATAGAGTTTTTATATAAATTAACAACTTGTATTTAAAGATCCCTCTATCAGGTCAAGAGTATGATTGTACATAAGGGTTAATATCTCTAACATCACAAGAACTGTGAAATATTTCAGAAATAAAGATCATCTAACAAAATCAAGCAAAGGTTATTATTCTGAGATTTCAAGGGAATAAGCACTCTCATTTGCATTTGATAGAATTCAAAGTTGATCAGAGAAGTGTGGAAGATTTATAGGGAAACGGGGAAGACCTCAGGTATACTAACTGATGGCTGTTGGTATGAGGAAGCTACAGGCAGCTAACTAGAAGTACGGGACCCTAGCTACTTGGGTAGAGGCATATTTTTTGCTTTTTTCCAATTGATTCTACCTTGAAAGCTGTCTATCAGTAACAAAGTCATGAACAGTGTGACAGCATAATTGTGATATTGATTGACTTAAGAACAACTAGGAGATTAGTAGGGCACATTTCTGGGTATGTCTAGGTGGTCATGGAGATACAGTCCTGGGTCTGTATCAGGTCCCTGGCACCTTCCTCTCTGGAGCATTCCTTGCTTTGTTTGTTGGCTGCCATGAACTGAACTGTTCAGTCATGACTTTGCAATGTGGTGCTTCTGCTTGGAGACAGCTAGCCAGTCAGCACCATCTGAAACCATGAGCCAAATCTATCATTTCTTCTAGTAGGTGTCAGGTGTTTGGTCCCAATGATGAGAAAGTTGACTAATAAAGACATTTTTCAGCAATTTTTATGGGGATTATAATTTGACTTTTACTATTTCTGCAGAGTAGTTAGACTTCCTGTACTGTTTCTTACAGATAGGTTGGCTCATGGAATAGTTGTTGCAGTTCTATTGTAAATATTGTGAGCATTCTTTTTTTTTTAATTTTAAAGAGAACAAAACCAAACAAAATAAAACAGAACAGAGCCAATCAAAACAAAACAGTGAGGGCAGGGGATATAACTCAGCAGCACAGCACCTGCCTGACAAGCCCAAGCTCACAAATTCAACTCCCAGTACAAAAAGAAGTGAAGGTGATGCAGGACTTCAAAACAAGATAATAGGAAATCAATAATGGCTACTGTAATATATTGTGTTATCTTTGCAATAGCTGTTCATACAATCAAATATAATAAAATCAAACAAAAAAATAGAATAAAGCCAATATTCTGAGCATTTATGTATTTAGTCCCTCATTATGAATACAAAAAGACCAGTAATCTAATTTTAAAAGGCAAAGTCAAACAAAACAGTGAGCACAGTTAATGCAGAAAGAAACATATTTTAATATTTTTTATTTTGGAGAAACAAAAGCATGGAAAGGGTAGAGATAATACAGAATTTCAAAAAAAAGATAAACAATAAGAAATCACTAGTTGATAAATTATACATTGTCCTCTTAGAAATAGTTGCTCAAGTTACAAAATTAAAGTATGTAAAGTAGATGTTCAAACAGTGAGAGTGTGAACAGCTACGCATGCATGAATCGCTACATGTATTTCTATCCTTTCTGTATTAGAGGGAAAAACAAAACATAGCAAGACAAAACCAAACAAATTCCTATAAAAACATGAAATCAAAAAGTCGTATAAAACCACAGTGCAAGGTGATCTACAATGCTTACTGTGTTGTTTCTTATTATCTTCAATAGAATTGTCTGTATCATCAGGCATATTTGAATATAGCAGTATAATTGAGTAAAGCAATAAATAAAAATATTAGTAAAAATAAAACATTGCAGACAGTATAAAACTTCAAAGGCAGGTAATAATCAAACCAGAGTGGATATTCTAGTGAATCTTGTCATCTTCAGTGCAGTTGTCTATACTCTCAGACTTGATACTATCAATCATAACAGCTTTGAATAAAATCTATCAATACAAAACAGCTATCTGACAAACCAGATTCAGTTACGATCAGTCATGGTAAAACTGTAGGTTTTACAGAGCTTTAGATTAAGTTAATAGGAAATTAAGGATGATTACTGTACTATATCCTGTTATTTTCAGGATTACTGTCTGTGCCCTCAAATCTAGTATAGGTAGAATGACTGGAACAGAATATAATACATCTAAGCAGAGTAGTGTGAGTAATGTGGGTTTTAAATCCCGGTGCACTATTAACAATATAATGTATCACGGCCATCTATGTTAGAGATTCTAGTTATCCTTCTCTGCCTCATTTCTGCTATGCTATTTTTCTGCCTATTTGTCTAGTTTTCTCCTTCATTCTATTGCCTGCCCCACTCATTGAAGCCTTTCTGCCACTGTTCATAAAATCCCTGTATTTTTTTTCTCTCTCTCTAGAATGCCCTTCAGCACTCTCTGTAGGGTTGGACTGGTGGTCACAAACTCCTCAGCTCCTCTTTGTTATGGAAGCATCTTATTTCTCCATTAATTTCTAGTAACAGTTTTACAGAGTACATCAATCTGGGCTGGAGGTTATTTTCTTTTAGGGCTTGGAAGACTTAGTCCAAGCTCCTCTTGATCAGCTGGTCTGTGCCAAGAAGTCAGCCATGATCCTGATGGGCTTACCTTTATAGGTAATCTGTTTCTTTTCTCTGACAGCTTTTAATATTCTGTTTTTATATTGAATTTCTGGTATCTTGATTATTATATGTCTGGGTGTAGCTCTGTTTTGGTTGTAGGTGGCTGGACTTCTGTATGCCTCACAAAATGGAATGTCATTTTCTTTTCCCATGTTTGGGAAGTTTTCCTTAATTATTTCCATGAATAGCCTTTGTAATTCCCCTGTATGTATTCCTGCTTCTTTGTTCACACTTCTTATTCTTAAATTGTAGATTCTCTTGTCATCTTCTAACCTTTGAATTGTTACTGCCTGTTTCCTTGTTATTTTTAAGAGATCTTTCCTTTCATGATCACACATTGTAAATTTGTCTTCAACTTTTGATAGTCTATCCTTAGTTTCTTTTAAGGTGTTTTGCCAGCTTTCAATGGAGTTTTTAATTTCCTGGTAGTCTCTTTGAATCTGCTTCATGTATTCTATATTTTCTTTATATGCTTTATCGAATGTTTCTCTCCTTTTTTTGTGTTCCTCCCTTCTTCCATCTGTATCATCCTGAGAGATGCTTCCTGAGAGCATTGCTTTTATTACTCTACTCATCTCTTGCTTTGCCTGATTTACTATTTCAGATTTGAGCTTGTCTACAAGATCCTAAAGGTATCTCTTAATGTCCATTGAAGCCATGTCTGATGTTGCATGTTTGTCGCCCTCAGTCTCCCTTGTTTTTCCCTCTCCTGGATCAGGGCTCTCAGGGTTCTGGGCTGGGGGCCTCCTCCTGCCTCTCTCTCCTGTCATGGCCCTGGCTTCCTCCACACAGGTTACAGTGCAGGTCCCAGCCCTCTTCCCTGTTGGCCACGTTTCCTCTGAAGCATGCTGGAGAGGGACCTCCGCCCCATCCCAACTGCTCTTGTCACAAGGTGTAAGCAGCGGCTGTGTATGCCTGCCCCTCTCCACCGGGCCAGCCAAACTTCAGGGGCCTTTACCCGGTTAGTGCATGCTAGGCACAGGGAATCTATTTGGGATGGCTCATTGAGTCCCAGCCAGGGGCGTGGCCCAGTCCAAGCAAATCCCACGAATCTGCTCTAAGGAGGGAGCAATGAACTGATGTCACTGTCACTCCCAGTTCAGGGTTCTCCTGCCTGATTCCAACATGTCACCCATTTGGTCACACCCTTCCTGGGGGGGGGGTCTCATTCCCAGCACTGACCATGGATTAATGGAGGTCCCTTTTCCGGCTCCACTCTCCATTGGACTCACCAACCCTCAACTTCAGTGCTGCTGTGGTTCCTGTGAGTGGCAACAGGAATGAGTTTGGACAGCCCTGCTAGCCGGCAAGGATTCAAGCTGGTGCAAATTCAGACCGGCACAAACTTGGCAGGTCACCACAAAAACACTGTGTCCCATAATGTTTAGCTGTTCCAGTTGTAGTCCCAACATATTTGACAAGCTTTTTTATGTTTTAATTTCTTCCTGTGTCAAGAGGATCCATCTCCCTCTGTCTGGGTCTCTCCAGGGTGTTTTATTCTGGTGTATGAGTTGTTTCTCCTGGGAGGCTTTGTGTTTTGTTGCTCACTGGTCAGCCATCTTGACTTCTCCTATGAAGGAGAAGTCATATTTTTAAATGAGCAATCTCATTTATAACAAAGAAGATATCTTACTGTTTTCAATAACCAAATTTGAATAACAAACTTTGAAATTAATAAATTTGATAGTAATTTTGGGAGATGGTTTAAGAAAGGGGTATTCTTATACATTGACAGCAATAATTACAGTAATCCCTGTGGAAGACAATCTATAATATCTGTCAAAATCAGAAATGCATAAATTCTTTATGTTCTGTTAAGAATTTATTCCACAAATACACATACATGTATGAAATGACAGCAATAAAGTTATGAATTGTACTTTTTTATCAAGCAAAAGATTAGGAACTATTTAAATGCCTGGAAGGAATACTAATTAGGAATTAGAAATACTAATTAAATATAATAAATTTCAGAATTGTCATAGAGTGTGACACTACTCTATAACTATAAAGAAGGATGAAAAGGTACTTTATCTTCGAACATAGAAGATCTTTATCTTCCAACATAGAAGACACTCTGGTGAAAGAAAACACAAGAATAAATAAAATAGTGGAAAAGTAAAAATACACAAAAAGTTTCTATATAAGTAAAGTATTGCAAAATATTTGCATAATTATGCAAAATTAATAACTTGAACTATCTGTATCACCCAGCATAGCTAAAATTAAAGAAAAACAGGCACTCATATCTATCTGGTATTTGTATGAAAAGCTTAAAATACTTTTGTAAAGTAGCTTGGAAAGCTTTGCTTAAATAAACACACATAAATCCTTTGGCCAATGCATTTCATTTTGGGAAAATTGTACTACAAAAATAAATGTCAGTATGTAAGCCATCTGTATAAAGGCATTTATTTCAACATGAGTTGTAGAGGAAAATCAGATCAAAGCAAAAGTTGTGAACAGTATGAAAATATAGCAGGAGGAAAAATGGTAAAATAAGTTATGATAAATTCCTATTATAGAATATGATTCCAATTTCACAAAGGATGGATAAATCCTAGAAATAATGGTAAGTGAGAAAAGAATATTGTAGTATAATATACCCTGTGTGTTCTTATCTTCCCAATGAAATATTTGGGTATAACTAGTTATTTCAACAGAATACTGTGAAAGTGCCATGAATTCATGCTGCTGTAAAGATTCTCGTCTTTCTCACACAGAACCTATGCCACTCTGGAAACTCGTTCACCTCATAGCGATGCTACCAAGAGCCTGAAAACTGCTACAACACTGCTTAGTGTGCTGCTTCTTGTCTATCTCTTCCAGAGTACAAATTTATATAGCTTAATATGAACAAATTTTAACATTGCTGCTCCAGATAAAAAGTAATAATTAGAAAATTAGGTTTACTACTTGGTTTGTAGTAATGAGTCTATACTACTTAATACACGAAGTAAGATTCAGATAAAATCAGGAATGTTGGGGGGAATATAGTCTTGTTTTGTTTTGTTTTTCAGTACTAGGGATTGGAACCTGGGTCTTTGCATGCTAGGCAAGCACTGTAACGCTGAGCTACAACCTGCTCCTGAAAGCAGGAGTATCTGTGTATGCAAACACATATTCTCCATGCACACACTCCGGCATATTGATGAGACCCACTTAATGAAGAACAAAAGGAAACATATGGCTTTGTTTAAGAAAAGACATGGGAGGCAACACATTTAGGAACACTTCTGTCTCTCAGGAGCTCTCGTATTCCCCATTCCCTTCCCCATTCCTTTTCTCCAATAAATATTACCACCCTTAGAAAAGAAAAAATAAAATAAAAGAATAAAAAAGGAAATGGAAAGTCAGTCAGTGGCTTTAGGTTCCTGAAACAGTCAAAGGGAATAGGACACAGTATCTCAAGTGAAGAGCTAGTCTTACTTTATTTCTATTGTAAGTACTAGAAAACACTCACAGAAAGGACACAGGTAGACATTATTTTGCATCTTTGATGGGAAGAACATGAGAAAACGTCTTTCTCATTATTCCCATCATCTCTCTAAGAGAAGAACCTAGGTTTTCTTTTGAGTGTCAAGCAGTAAACAGTTTGCAGGTTGACTAGGTCAGGTAAAGCGTGAAATAACAACTACACAGGACAGAAAAATGAGCTCCATATTAGTGTCACCAGCATACTAGCCACAAGTTCACATCTTCAGTTTCACTGCTGCCTTTTTAGAACATCCTGTTTACCTCCAAGATCTCTACTATGCTCTTGCTATCACCATTGTTCAGCTCTTGCTATAGTCCCAGCTGAAGTTCCAAATCAAGTTCACACTTGGTGTATTTCATGCACTGAATTCATCTGCATTGGTTCTGTTTCCTATTCTATATTTAGACGGAATCTGGCTTTGAGAGCAGCCACCAAGGAGCTAAAAGACATAACCAAAATATTCAGGGCAGCTAGCACCTGTGGAGTAACACTTGACTAGTGGGAAATAAGAAATGGCATGGAGGACCAAGTGTGAAGGATTCCCCATTTTCTATCTTCTACTTGACAAATATTAGCTACCTGCAGCACACAGAAACAAATTACACTTGCCATGAGTGTAATTCTTATACATGGTTTACAGCTCATGATGAAGTGGTAGGCAATGCTGCGATACATCACAGTTTTTCATACATTCTGTGCATTTCCCTTGCTTTGTCTTGCTTTTTCTTAGCACACACACACACACACACACACACACTCCTTTGCTTTTCCTTGGTGGCATATTTTTATAAGATCTGGACTAAAATAATTGGTACAGAAGGTAGTGATTCAAGTAAGAAGATATTTATTTATGTAGAGCCACCAACAAAGACCCAGTTGGTGGCAATTGGGGTGATATTTATTCTTTTATCTGTTATTAATAAGAATGAAGTGTATGTAAAATGCACAGACATGGGAAATCACTGACTATTTAAGTGTGCAGAACAGGTGCATATAAAAATATGCATTAGGATTTCTTCTTAAGACAACCTTAGACAATGTGCAAGCAGAAAAGGACAGCTAAAAATTAATCCTCTCACACATAAATAAATAGAAATTCTTTAAAAGCCAAATTATCTAAGTGATAGCTTTATTGGAGATTCTATTTGCAGCCACCTGTATGAAAAACATGCTTGGAATCAGGTTATTTGATTGATAGAACTTCACTAGAGACTAAGTGTGTGGTTTTCATTTTTTTTGTGCTCTATTTGAAGTACTGGAACCAAAAAAAAAAAAAAAAGCAGGACACCGAGTCCTGGGTAGGAAATATTTTGGTGGATAAACACAATAATCTCTAAAGCACAAGCAATGCTGAAGAGTTCTTGCTAGAAAAAGTAGCTCCTTTCTGTAGACTAAATAATGAAGCACCTAAATCAGGTCCCTTGCATGATGATGAATTTCTTTCAAGTCATAGATTCATCATCTTATTTTGCTAATTATAGGGGCTCTAGCTTTGTTCTGCTAACCATCTATGCTTTATTGTCCTGGAGACCAAGACAAAACAATGTACTGAAATGGTTTCTGGGACCAATTAGTCTCTTCAAGGCAAAGTTAAAATTTTCAATTTAAAAATAAGAAACGTCATTACAATAGAGGACATGTTTCTCTGAGATACAAGTGGTAGACTGAAATGTACAAAAACCTCAATTATCTCAGCATCAGTAATGTTTTATGAAAGAAATAACCATTTGATAGCATCTGACTTTATGTAACTGGTTAGAGATCCTCTGGAAAGCTGGTGCATTCATGCTCGATGTAATACAGGAGCAGGAGGAAAGAAGGATGGACATCACATGGAGATAGAAAGAAAATGAACTCTTTAGAACAAATTAAAACTCAGTCCTGATGAAGTGAGTATTCTTAAGTTGAAACCAGCACTTTTTATCATGAAACTCAACAGACATTTGTCCCAGGAGCAAAAGGGGAGGAAACCCCACGGGAAGGTAGAACAGCTGCATTGATCCTGCAGGCAGGCAACAATATATGTGAATGACAAAAGCTCTTGCATCAACCTTCCGAGTGTCAAAAATAAATGTTTTACATCTTTTATTTTCATGCAAAAAAAAATGTTCCTTGTAACCCAGCTAAAAGGAAGCCTATAGGAAGAATAATTCTAGAAAATGTAGTTTAATCTAGCCAAGTTGATATATCACAGTGCTCTTATCTTCCATGAATTCCCTTAATTATTACTTTTTTATAAAGAGATACCGCCTTTGCAGTCCAGGCTAGAGTGACCACTGTGCCTCTGAAAATTTCCCTGGGTGAATTCCAAGGTAGAACATAGTACCTATGTGTCACGCCATACACTAAACCCGTGCATGCTAAGCCATATTACCATTTCTGGTCTTGAGTGACATGTCATACCTAGGACATCCTAAATATCCACCAAAAGTAAATAGAAAATGCACTCCTCTCCCAAATGGACAGGAAATGAAACAAGAAAAAACTTAGCATCACAGTCCTGCCCTTTCTCCTTTCCACAGATTACTCTGTTCTGTGGATCTTCCCTAGCGCCCAACCAAAAGAATTCTCTCTGATGAATGAACATATTTGCCGAGTGAACTGTTGTGTCACTTCTCATCCCATCATGAAGCAGGCGTGCAGTATAACTCCTGATTGCATCGAATTGTTTCAGGTTTGTGCCTTGCCACCCATTTTCCACATTTTCATCCTTAGAACCTGCTCTTCCCCATTAATAATAGCATAGCAATCCTTTTCTCAAGCTCTGTGTGCTACAGAAATTGAATAAATCCACCAGGCAACTTTAAAAACCAGCCGAGGCTATGGATGATGAGTTTGAAGTAGGAAACTAAATTCCATCTTCTTACTCAAGTATAAACACAGAAAGAAAAAGTTCATTCAATTCATTTAGGGCTAGGATTTTGTCAAATGTATTCATGAAAAACTTTCTTCACATATTATACTGTAACCAGTGACATTTCAGACAAAGTTTTAATTCCATTCTTTCTACTTATTCTATCAGTAAAAGTTTTAATAAAGGATAAATATAAGATCATTCTGGAGGGAAGAACTTCATAAGCTAGATCCTGTGTCTATAATATATATTTCACCCTAAGTAAGAAAAAATACATACAGAGCAATAAAGTATGATATGCCATTGCTCTGGCTACCACATCACAATGAGCTTTGAAGAAATACCTCAGAGAGCAATGTGGCCCCTGAGCAAAGAGGAGAAAAAACAGCAGTGGAGAAGATTCTAAGGCTGCCAGAAAAGAAAGATATTAGAACTTTATTTCTCAAGTTGTTTTTTCCAGAATAAATCTGAATGTTAGCACATGCATAATGTTCATTTTTACTGTTCTCTTAACTTTTAAGAAGTGTTATGCAGGAGGCTGAGACACGAGGATTGTTGTAAGTTTGAGACCAGCCTGAGCTACAAAGTGAGCCCAAGGTCAGCCTGAAATGCATAGTAGGACCCTGTCTCAAAAAGACAAAAAAAAAGAGAAGAAAGAAAGAAAGAAAGAAAGAAAGAGAGAGAGAGAGAGAGAGAGAAAGAAAGAAAGAAAGAAAGAAAGAAAGAAAGAAAGAAAGAGAGAAAGAGAGAGAGAGAGAGAGAAAGAAAGAAAGAAAGAAAGAGAGAAAGAGAGAGAGAGAGAGAGAAAGAAAGAAAGAAAGAAAGAAAGAAAGAAAGAAAGAAAGAAAGAAATATTATACAAAACATTTCTGTAACATTTTCAAGATTTGCAAATCCAAAAATGCTATTGCAATATATAATCTCTTTGAGGTAAATAGGAACTACAGACTAGAAGAAATAGCAAAAGTCACACTCTTCATTTTAATTAAACCAACATTTATTGAGCATTCCTTATAGGCTGTATAAAATAGATGACACTGAGTGCATTAAAAATGAATTAGGGCCTAATCCCAGTATAGTGTGATGATGAAAAGTCTGAAACAGGAAACATGAAGGACAACAGAGAGTCTATTCCAGGAACCTGGAGAAGGTGTCAGAAAGAAATGACTGTTACCTTAGATTCGGAGGATGGTTAGAGGTTAGGCAAAGGAGGGGCCAGTGGTGTTCCAAGATGACCTTTGATGTTGGTTTATTATGCACATACTAAGTAGTAAAATATGCTAAAAAAAAATCTTGCATGTCATTCCCAGAACCTCCTTCTTTTATTTCACTCTTCAAAGCAGAGGACAAGAAAAAACAATTTCTTCATTCAAGTCACAATACAAAATGACACTACCAAGGAGCAAAATGGAACTAAACTTAAGATTTTTCAAAACTCAAAATGGATTTTACATTTGAATAAATACATTAACATCCTACTTAGGGCTGGTGTTCGCAGATGCACAGGTTTTTCCCAAGTACACTCTTCGTAGCTCAAGTCCTTTCAGTAGTTAAGCACATGTCTGGAACCTCATGAGGAGATATGAAAGACAGGGAGAAACAGAGGGCAACAAAAATACATTGATTGTCACTTATTTGCATATCTAAAAAGTGTGCTTCAGGATTCCTACTGCATTACTAGCACTGAGCTCTTTTTCCTTCAAAAGAAGGTGTTTCCGAGAGAAACAAGAATAACAGCTGAGCCATGTTTTAAAGCACCAGGTGTTTCCCACGGTTTACCCAGAATCTTGCCTGCTCCAGTACTTTAATACAACAGATGACAAAGAAACAAAGGAAGCCAGTTACATGTTGTCATCTGTCCTGGAAAGGGAATCATTGCAATGAGTCATAGGGAACAACTGGGTGACATGTGTCTTTCGTCTGCTATTTTTGTTTAATTTTACATCTTTATTTGAGTTCCAAGGTTGAAATATCAACAAACTACATTTTCACCCAATTTTCAATGTTTTTCCTAATTCCTGCCAAACATCCACACAGACATCAAGTAAATACCTCTTAACCTTTTGTGAAAAGTATCTGAACTATCCAGAGAGAAAAATAACAAAATGTAAACAATACCAGGTTAAAACCTTAGGCCAAGTCCTTGATCCAAGAAAAATTACTTTCATTTCTTTCATATGGCGTCTACATGATAGATAATTCTCCTTCATGCCCCTTTCTGTGATGGTTGATGGGTATGATTTAAAGCACCTAAGCTAGGGCTGATGGTAACAGTGCATTCATGTAAGCTGCTGTGGGCAGGGCTCGAGGATGGGGGGTCTACGACTCCCCACATGCCACACATTCATGGTCAAAGGTCAGCTGGAACCCTCACACTTCAGCAGATTTCTACCACAGTCCTTCCATGTTTCAGGAGCAAACCCTTTCTGCAATTATACTCACCAAATATTTTGTCACTATTCTGTCATCAAGTACTTGTCTGAGTCCCCCTTCCTCCTTCAGGGTCCAGTTGCCTTAAGGGTCTGCCACCCCTCTCCTCTTTCCCTGTCTCTCTCCATCTCCAAAATCCTTCCAATGAACCTCTGGAATACACCTGCCCAGTGTACAACCGATTCTCTGCATGTTCACAGCAACTCCTTGCAGAACCTCACTCCTCCCTAAGAATACTGTCTTCTCTTTTGTATTTTCCTCCTTAAATTTTAAGTCATTGAACTTCTCTTGTTTTTATTTATAAACTTCTTGCTCTCCCCCATGAAAATGAAACAAAACAACAACAGAAAGAATTCAACAGTCTGTTAAACTATCTCCTTCATTCTTCTACTAACCCTAATATAACACTTTTCATTTATTGAAAATTTTACCTAGTTACTACTCACTAACATACTCACCATTACTACTTCTTACATATCTGTGATCCTGGTATCACTTGTCTTTTGGTCATTTAGAATAGATCGCCATTTCACCACCAAAAGTATTCCAGTTTGGCCAATAAATTGTCTAGTCACTATGGCCATGATTACTGGTGTTTACAACAAGCAAATAAATGATCTTTCTAGTCTATATCTTCTCATCCAATGACTGCACACACTAACTTGGCCATTCAACCATCATGCCCAAGGGCTTTCTCTTTACCAAGCATTAAATTGCTTCCTCCAAAATCTTAATTTGTATCTCCCCACTTTCTGACTTTTCTCACTTTTTCGAGTGACACCTATCATCAATCTAGCTACACCAAGTATTTCTCTCTGCAGTTGATTGCTTCTACTACTTTTTCCTTGCAACCACATATCTCTATTTTCTTGCATATCAAATATAAATTCCCTAATGAGGAATAAATTAAAATCCACCCAACGGATACGCTCTCAGTTTTTGTTTTCCCTGACCTTCATCTTGTAAGGGACAAGGCTAGGGGATTATGGGGGCCCAACTACATGACCTAAGCCCCATCCCAGTCTTAGGTCAGTGTGACCTTACTTTAGGAATGGGGCAGTGTACTGAGGCCATGTGCCAGTCTGTGGGTAGAATGCTGAGAGCCCAGTACTCTCGAGGCAGGAGAGCACCTGCTGAGGAGTTATCAAAATACATGCATCTGAGTATAGAGAAAATCCGGTTCTTCATTATCTGATTCCTTATCACCCATTCTCTATAACTGCTGTTCCATGAAATGTGTGCTACCCTCCCCCTGTGCTTCTTGCTAGCTAATCAAAGGGCACCCAATGCAGAGGTGACCGAGCCAGTTCTCTAGAGATGAACTCCTCTCAGTCCCCTTGAACCCTGAAATTTGTCTCTTTCTTTATTCCCCATCACTCTACCCCTCCATAGGTGTCCGAGGGTCTGATCAGCCCGGAGTATCATCATATTCCTTTGGTTCTGGCTAAACAGAACCCTAGTTAAGTTTCTATTTTCCACCTGTTTCACACATGCACACAATAGTTGAATTAGTTTGAAAATAGACTGTCATGCTTTATGTCAGTGGCCCCCCAACCTCATGAATTATGGACTTGACCAAATCTAGCACTTGTGATTGGTTTGTTGTCCAGCACTAAGATTGGTGGTGTGAATGTTTCACCCACCCAGGGGTGGAGCCAGGATATGATGTAATGGCAGGAAGAAGGTCTCTCTCTCTCTTTCTCTCTCTCTCTCTCTCTCTCTGTCTCTCACAGTTTTCCTCCTTGCTATTTACAGCCACAATGAATTGTGGCCTCTCCATGCCACCCTGCCTTGGAGCCAATTGAGTACGGACTGAAACCCCCAAGAACAGTAAGAAATAAACCTTTCCTTCCCCAACTTTGGGCATCAGGTATTTTGTCTCAGCAATGAGTAAAAAGTAACTAAGACATAGACATATTTTAACTATGCTGACAGAGCTATTTAAGTTTATGATCCCTTCAAATTGGACCATAACACTGTGTGCTAATTTTACTGTATTTCCTCAGATCATTTGCTCTTTCACCCACCTCAGTGATTCCACACATTCTTCTCCCTTATCCTTTTTGTCAAGCTGATGAAATTACCTCTACTTCACAAAGGAAAGAGAAGCACCCAAAAATGAACTCCCCCAAGACATCCCATCTATTCGCCCTATGCATTTGGACATTGCCTTCTACCTTATACAAAGATTAGTTCTCTCATTTGTCCAGTAGAGCTCATCCATCCATTCTCCTAAAAAGAGAAAAAACAGAGAGAGGAGAAAATATTTTATGAAATAGGAGGGAGGCTGACAAAATATGGCTCAAGGCACCAAAGGCATCCACTGCAGAAGTTATTCCCAATCTATATTCAAATACAAGAAAAATATGCACACGTTTGAGTTCTAACTACACCTAATGGGCTTCAGGTCAAAATCCATTTCTCATAATCTGGCAATCTCTGTAGTAGACCGCAGTGACTACTTCACTATTAGTTTGTTTGTTTTAATTTAGAGTTTCCATAATTAATTATAACTAGAGATTCATATAGTCTAGATTAAGCCATTTACCAGGTTGGTTTTACTGTCTATTTCAGCAGTTGGTCCTCTTTGCTTTTAATAGTCAAATTATTAAATTAGCTGTTAAGTAATATGTTTTTGGCCTTTGCTGTTCTCTGGGTATTCTCCTTCCATCAAAATCATGGAGCTCATGTCAGTCATATAATGTTTTGCCAGCATCCCATAATAGAGGGAACAGCCACTGCAGTGCTTTGTAAAAATGCCAGTGACCCCATTATCCGTATTCTTGTCAAGGCTGTGAAGCAGCAAATGTTGATACAAGTAATCCTTTCTTCCGCAAGATACCAAAATAGAACAAATTTTAGATGGTGTTGTGAAGTCATAATATTATTTACACATCAATTTTATTTTCAAAAGTAAAAGAATGCATTATTAATGCACACATGGCTCAATCCATTATAATAGATCAGGGAGGTCATAAGGGTTAGGAAGTCCGAAGTCATTACAAAGTAACTACTAAAATAAACCTCAAATTTTATGGAGAAATAATTTTATTATACTTCGTGAACAAATATAGAAATCCAATTTTATGTTGTCTGAAGAATGATTTTAGAGGGCCGGGGATTTAGCTCAATGGCATAAGCACCCTTCTGGCAAGCATAAGGTCGTGAGTTCGATCCCCAGTACCAATAAATAAATAAATGTAATCTGAGATTTTATAATCACTTTTTCAGCCTGGGGATTTAACTCAGTGTCTTAAGTGCCGACCTTGTAAGCGCAAGGTCATGGGTTTGATCCCCAGTACCAAAAAAAAAAAGACCAAGGATCCTTTACTAGTACAGCACTATGATTACTTTTTCATAAATGATGTCTCAATTTTTCCCATATGCAGAATAATGGCTTTTACTTTTTCAAAAGCACTTGTATGTAAATAACTTCAAAAATTATTTTTCATTAAGCACCCATGAAATGTGTGTATCCAAGTAGAATTTTAACCATGGTTCAATAAGATTATGTAATTTTTTATATTTTTAAAAAATCTTATCTCTGATAGCCTCTTGTGTGAGACACAAGTGAGCACACTCTCCTATCCCACAACAAAACAAAGGCTCCTCCAGCTGTGAACTCAGAATCATGGTGTGCTTATGTCCACCATTAAATTCAGCCAGCTAGGAAATGCTGCTTCTCTTTTCTTGAATACTAAACTTTAGAATTCCTTGTCACTTGTATCCCTAATTCTATTTGTATTCACTTTCACAGTGGTGCAGTTATTTTGCTTTGCTAATCCTTTGCTTCTCCCCAGGTTTTATGCTACAGTTGTCTCCCTGGATCATGTTGAGATCTGTCTCTACCACAATGTCTGGTTATTCAGAAGGATATGGAAATAAAGGGAACGGGCTCATAGGCAAGAGACGTACAATAACATTAAGCAGGAGAAGACAACCCTCAGCAAATAAGAGCAGAGATGGGCTTACACAGGTTAAGTGGAGGGTGAAAATCCTTCAATTAATGTAATTAATCTACAACAAAATTGTTGAGGACTGCTATTAACTACTAACACTTTCACATTCAAAGAAGAAAATGGAAACCCTGTGGATCCAAAACAAACAATGAATTTCAATAATACGATGCACCGAAGTTTTAGCCAGATCTACATTGGTCACTTTGGAAATGCAACTACAGATGAGAACTTCCTGTAGACAAAGTCATAGGAAATTTCTTGTTCTCAGTGCATGCCTTGGCAAGAATTTAGGGTTTTGATTACTCTGTATTTGTGAGGTATCATTTGAATGACCTGTTTTGCTTTGTGTTTCTTTAATTTTACTTGCATTTTATAGTGTTGTAAACATGCTCATAAGCATTGCTGATAATTTAACAATTTGGCAACTGCTAGAAGTAGTTTTCCAGAGTATCATGACTGAATGGTATTAGAAGTTTTGTGATTTTTTAGCAACCGTGAAACAGATAACTAACCAGTCTCAGATTCCCCATACCCTCATTCTCCTGAGGGACTTTTACTTGAAGTCCACTACTTTGTGCCAAAATTTATTCAATGTCCTTGATTGCCAGAAAGAAAGTAAACTCTTATTAATTTAAATGAATAGAGACATTCCCTGAGCATGCTGGCTCACCCATGTAATCCCAGCCCTTGGGAGGCTGAGGCAGGTAGATTAAGACCAGCCTGGACTACATAGTGAGACTATGTGTCAGAAAAAAATAAAAGAATCCTTATAAGGATAACAAGTGGATTTCAGGAGAGGAATATTTGCAAAGCACAGGCTTAGATGCCAAACAAGATCTAAGGGGAAAAAAACTGTGTAAAAAACAAGGTAACATCCAGAATAATCATAGCAATATCTTTGACAAGACCACCTTTTGGCATATACCACACACTGCTGGAATTTTATGGTGCCTTTAAAATTATTCAGTTAAATATTTGAATTCCATAAGAGTCATTTTCTGGATGAGAACAATTAGGCAAGTCCATGTCTATATGTCCTCTAAAACTTGAAATGATTATCCTTTAAAACACAAAGGTGTTTATGAAAATTGACTAGCTACAAAAAGCATTAAGCAGCATTGAAAGACAATAGAAAATGTTTTGTTCTGTATAGAACAAAAATAAAATGCATGAAAATTATTATAAGAAAATAGATTGTTATGAGGAAGATCACAAAAAAGTTTACTTAGTGGCATAAAGTGAGATCTAAATAAATTATGAGATATATCATGCTTTTGGAATACATTTTAGTTGCTTTTCTCTCATTACTGAGACAAAGTATCCAACATCCAAACTTAAAGGGGAAAAGGTTTATTTAGCTCACAGTTTATAGAGGTTTCAGTCCATAATCAGCTGGCTCCAAGGCTGGGTGGTGTGGCAGAGGTGTAATAGTGCATGGTGGCTGAAGACCGAAAAATCAAAAGAGAAACAAGACTCTTTCTGTTCATTATATTGTATGAAGACTTCCTACTCTAGAATGGGTGTAGTGCTCACACTCTTAATCCCAGGATTAAACCATGAATCAGTCACAAACTGTAGACTTAACTACCTCTGAAAAGCCTGCCCCCAATGACTGCTTGAGGTTTTGGAGGACAATCCTGACATAAACCACAACATTTTGATTTTGCCCCCAAAGATTCATGTACATCCCTTTGTGCAAAGGCATTCAATCCATCTCTAAGAATTGCTAAAGTCCTACCAGATTCACAATTACTGAAAAGTTCAAATCCCAAGTCTCCTCTCAGATTTAAAGCAAACTCTTAGCTGCAAGTTCCTGTACAAATGAAAAGAAAGTTAAACACTTTCAACATACAATGGCAAATGATAGATATTTCCATTCCAAAAGCTACAAACAGAGGAATACACAGGAATGGGACCAAAACAAGTACAAAATCTATCAGGACAAACATTAAGCGCTGTAGTTCCATGTGCATCAACTGAGATAATCTGTGGCAAGATGTGAACTCCAGAGGACTTGTTGAGTGGCTTTGCCCCTATGGCACTTCTGGTGGTTGTAGCTCTTGGCCTTTTTTTTTGGATCTGCTCTGCTCCCACCTTGCAGTTTTCCTCAGACAATCTATGCTTCTGGCTTCTCCAAACTCCTGATATTGCCAGTTCTTTGTCTTCACACTCACAACTTCATTCACTACCTTCTTGGGGCACACTGCCTGATCTCCAACTTCCACTTCTGAATTCTGGATGGAGACTTTCTTGATCCCACAGCTTTTTCATTCTGCACGCACCAAAAACCAGTACCAAGTGAATGATGCCCAGTTATGTTGCCAGCAGAAGCAGTAGCCAGGCTTCATCCTCTCTTGCTTTTAGGTGTAGAATGCATGGATTTCTGAACATTCTGAATCCAATGCCAAGGAAAAAATTATCTATGTTGTCCACATCCTGGAACATAGTGATCTGGGTCTTCCTTCTCAAAAGAGTATTTCACTTTTGCAATTTTGTAGCTGCAAAGAGTGGAGTCCTGCTGCTTCTTGTGATGCCACTGGGCCATCTTTTTGTTCTCCTATTCCATTTCAGCAATGAATATCTCCTCTGCTCTATCTTTTCTATCCACCACTTTACTGGGGTTTCCTTTCTTATCAAACTCAAAATGTTTTGAGTCATTCTACTGGGCTTTTTGCTCTTGATTCTCAACTACTAAAAGCTAAAAGCCCCTAGTAGTAGCCATGCCACCACCACAATATTGAATTTCCTTGAAATTCCTTCTATTAGTCCAGTGCTATAATCTCAGCCTCAGGCAAAATCCCTAGACATGAACAAAATACAGACAAACTTTCTGTCAAGCCATAACACACATTGTCAGAAGTCCAGCAACCAGTGCAGGCCTCCTTCTCATAAGAAATTTCCTGAGCCTGCCTTTCCTGGCACGTTTGCTGTCAGTCTTGTGATCTCCTCAAATCTGATCAGAATCTCCCATACAGTACAGCCTAAGGCATTCTAACTCACATTTCTCCAGCCAGCATCTCTAATCTTTCATAACTTTTCCTCTTTCCATAAGCCAGTTCCAAAGCTTGTTGAACTACAGAGCCAACTAATGCCACAGCAAAACCCCACTTTCCTGGTACCAAATTGTCTTAGTTACTTATCTCTTGTTGCTGAGACAAAATACTTGACACTCAAAGTTAAACTGTTTATGTAACTTATTTAACTTACAGTTTATACAAGTTTCAGTCCATAATCAATTGGACCCAAGGCAAGATGGCACATGGCAGAGGAGCAACTGTTCATGGCAGCTGAAGATGGTGAAAAGAGGCAATAGAGAAACAAGGCTCTTTCTGTCCATTTCTGACCTGTATGCAGGCTACCAGCCCTAGCACAAATGTAGCACTCACACTTAATTCCCAATATTGGGCCATCGACCAATCATAAATTCTAGATTGAGCTACCTCTGAAAGGCCTGCCTCCCAGGACTGCCTGAAGCTTTGGGGCAACATCTAGACACAAACCATAACAGAAAAAATGAATGATATGGAATACATAAATTTTATATTTAAATTAAAATGCATCATAGTAAAATGATCACAAGCTCTTTCCATTGATCGTAGGTCATTCTACAATCATGCAAAAAGTTTGCAAGAATATCCAGAACAATTCTGAAAAATAAGTTAGGGTAAAGGGTCTCAAACAATCAAATGCTCAAAATAATTACAAAGGCATATAAACTAAGATAGAAATATTAAGCAAAAAAAGAGTTGCACAGAATAGAATACAAGTCCTGAAGTGTTTATGTACATATGGAAATTTAATACATAATGAAATAGCACTTCAAGTCTATGCACATGTATAAATAGTGCAAATAATATGAGAGCAGAATGTTATTTTTGAAAAATGTAAAATGTCAATCTAATATTTTATATATATATATGAATATATATATATATTTGACTTAAATTAAATGGCAAAAAAATGGAATGTATTTTTTTTTTGGTACTAGGGATCAAACTCACAGCCACACACTTGCCAGGTAGGCACTTATGCCACTGAATTAAATCCCTGGCCCTTGTAATTTTTTTCAATAGGATGACTACTGAATATATTGCAGAAGATAGGTTTGGTCATGTTAAACAGGAGATGTACTTGAGTAAAAAAAAAAAAAACTAGAAAAGAATATACATAGTATTACAAAAGTGTGTAGGCAAATTGACTTGTGATCATTATATTATAATGTTTATGTTACAAACTGTACAAAGTAGAAAATCCATATGGTTGTGCATTAATTCACATAAATTGAGAAAACTGTAGTAAGTTGATAAAATGATTGTTTCTAAAGAAGAGAATGAAATCCTACATCGTAAAGATAACAAATTTATTTTATAATAAATTTATTTCTAATTTATTATTTGTTTAAGTAATAAATTTATTTCTAATGTTTTGATATTTTTGAAATACTGTAGTTATATATAACCTATAGGACTTACAGATACATTAAATACAAAACCCACTTTTCTCTTGATTCATTCAAAGAAATACTAAAATCTATTAATATAGTCACACAATAGTCACCACTTACATATGATTTTAGACATATAAATTAGTGGGACACATATCAAAGACTGTTTTCCCAGTGAAGTAGAATGAATTATCCCCTAAGCAAAATGTTCTTGTAAGAATTTTTGAAATAAAGAATGTGATAACATTTCTTCGTGTAACTGATACAATCAATAAAGACCATTTCTATTATGTCAGTAGCCTTACTCAAGTAGCAAACCTCCATGATGTGTTAAGATTTTTCATTGTCTGAATTTGCATTGCAGGAATAAGAAATGCATCCATTTTAATATTCAGGTAAACTGCCAGAACTTTTTTTTAATCAAGATTACATATGGTACAAGCAGTTTCAGTCCCCAGGTGCTTCACTTGTCCCTATAAATTATTTTTTAACTCATTGGAGAAATGCTTATGATTATTTTGGGCTGTATTTTCCAATTACACTCAAATGATGAGAAAGAATGTAATAACTACATTGCAGAGTTAAATCCAAAGTTCAGATGATGTGTTCTAGCCACTGTACCTTCTCAGAGGAAATGCAGCCTTCCAAAGCATACCTAGGCTTCTTGTGGAAGCATCAGAGAAGGCTCTGGAGTCTGTTTTCAGTAAAAATTTGGTACAGCTTCTCAGTTTATAGTTCAGTTATTCATAACATCTGCTAGAACTTGCTACAATTTCAGTGGCCTCCTGCAGAGTATTCTAATTTAGTAAAAATAAACTATCCTCAATGTGAAATACAACTAAAGTTTAAAATCAACACCATCAACATCAAAGACATATTCTAACAAAAGATTTGGAAAGTAACAACTATCTAAATCAGAGGATGGAAAGTATTTTCTGTAAAGTGCCAGGTAGTAAATATTTTTATGATATGCTGATTATTCAGTTCATGTAGTGTTTACTCAGTTCTGCCACTGTAGCACCAAAGGAGTAAACAATAGTTAAATAAATGATGTGACTGAGTTCCAATAAAATTTTATTTATGGACACTGCAATTTGGATTTCCTATCATTTTTATGCACCATAAAACAGGAATTTCTTCATATTTTTGCAATTGTTTACAAACATAAAAGCCATTCTTAGCCCACAGGTTATACAAAAACAGGTGACAGTTGAATTTTCCCTATGAACAGAAGTTTGTCGATGCTTTGTCCACATTATAGAAAACAAGTAACACTGTTTAACAAGGGCCTTACTCCACTTAATATACATTTAAATTTGTTTGAAACTAGTGAACCTTAGGTGGTAAATCACAGGAATTCATAAAATGATAGTTATTAATAGCCTCCAATTCTCTAGTCCACTGGCAAGCTTATCCTTAATGTGAAAACAGATGTGAGAAGCTATAGCCAGCGGATTTCTGCTACTCTCATCCTGTCAGCAAGAGCATCCCAGTAGCAAGAAAGATGCAATTAAACACTTGACTCGTCTAACTCCCCTGAGTCAGCTTCTACACTCCTCAGGAAATAGCTTCTGAGAATCATTTGGTTTCTCATAGGGTTGACTATTAGATGGTCTCAGGCTTGTACTAATAATTTGCTGTTTTATTGGGTAACCAATCATGAACTCACAAGACTGCATCTCAGAAGTTGAATCCACTCCATAGTATCCTATCAGTAAGATTGCTGAGGTCAAAGGCTACAGATCAGTCCCTAAAACCCGGTAGATTAGCCAAGTAATAACAATGCCCCTAGAGGCTCCCTGAAACACCAGCATGGCGAGCTGAGCTCCACTCTATCACCTATATGTCATCTCCCCCCATGTGGCTGCTAATCAAGCCATCCTAGTCACAGGATTTCATTTTAGGTCTCATGGCTTAGCTCATTTCATGTCCTCTTCCAGGCTGAGAGTGATTTCCATTAAGTGTTGGGCAAGGGGGCAATCAGGAGAGGAGAACCATTTAGTAATCTGATCACAGTACAAACAGTTGAAATAAAATAACTCAAGAGGATGATTCTTAAAGGAGTAATAAGTGAAGCTATTAGAAAAAGAGGACATCTTTTACACCTGCATTATTCATTCTACTTTTGTCAAAGATATTTCCTACAGCACCACCCAACTCTATGTCTTAAGATTGTTTTAAAATACATATTGTGGGCCTTGCAAACACAGAAAACTGTTTTGATACGATATTGGCTGGCTGCTGTCAATGTGAACCTCAGATCTCTTTGGGGGATCGTTTTTAGACTGTGGGAAATTGCATTGCCCTGACTAATGAGCAATTTGTGGTAGAAGGTGGACTGCGCCAGACTGAGAAATGTTCATTAATGCTTCAATCTTTCTCGTTCTAGCTGATTATACCTATTAGTCTTCTGTCCTACTGTCCCTCTCATTGGGCAATGGCAATTTTTGGTCAGGTTTTCAGTATCAATGTGTTTCTAATTTTTTCCATTTTATCTTGTGTATTTTTTTCCTTGTATAAGCAAGACAAATGCTTTCAACCCACAAGGAGAGCTAAGCACTCTCAGAGTAACTGACTCATTAAGCAGTGCTTGGCTTCCTGTGCTTGTCAGCGGCAGGTGACATTTAGCACAGGCTTTATCTCAGTTGTGGTAATTACTGGGCTGACATGAGCTCTCATACATAGCACAGATTGCTTTCAGCAGATGTAACCAAGCAACTCTGCTTTCTCTGGAGCAGTTTATCTGGCTTTCAAATTGTAGCACTCCAAATACACAAGCACATGCACATGCAGGCACACACACACATACACACACACACACACAAACAGTTTAATTCATTTTTATGGAAATAGTCGCTCTTTGTTGCTCTGACTATATTGATTTATGCCATGAGGCAATGGAATGGGATATCTTCATTGTATGCAAGTTCTCCATTACACATGGCCGGTGCATACTAATAACAGAAAGGGTACTGTTACTGTAATGTATCTCAGCAGCACACCAAGTGCTACTTTAATGATGTAATTAATATGCTTCGATTTACCATTTGATATTCTTAGAAACCAAATTGTGTTACTGATGGGACAGTAATGATTTTTTAAAAAGATTTCTAAGAGCAATATTTTTTCTCTTAGAGACATTGGAACGGAAACAAAATATTTTGATTTTTAAAAAAGGGAAGATCATTAACAACATTAAATTCTTGCTTCAAACATCTTAGTGATGCAGCAACTTTCAATGTAATTCTTAATTTTGGACATTCTAACATTACTTATATTTAAAGAAAATATCCTAAATAATCAGATTTTTTAGGAAAAGAAAAGAAAGACTGCTTTAATTGCATTCTCACATTCCCAAACTCCAAGATTGCCCTGGCCAGTTAGAAATTACATTAAAAAGAACACAACTGTCCAGACCATAATTCAAAATGTGTCAGTTATTTTTGCTGTAAGTTAAATGTTCAAATTTAACTGTATTGCGTGACTCTACACCATTCTGTGTGATGTACAGGAGCAATTGCTATATTGTAAACTGTGAAATCTATGGAGCTTCAGCCCAAGGGTTCTAAGTGAAATGGGAGACAGACAGCAGTAAGTGTGACACAGGCTTAGGCCAGGCCAGGGCTAAAGTGAAATGATGAATGGGAACCTAGCTAATCAGAGGAGTGTTGCCTGGTGTTCTTTTGACACGGTTAGAGAGGTGGAGAGAGAGACAGAAAGAGGGAACAAATTCTAGTATATCTCTTAAGAACATTTTTTCATTTATTAAAAAGAAAAGATGAAAACATCTTAGAGGCATTTCTAAGACTTTTAAATGTTATAATAAATGCTGAATGAACTGAGGTTGAGCCAGATTGTAATTATGCAAAATAAAGCTTTTTGTTAAGTAGAATTTCCATAAGAAATTTTAACCTCTGGCATTTAAATAAGAAGGCAAGGAAGGAGAAGATGACATTAGGAATAAATGTTAGATCTGAGCAAGATATGAACTTATCAAAAAAATTAAAAATAACTTTTCAGCCTGCCCTCAAATTCCATCAAGAGAATAAATGTATTTGTAAGAAAGCATCTATCACTTATGCTCTGCAGAGATGTGAAATAAAAATCCTCAATGCCAGCTAACATTCCATAGTACTTTTATTTCATTCTGGTGGAATTCACCTACATTGCATAGGGCTTCTAAAGTATTCATTTTTCAAACAACTGAATGCTGATTGGAATTAAGATTCTATTCATTTGATACAGACTCTGCCTCTAAATAGTGAAATGTTTTTCAGTACCAGGTTATTTCAAATTCTTGTGGCAATTGATTATTGACATCAGTTATGAATGATGGTGCCCTAATTTTCTATCACAATGCACTATAAAGTAATGTTCACACTGGGAGAGGAATAACTTTTGTACTACTTCTTTCAATGTTTTCTCTACCAGGAGAAATGAAGAAAACCATATGGGATAGACAATATAAGGAAAAGGCTTTAGAGTGGTAGAAAAATCTAAGTTCAGATGGTGGCTCACAGTCTACCTCTTCTCAGTCTAAGGCTCCTTCATTACGGAAAGTCATTGGACTACACCTCTTTTTCCAAGGGTAAAGTGGTTAGCAAATAATCGTACTGATGTATCTGAAATCTTAACAAGGAAGTCTTAATATCACTTTAAAGGGCTATCTACTGAAGTTAAATCTCAGAAAATCTCCTGACAACCATTTCCCATCTAAAACACCTACCTTCTTTAAAAAATGAATTTCAGGTTTAGCAAAAATCACATTAACAACAGGGTTGAAGATGGAATCCTTCCACTTCTTCCTTACAGACCACAAGAGAGAAGCAAAGCAAGCTACAAGGCTCCTCCCAATGAAATGAAAGAAAGCACAGTCACCAGCCCGCTCAGGGCCTGCACCAACACATGAAATCAACACACAGCTGTAGGCGGGCTTTGGAGAAAGACCCTGTCTCCCAGCCTGTCTCTTGTAGGTCATAATATTTAGTTACTCTTCCCACTGAACAGAATAAAACCTGCAGATAAAGGGCATGAAAATCCTGTTTAAAGCAATAGTGTGGAAGAAAGGGGAAAAGAGTTGAGAATCAAATGTCTCCCATATGATTCCACATTGAGCTGCTGGAAGGCCATATAAAAAATTAATCTGACTTGTGTAATTCTCCTCAAAGCAAAATATATGCACATAATAAAAATGAAACTCAAATATGATGTATCTGTGGGTTTTGACAACATTGTGAGATGCAGCATTAATTTGCCTTTATTATTGATTCTTACACTTGTAATTTATTGTATTGTTTTTACTTTATATTTTAGGACAAGATATTTAGTTGGAAATGTAAACTTTTACCCTACCTCCAAAAAACACTATTTTCTTATTGATGTGTACCTAGTTATTATTAATTTTCACATGCCAATAAATTGCTAAATTTTCCTAAGAAGTAACAAAGCTTTAATAGAAGTAACAAATCCTTTAATAGAAGATTCTATGAAATTGAAATTCTGGTTGATAGCTTTCATTTTTGTTTGGCTATGATGACAAGACTTTCAGGAAATGTTGTCACAATTAATTTTAATAAAAATAAATGACAAAGAGTAGGCTTGAACAAGATAAGATGTGAGAGTAGGATTATCCTTAAATGTACAATGATTCCAATTTCACTTCTCTTCCTTTCAAAAACACATGCAGAAAGAAATTAATTCCCAAGAAGCATGAACTAAATGAAAGCCAAGACTTATAAACCAGATTACATCTGTTAACTTTGCATCTCTATTTGAGCACATTTCCACTGTAACTGTTAACTTGTCTTTTTCCTTACAAGGTTGTAAATATTTTTAGGTTATGTTATTCGCCTTTATCTCACCAAAGTACCACACAATGTTATGACATAATGGCACTTAATGAGTTTATCCTAAATCTACTATACCTGCTTTTTTAAATATTTCTTTGGAGATCTAGGATTGATGGAACCCAAACTCTGTGCTTAGTGAATTCATAGTCTAGAGGGATGCGTGTTGAGGCTAAGGAACAATTGCAAACCCAGGGCTAGTTCACTGCTAACGTTGGTACATAGCACCATGGAAGTGATGAGATATGCTGAGAACGTCTTCCCTTCCTAACTCCCAGAGGGCTACTTGCAAGTGGTGGCAATGATCAAGATGCAGCAAAGTGAAAAGTGTTCATTTGCCTTCATATCTTAATAAATTAACTAAAAGGAGATAAGCAGGGTTTCAAGAACTCAGGAATATTTGAATAACTGCCTATCAAACAAATTAATAAACAACAAATAAATGCAACACAACCTGAGAATGAGAAAAGTTAGGAGGCTGCATTGCCTACAGAGCAGCCTGAGAACAGTCTCTGAAGAAGCTATGAAGAAACACCAGGAAGATACACAGGCTGCCTGATACAGGAAATAAGGAAGCTGTAGAAAACCCCCTTCTAAAGCTAATGGATATAATTACAAAAACACATAAAGTCTTTAAAAACGGGAATCTATCAATAGTTCTAACTGGACGCAGGATCGTTGTAAAACTGAGGACAGAGCCACTTCCCCCAGTCCATTTCTCTTTAGACACACATGGTCTGAGTTCAGACAGGAGGGCAGAATTCAGCTGGACTCCAGAAGCCATGGCTGGCTTTTCCTCAGAGCATTCATTTTTATATTTGGCCATATATGAAGACGTTAAGGATTATTTTATGCTTATTTTCTTGTATTATTGGGCATTACACCTGACGAGGCCCGAGAGAGGACGTGGGATGACAGTGTGTGTGTGTGTGGTGGTGAGGGCGGTCCGAGGCCTTACTTTACCTGCACTGCTGGACAGAGAACGTACAAACAAGCTTGAAGGAATTTTTCCAGGAGACTTTTGAACACAGCATAGACTGCCTGGCTAATGGGTGTGAGAGTTTCTATATATTGTGGTTTATCCAGAAAGAGCTGGGGGTATTGTCCCACAATACAAAGGTCACATTAACACTGAGTGAGAGGATCAAGAGTTACTGAAGCCAGTATTGTTTTAATTAGATCAAGACTGATGAGAGCAGGGGACATCACCAGCCACACTGAACCCTCTCTGTTTTCATGCTTCCTCATCCCCTAGAATCTCTTGCCAGCCCTCATTTCTTCTTTACACCTCTTGAATCTTAATTTATTTTCAGCAGGTGGGAATGCTTCAGTCTGGTGGACTACATATTGTATGAATTTGTTTAGGTCAGACCTCATTTTTTCTTTATAAAACATTTCCATTACTTACTGTTTCTAAAATTACAAAATTAACACATACTTATTGCAACAATCAATTAGCATAGTAAAAAATGTAAAGAGACAATGATAATTATTTTCCCTCTGCACAGGTTCCAAACCTCTAAATACCACCCCACTGGGGCAACCAATATTAAAATCTGGTGTGTATTTTTTACACTTTCCCCTTGCTCATATACATGCAAATATGGACACATATGGAGCTAATTTATTCATTTGTTCTACCATAATAGAAGAATAATGTACACCTCTTGCACAACTTGCTTCTTGCACTTAACAATGCAATTTGGATTCAAATTACAAATCAGCAGATACTGATCTAACTCTATTTTTTAAATCTATTCTTGTACCATATAACACACTTTATTTAAATGGGTTCACACTATTCATGGTGAATTTAGAACTATTTCCTTAAATACACAGAAAAGGGCTACACAGTAAATGCACATAGCTTAATGCATGTTCTCACAGTGAACATATATATTTAATCTTCACTGAAGTAAAAATAAATAAATAAGCAGAATAATGTCCCTGGCTCATTGTCCTGACTTCTAATCCTATAGGTCAGTTCTGCCTGTTTAAATAGTTATACAAAGTAAATCAAGAGTACACACAACTTCTAAATTTGGTTTCATCCATTCAATAGATTATTATGTTTTCTCATATTTTTGTATGTAATTTGCTTATTTTCCTTACTGTAAATTAGTCTAATAACCAAGTAAAAGATTTATCCACTCTATTATTAAAGTACACTGGGGTTGTTTGCAGTTTGGAAGTTGAAATAATGTGATGCCATTGTCAAAAGATGGTCTTCCCCAAAGATTTCTCTATGCATTAAAAAAAAAAGTCTTAGGTCCAAAAGCTGTTTTTTCTACTACTGACATCAAATCACTGCTCTATAAGTCACAGTTGAAATTTGACAAATTTATATCTTTGTGCATTTCTAGAATATCAAAGACTGTGTGGGTAGAGTGTTCCTCTGTCTGGGCTGAACCTTTTGTCTGAACGATCCACCAAGATAAGGGTAGAAAGGCACTGGAAGACCCCAGGAAAGCTTGCAGCCCTCTACAACAGTGATACCTTCGCATAAAGCATAGCAGTGGTAACTATTGCTCTGTGTGATGACATCTAAACAGAATGATAGGAACCCAACAGAATCCATGATAGCCAGGAAGACATACAAAGAATTGTTGGAAAATTTCCATTGGTTCAATAAAACATAAAGACAGAGCAAAGGGAATGTGGAGTCAGAGTGAAGAACAGAGATGAATTCTAGGAAGAAAAGTTGGAACAAGATATTTGGAAAGGTAAAGACACAGGATTCAGCAGTGGATGCTAGCTAACAGACTTTAGAAATGTGTAAATCGAATTTTAAGTGTTTTCCACTGCTTCAGCCATGCTATTTTCTGTATCTCTGAATCAAGTTGATCTTCATATCATGGCTTACATATTTGCAAATTCACACACTTGTTAAAATACATTTTTAATGCCACATGAATCCTGGAGGCAATTTCACCATTAGCTACAGACTTGCACAGCGATAAGTGAAAGCTTTGAGTTGCCTGAAGCGCACATTCACGGAGGAGGCTGAACAAGAGAATGCCTTGACTTTTGGTTTCATCTCATTGAGCAAACGAACATTATCTTCACAGTCTGTTAGGCGCCATGTCTTTGATATCCTTGTGCTTGCTGCTAGTGGTTCTGTTATTTAAAATTCTATGATTTATGGGCCCAAGCATAGAGCTGAAGTCCTCCTAAGTGTTTGTAAGCACAAGAAAGCTATGATGTCAGACACAAAATGGATGTGATAGATAGGCTTCCTTCAGGCACAAAGTAGAACACTGTTGGCCATCAATTCAACACTAAAGAATTAACAATATTTATTAAATAATGTATCATTAAAGAGAAACACACATAAAGCAAGGTTATATATTCATTAGTTGACAAAACAAAGTTGTGACAAGAACCTCATGGAAATGAATCTTGTATTTCCCAACGAAATGTTAATTTCATGTTTGCTAATTTAGTATGCAAAGTGACTTTATAGAACATAAGCACCTGAAATAACAACAGCCAAGTATGCTTAATAAAATGTGCTGTATATGAGGTCTTATGAGAGGAAATACCTATCTTCTAATGAAGGCAAATGAAAGGTAAAGGTAGATTTGCATGTTTTTGCTACACTAACGTTTTTGCACATTGGCAGTGGTAATGATGACTAGCATCAGTTTTATATGAATATAAAAGCCCCTAGTCCACAACTGGATACTGAGAAGCAGTTATTTTTGTGCTCGAATATCTTTTTTTGCATGAGAACATTTTTATCTGAAAGATGAATGCTATGCCATCTACCAGTCTAGAGAGAATTCTGGTAACATAAAAGTGATAATATCTAAAAAGTATTAAGTGATTTTAAAAATAATTGTGTCATGATGGAATCTTAATTATTGTGAAACAGAATTCAATGAAAATAATTTTTAACTAAAATTAATACACAACATGTTATACAAATTCCATCTCTGAAACCAAGTATGTGATTTATGTTCTAAAGGAGAATATATAACTAAGAAATATAAGGCTTATACTTTTGCCCTTAAGACACTCAATTGGAATACAAATAACTAAGCACAAGAAAATCAGTATTTTTATTACATTCTGCAGGAACACAGAATCTAGCGATTATGCCACAGGTTTTACTATATCACCAAAAATGAAATGAAGGTCAAAACGTAGATGAAAAGAATCTAATGTGCAAGTGAATCTTCAGCAACTGACCAGACCTGCCTCTGAGTATTCATTACATTAGTATGTTCTTTAGTTTCTCTGAGGTTTGCATTGCAATCAGACTCTAAAGGAAACCAATAAAATAAACCCTGTGATACTATTACAGGGCTGACATCGCCCGCTGAATATCATTTAGCTTAAACCAGTGGTGGTACTATTAATTTCTCCCTTTTTAATGCACTCTTTAGCTAGCACACGACCCATACCATGGAGCATCAGTTACACCCCAGGGACCAGACATTAACAACATGGGCTACGAGTGGTTTATTTTACAATTGCTGTGAAATAAAAGCTGATGGAAATGAGCCACTAGTGAATTACTTGCCAGCAAAAACAACAACATTTGTAACACCACTGAAAAACCTCCTCCCAAAAGGAGGATGCAGGCAGCCGTTTACTTGTATTGTTGACACAGAAGCAAATGAGGAGGTTGAAGAAGTAAATAGAAGTGTGCAGTTATTTGTCACAGTTAAACAGAACACACTTTAATAGGTAAGATCCTGTACCATAGCTAATGAAAGCACGCCTTGGACACACACACATATATACACACAATCACACACTTACACACAAAACATCACATAAGAAAAGTAATAAAACAAAAATTATCTCCAACTAAACTACAGTTCATCAGGTCTTTCCTCTCATAAAAGAAACATTAATAAGACTTCAATCATTTGATGTAGGTAATTTTTCAAGAACTATATAGAGGAAGAAAATTAAAATCTCACAGCAGGATTTTCACAGAAACAATTTTCCCTCTTTTTCTAATTTAAGAAAATTACTTCTTGCATCTCTCTTTTCTACTAAACTTAGTCGATTTTGAAAATATTTATGTCCTTATAGAAGATAGGCAAAGAAACTCAGACATTTTACTATCCTTATGAGCATACATAATTCTGACTAGATAGTGTCAATACACAAGGCCTTGTGTGCCTTGAAAAGGTGAACTTGTCTTATTTAAATACAAAAGTCAAGCAGAATCTCAATTACTCTCAGTTTCTTACCTTAAACAGGATTTAATCTGGTAACCTCTCATATACTTTTAAAGAAAGTAGCAGTGAGCAATAGAGGTGAGATAAAATAGAATTTGCAGAATAAAATGGCACAGTGCTATATGCCGAAAGCAAACAGACCCGTTAATTATCCCACTTACAGATTTATAAACACACTTTTGTGTATGATTAACTAGATTGTACAACAGTGTTCCTTTTGCTGAAAGGCTTGACCTTTCGCTTAAGTCCAGTGTAACACAAGGAAATCATTATTCATTTCTCTCCTACTCAAAGTCTAGATGCAGATTTGAAAATGTTATTTATGGTCTGGCTGTTGGTCTTTAACATACAGCAGTTATTACTAAAGAAGACAGCTAGCTGCATAGACCTACCCTTTACTGCCCCAAGGCCAAGCATACCTAATTCAAGGATATCAGATAATGGTATGTGGCATGATTTACATGTAGAGAATTCAGAATTCATTGTGAGCCTATTTATAACTACAGCATCCTCGATAGAGAAGATGATTTAATAGAGGTTATAAGGGGTTTTCTGACAAGAGACATTAATATTAGAACCTTTTTCCGAGTGCTGCAAACAGTAGTACAGGGATGTAGCTCGCCTGAGTTATTTTTCACTGGCAACCCTTTTTCTGTTCATTAGCACTTACATTCTGGGGGTTGGAAAGCCACTGTTTTAACTCTAATTTGTATGTAATGAGCATATCCAGTGTAAGGAGACTCTCCTTTATTAACAAAGCTGGCAACTCTGATGACTCTAAAGAACATTTAATCTTATAGGAACTTACCAAGTCTGGTTTTCGCAGATCATATTTCAAAAACCAAAGATCTGAGCTCCAGATGGTCAAAAGGGATGATAAAGATTCTGTAAGACCTAGAAGCAGGCCAATCTATTCCCCTTCAGTAAAACGAACTCTAATTGATGAGGCCGCCTCTGGGCACTGCTAAGAACATACAGGCAGATCTCTGCTTACAGTACACTGGCAATTACTATAGAAAGCATTTTGGAATGGTTTGAGTATTTAAAAAATGATACAATTTACACAGCAGTCATGAGAATTAATCACACATTTTTAAATGCAGTTTAATGAAGCATGTTATCAAAGGAGTCTTCTTGGCTAATAAGACTTCAGGTTTACAATAGATAAAAACAAATCAGCACTTTTGGTGATGTGTTATATTTTAAATTTGAAATGTAAAACTAGAAACCACTGCTGTTTCTATTTTGAACAGCAATTTTCAGATGAAATGCATCTCTAAAGACCAGAGATGACTGGCATTTGTTTTACAAAATGTACTTTACACCTTTAAGAGGCAAGTTTTAATTGGGAATGAAATATTACCTCTCTATTATCATCAGTTCAAATTCAACTTCTAGAAACCTCTGGGTCCTGAAGTATTTGGCCAATCTGTACCAAGTTGGGTTTTCTTGCTTTTACCTACTAGAAATCAACGACAACAAAAAAGGATACTGAACTCTGAATTTGAACCAACAACTTGTTTTTACTTTCTTGGGTTACTTTGACATATTTAGCATTAATTTTTTTCTGTGAAATATTCATCATGTGTATCAAAAATATCTTTTAAGAAAGAGACAGTAATATGTTCAATATAGCCATTATCTCAAGTTCAAGCGTAATTAGCACTCTATTAGCGTTACTATCCCTTGGTGTCCCTGCACTTAGGTTTGAGTGCCTACATTGTTGTTGAAGTTCTCTCAGTGCAGAAAAACCACACAGCTCAAATTGTCCCAGCTCTATCTCATATGAATGAGAAATAAACAGCGCACTACCATTTCACTTGGTGCATAATAGTTGGTGGCAATATGCCTTTTTGACCAATCAGAGTTGAATCTATTTAATCTAGTTTATAAACTATCATTTCCAATGTTTGTTTTGTTTTTGTTTCAAAAGGCTAACAGGGAAACATAACAAAGATTATCCAAACTAAAGCAGATGGTGTGATCCTATGCTTTTGGACTTCTATCAAACCAAATAAAATCAGATTTAAGTTGTTTTTAAGAATAAAAACCTATGGTACAGATAACTGAGTGGCTTCCTGTTTCTTCCTAATAATGTCATTAGTCACTTTAAACTCTATATAGACAGTGCCTTCTCTCTTCAGGATTTTTTGGAGGGCAAAGGAGGGAATTCAGTCTTTGATGGTTGGCATTCTCAATGAAATTAAGACAGAAGTATTGAATTTTCAATTGTCAAAATTAAAAATAATAAATATTGACAAAAATATAAAAGTAGATAAGATTTTCATTGACATTTTATTTTCATTAGAGACATATAAGGTATTTTCCTTGATGGTTAAAAACCTGGATAATTAATAATTATTGAGAAATTCATGTTCCATGTGCTTCCTGACATCAAATGTATCTCAAATGTATATAAAGCCACGTAGAAAGCCACATACTACTTTATAAATATAAAGTAATATACTAGCATTTACCAAAGGAATATAGTCAAGGTGAAATATATATGTAATTATACTAGATATTTGTTAAGTAGGCTTACAGGATCAAAAAGTGGAGAGTCCCACCGGTGATCTGCAGAACTAGGAACAGAAGAATCAACATGCTGGAGAGAGCCAGCGAATCCCGTAGCAGTCAAAGGTGAAATGCATGAAAGCTCGCCACAAAGTCACCAGTGTCAATCTGTGGGAAGACCGCAGTCTCTGTGCTGAAAGCCAAAAGGAACCAGAGATCATATCCAGAGGCAATGGAGTCCCTGCAAAGAAGGAAATGCTTCCTCCTTCTCTCTTTATTCCATCCAGTGTACAAGCCTGGGTGAGTCTTCCTTCTCCAGTTTGTAGTCACATGTCAGTCATTCACAGACATACCAGAACTTTGTCAGTCTGCCAGGCAGTTCTTATTCAAGTCAAGTTGACAGATCACAATTAACAATCGTGATGCTATACTACAATCATACCTCGGTACTTGGCCGCTTTGAACTGTACCAAATTTGAACTCAGTGCATTGACACAAACATTTTGTCTCAGTGTTTATCATTTATTTGGTATTCACACACAAACTGAACTTGTCAGTGTCAATTATCTCATAAATGACTACCTTCTCTTATCAAAACAATTTATTTGGTACCATAGTTTTGGTAGTGTTAGCACCTCCCTGAACCAACTGATGATGAATACCAAGGCACCACTGTGTATCTTTTCCTAGAGCTATGCAGTATACCATAGAAGAAAATGATTGCATTTCACCAAACTTATCAAATACATATACCCTTATAAATCAATAACTAAACTTGAGGATTTAAAATTTATGTATATATTCTATGACTTAATTTAGGGTCCAAAAAATTAACTGTATCAGAATCATATGAGGTACATGTTTCCAAAGTAAAATAAAAATATATATGGTGTACAGTGTGTGTAAAGATGTAAATATATATATAAACAATAATTATAACCATTATGCATTGTATATCTGTACTAATAAAAAAGAAAATAATTTCATGACATTCAGAAAAATGTTTTATACTTCATATTATAAAAGTCATATTTCCAATTATCTGAAGAGATGACAGCTGGGTTTTAATCATCTCAGAACCTAGCATAACAGTTTAACATACATTGTTAATTAAAATTTTTACAATCTCAACAATATGGTAAGTTTTCCCTTACCATATTATTTTTCATTTAAAATATTAACTAGCCACTCACTTGATAAGCAGAAATTTAGTAAAGTGGCTATTTCTATCAAGGGGTATCTTAGTCATTTTCCTTCCTCATTGCTAGGACAAACCAATTTAAAGAAAGTGAGATTTATTTTGGTTCACAGTTCAGTTTATGGTCACTGGCTCCAGGGCAAAAGCAGTATGGCAGAGGGCAAGATGAAATAGATGCTCACTTCATGGTGACAGGGAGCAGAGAGCAAAGGGAGGAGGCACAGGGAGAGAAATAGAGGCTTCTTGGCCATGACTCAGTGAGCCCTCCCTCAGATCAAGTGCTAGACCCTAACAACGCATTCTGCTGTAAACTCATCAATGGACCAGTCCACCGATGAGTATCCAGGCACTTCCCACCAGCCCTGCCCAGAAGCACATGAGATTTTGAAAAACATTGAGATATGAATAATAACAAAGGAAGACCAAAATTCTGCTCATCTTACCTAAATTCCTCAAGCTTTAAAATGAGTATGATATGCAGAAACAAACAAAACAAAGTAAGACTTTACACACTAGCTCATAGACTTGCATATTTAAGGACCCATAAATGTTTATTGACTTCATGTTAATAGTCCTCAAATTGGAGTGGGGTGTGAAAGAAATACATGGAAATTCATCTAGATTGGAGAAGGATTCTATTGGTTGTTACAACTGGAGATGACAGATTTCTGGTGTTGGTATGGATACATAGAATTTTGCTAACTATCCTATGAGCCCAAGAAAGTCTTAAAAATAAAACTATCCAAAATGTCAACAGAACCAAAGTAGAAGCACTTTCTTCTAAATTCTATGCAGTATAACTGTATTGGTTACTATTTTTTTTGTTGCTGAGACAAAATACCTGATGCCCAAAATGAAGAAAGGAAAGGTTTATTCAGCTCACAGTTTGTGGAGGTTTCAGTCCATACTCAGCTGGCTCCAAGGCAGGGTGGCATGGCTGAGGGGCAACAGTTCATGGCAGCTTCAGTAGATACCAAAAGTGACCACAGCAAAAGAGGCAAAAGCAGGGGGCAACCTTCTTGTCCTCCTGTCGTAGTTACTTTTTACTTGTTGCTAAGACAAAATACCTGACCCCCAAACTTGGGGAAGGAAAGGTCATTTCTTACAATTTTGGAGGTTTCAGTCCATAGTCAGCTGGCCCAAGCAATAGTGTGGCATAGCAGGCTGCCATTCATGGCCGGCTATAAAAAGCAAGCGTGAACCGACAAGAGAGACATATCTCCTTCTTGCATTACATCATATCCTGGCTCCACCCCTGGGTGAGTGAAACACTTGTACCAACAATCCGAGTGCTAGACAATGAACCAATCACAAATGCTAGATTTGGGTGAGTCCATAATTGCATGAGGCTTGGGAGCCACTGACACAAACCATGACACCTCCCTTATATTATAAGCAGGCTTTGCTCTTTGAGTGGGTGTAGCACTCACACCATCTCTGTGTCCTCCTCTTGCACAGGCTGAGGATGTTACCAAGTAAGGCCCCCTGCTGAGTCACTTAGCCAAACATTTGACCTTCTCAAATTGACACAATGGACAATATCCTAGAGAGGAAAAGGCATGTCCTTTGTACCCCAAAATACAGAGCTGCTAAGTTACTTAGTTAAGGTTCTAGACTTCTCAAGTTGACAATGTATCAACCATAACAATAACTTTTACACTTATAATGCTAAATTTTAATAAACTCTTATAACATTTGAATGTAGATCCCTTAACATTCTGTCTAACTTAATTTTAAGAAAGGGTAAATATAAGAGAAGAAAAAAAATTTGGCTGATTTACACTAGCAATATAGATGTCAGAGGGAGAAGGTGGGTAAACTTGATCCTTAAATCGCATAGATCCTAGGTCATTGATTATACATGTAAATTGAAATTTATACTAATTTTTAGAGTAATTATTTCATGTTAATTTGCACCTGGAGCATAAAGTTCAAAAAATGTAAAGGTATCAAGTGAAGAGGAGTTCTCTCTTATATCCTTTCCACATCCATATTATGTCACAAGAAGCATATTCCTTAGACATTTTTCTTTTTCCTTTTTTTATTTTGTTTTAAAGAGAATAAAATTAAACAAAATAAAACAATAAATCCAATGAAAACAAAACAATGAAAGTGATTCAGGATTTCAAAACAAGATAATAGGAAATCAACAATGGCTACCATAATGCTTCTTGTTGTCTTCAAAATTGCTTTCATACCATCATACATAATAAAACCAATCAAAACAGAACACTGAATAAAACAAAACAATCAAGCAGAACAAAACAAAACAGTGAAAACAATATTGGATTTCAAAGACAAGACAGAAGGCAGTCCCCCACATTTGCTTTATTGCATATAAGTCTCTCAATAGATGATCAGACTACCAGCACTAGGCCTGCAAAGTCAATCAAACAATATAAGCATTAAGTTGTTTTTATACCTCAGTTACTAACAACTCAGCCTGTGTTCCTCTGAATCAGCCAGTTACTTGGGTGGTGAGGGGGAGATGGTGATGTTCTTGTCTCCCAGCCCACATGCCAGTTGTCTCACAGGAAGGGCAGATTGGCTATTGGCTTCTTGTTTCTTCTCCCAGGACCCACATAACTTCCACAGGCTCACGGACATGACAGATTGGCTTCTTGTTTCTCCTCCCGGAACCCATATGGCTTCCCAGACATTTTTCTAAGGCATTCTGTGATATTAGGTGGGGGATGCTTCTGCAGAAATAATGCTTTGCAAATAGGTAATTGTGACCATTAACCCATTATGTCAACTTGAGTGGGAAACAGCCAACTAGGCTGGATGAACATAGCCTTGAGTGTGGCTGAGAGGATTTACTGAAGACAGAAGACTCACCCTTTGTCACCTGAATGGTATAAAGGGGAAATGAAAAGAGAAGGCTTGCTAATGTTTCTTCAGAGGAACTCCAGTCTTCACCTTTACCTTGGACATTATCACCTGGCTTCCAGCGCAGATGCTTCAGCGTCTACCACAAAGTCTTCAGCCTTCCATGGCAAACCCTTCAGCCTCCTGATATGGACTCACACAAGACACTACACTGGGCTCAGGCCTTTGACAGGACCCTTTGGACCTCCAGCTTGCACACAGATCTTTTGCAGTCTTCTACACCTGAATCTGCGGGCAGCATTGCTAGCCAATCTTGTAAATTCTTATGTATTTGTATATCTTGCATTAATTTGCTTCTCTAGCGAGCACTGACTGATAAAGTAATGAAAAACATATATGTGAATATTAAAGACAACATAGTGTTCAGAATGTACTGAATTTTGTTTTGCCCTTTAGTAATATATAGAGAGGATATTATAGCTGACTCATTATTCTAAGTGGCTATTTAGTATTTCACAAGAAAAAATAAATTGTAACCAATTTCTCATTGAACGTATTTGTTTCAATCTTTTATCATCAGTATCACTGATTGTCCTTGTACATAGATCATCTCTTGTTTCTATGATTATAATTATATTTATGGAGAAGCGGCTGCATTGATAAAAAGGACATATGTTATATATTTTGACACATACTATGAAATTAAAAACCATATATAATAACTTTACATACATAAACTCTTTTACCTATGTCAATGCTGTGTTGTCAAGTTCTTTGAAATCTGTTATGTAGGATATTTGCAGCTTTTATTTGAATTTCTCTAATTATGAATGAAGTTTTAGATTACTCACATATATTTTAGAGACCTTGGTAGCTCTTGATCTTAATCTTTCAACATTCTTCTATTAGGCCATTTTTCCTTTGGCTTTTAAAAGACCAATCAATATTTCCAAAATTGTCTTTTAGTAGCATAACTTGAAAATCTGTTTTTTCTTTCACTGTGTTTTGTTTGTTTGTTGAAAATGGATTGTCCTAAAGAATGTTCTTTGGAGTTGAATTTATGACAAAAATCCATTCATTGCTTCAAGATTTAGAATTACTGTATATTTAAAAATCATCTTGTTTTTCTTCTATTATCTTTGTGATTTTCTTTTCCTTTTAACATTTGATGCATCTGAAATTTATCTTGGTTTTCAGTTTTTTTAAGATGCTATCTAGTTATGCTAGCAACATCAAATTTTCTCTATATATTTAACATGATTCTATGCAATTGTTTTATTACTTGGGACTATTTGGAAGTTTTCTATTCTGTTCCTCACAACTCTGTCTTTACTTAGACCAGCATTGTTTATAATATTGTAGCATTTCTTTAATATCCAATGGAGAAAAAACAAATACATCCTTTGAGTACATTTTGCCTCTAGATAACTCGTATAGAAGAGTTAGAGTAATAGATGTACATGACTGACTATAAATAGGACTATAAACAGTCTTAAATTAACAGATCTTATTTCTTCTGGATTTCCCCCTAAAAACTGAGCAGCTAACATAGCAAATCTGTGGATTTTCACTTTAAATGAATGTTCTGTCTTTCTACTCTTTACCTTCAAAGGCAACCTAAAGAATGCATGTGAAAATAAAAGTGTTGAGAAAGCAACAAAGAATGAGATTATACTTCCCTATGCCTTTTGTGAGGAATTTGTAAGTTGGTGTTATATGGAAAAAGGAGAAATGTTTGAAAACAGGTGGACTGGCTCCTGAAGTATGCACGTCTAGTTAGGATACTAAGTGAAGTATTCTTTTCCTCTTAGGAAGGCAGACATTTGCTTGAACTGTTCCTTTCTTTCCACAGTCTGTGTGCAAAAATAAAATATGTTTAAGTCGAAAATTTGGGGACTTACTTCCTGATTTTTTATATGCAAATAAAATTAAAACATTTGAGCATCAACATAGGAACATATATAGGAATAATTAATTGCCTAAATAGCCAAATTTGATGTATCATAGGCCCAGATTTGTGCTTTGCATTATGCATGTGAAATACCTGCCACAATGTTAAGGTTCAAAAATAATGTAATTCCTAACAAAGTATTATTTTTCTCTGGTTATCATATAACTGTCTTTTCAAGTGAAACTCATATTGCTGCAAATATCCCTAATGACCACTCTGATTAAGCCTAATTAAATTTAAGGACTCTGAAAATGTCATCCATGCCACTCTGGGTTAGTGCTCCCTCTCTGCACTGCCTCCTGGGAGCTCCATGAGATGATTCACACATTCTCAGTGATATCCAGGTCACTGCACAGCCCTGCTGCTCTGCTAGGCACAGTGTACACTTGGCGGCATATTTTCTCATCAGTTTTAGGTTCTGTTGTAGAAAAAAATCACAGATTCTACTTGGTAAGACTTAAAACTATAAAACTTTTGGAAAAGAATACAGGAAGAAATCTTCATAACCTATGATTGGGCAAAAGGTTTTTCTTAGACATAATATATTACTTCTACGAAGAGGCTGAAAACATGAACCAACAACTGGGAGGAACTATTTGAAAATCGCAGATATCATCTAACAAGTATGTCTGATATAGGGCTCCTGCCCAGGATATTTGATATGATCAAAATACTTCAGTAAATGCATGATTTTATTTTACTACAGTAACAGGTACCTTGCCATTAATCCCCCTTGAGATATTCCCTTTCCCTTTGAACATATCCCATCATTCTTAGCAATTTCTGACGCACTTCTGGAAGCCTCCTTCATGAGTGTCTTCAGTTGTGGCTGCCTCAAATGTTCATTTAGACACTGAGGAATACTTAGAAGTTGCACAATATCAGATCACACTTCACAAAAGCACTCACAGGAAAGGGTTTACAAGACTTTTGTAAAAAAAGAAAACATGCTCACACAAAAACCTATACAGGACTGTTCTTGCAGCTTTATTTGAAATACCTCAAGCCTAGAAACCACACAACTGTCTGTCAACACGTAAATGATCAAAATGTTTATGATACATCCATAATGGAATGTTACTCAGCAATATAGAGGAGAAAAAAACTACTGATACATGTAGCATAATAAAGATATTATGTTGAGTGAAAAAGCTAACATAAAATAGTTGCATATTATACTATTTTACTTATGTAAAGTGAGGAAATTATATAACAGAGGATAGATATGGAGTTGCCAAAGGTTGGGACAGAGGAAGGAGGAGGCAAATCTAAGGTGTCAGCACCAAAATGTTCGTTTGTGGTGAAAAAAGTCGTTCTATGCTTGGTTCCAGCGGTGGTTATATGAATCCATACATGTGAGAGAATATCACAAAACTACACAGAGAGACGTAAAAAAATGAGCATATACAAAAAGTCATGAAACTCTAGTAGGATCTGCTATCTGATTAACTATCTTTTGCCAATTCCCTCATTTTGACAAAATGTATCTTAAATGAGGGCAGCACTGAAGCTGTTTCAAGGGCATAGGGGCCTTTTCAAATTTTGTGACTTCTCGTGAGTCTATAAGTCCATCTAAATGCAATTTTTTTCTTAAAAGATTCCTCAGCCAGACAGAAGTGCTAGCTCTAAGAGGAGACACAGGCAATTCTAGCCCAGGGAGTGGTTGCTTATTCTCTGAGCATAGGACCTTCGACAAAGTCAGCAAAAATCTCACGGAGGAAGACATTATACATGACTGGCTTGGGACAGATGTGAGTCATGGTCTGAAAACCAAAGAAAACAGATTTTCACCAAAAACAAAGTGGTGAACAGCGTAACACCTGCTTAGTGGGAGACGTAGCAGCCCGATGTTGAGAATGAATTCTGAGCTGGAGCAGAGGACAAAAGAAATAGAAGCATGAAGCACACTCCTGCAAGAAATTTAACAGAAAGAAACAGCTGTCAACAGATTAAGCACGTATGAGAGAAAGAGACGAAGCTTGGAGAAGTACAGAGCATGTCCAACAAGAGTCCTGTGGGAGGGACAGAAGTTTGCATATACAGGAAACAAAAAAATAAAGAATGACAGAAAAAGTGCTCCCCCAAGAGAGAGGAGGAGATAGAATTAGCAGTTCAGATATAAAATTGAGCCATATAAAATAAACTATATTTATAGTTCACGTAACATAAAACTAAATTGTGAGCAAAACAGAGCAAAATATTTGAGCTTTGAAAAGCATTAGAGCATGAATGGCTGCTATCAGGTTTTACTGATTAATAATATATTTTATAAAATGATAAAGTCTAAGTTTAATTAATCAAATCTAAGAACTGGCCACTATAATTATATTCCACCTAAAGACATGCAATTCTTGTTTAGGAATTGTAAGATAATTCTCCACATACCATGATGACACAGGTTTGTTGAACTTGTGCTGATTTAGAACTCTGAAATTAAGGTATGTTATAAATAATTTTTTCTGTTTATTTCAATTAGTCTTAAATATCTAAATACTCATATATAAGAATTTTAAGTAAAAACTCACAAAAATCACATTAAAATAAAGAGATGCATGTATTAGCCATACAAAGCTAGGAATCAGCTGTTTTTACAAGAAATATTCAACACCAAAACTGGCACAATAACTAAGTGATGATAAATTGCACTTATATATGAAACCAAGGTTGTTGGCATTAACCTCATATGAATGCATTGGTCACCTGAATTTCTGACATATATGATAGACCTGTGACTGGTGTTGAGCAGAACAGTCTCCAGGGAACAGAAACTGCCTTTGCTCGCAACATCTTTAAAAGTCATCAAAGTATTGGAAAATAGCTAACAATATTTTACGGACAAGAGGGAAGACAAGAAACTTGAATAACTGGGAGCAGGGTAGGTTTTATTACTTTCACTTGTTTGCTTTGAACTATATTTTCTCCATGAGTGCAACATACCAAACATTGAATACGTCAGGGTCAAGTGTGATATGGTAACAAATGTGTAGGCGTAAAAATTCAGGGAAGTGTTATAGATGGATATACACTAGATTATTCATTATACCCTTATCTCCACAAAAGAGAAACTGAGAAAAAGGGTGCTGGAAGAATTTCTTACTTACATAGTCCAGTACTGCAGCTTTTTCTCTTAACAAGTCCTGCTTCATTTGTATAATTAAGTATGTGTAGAAAATTAAAGATTGTTTTAAAAAAATATTTGATATATTTGTGTCTCATCTCGCAGCATCATAATAGCGACTGCCATGGTCAAGGGTGATTTTTCTCCCACGCATGTATATGCTGCAGCTTTGGTGTTCAGGGTGATGATGGGTCTTTCAAAAGGGGCCTCCTGGGAGGTTCTTGGGTCACTGAGGGCTCTGTCCTTGGAAAAGATTAAGGCAACTATCATAGTACCTTGGATTAGTTCTCATGACAGCAAGTTGTTTTAAGAATGAACCCAAAGCCTGACTCACTTTCTGGTTTTCTGTCTGGAGGACAGTGCCGCGTCCTTCCACACAGATTCTTGTTACTGTGATAGCACCATAGCAACACCCACCAGGAATTCCTAACCAGAGCCAAGCCAGAGTCAGCACTGCTGCCTTCACATCTCCAGAACTGCGAGCTAGAACTTTTCATCATAAAGTCAGTCTGCTGTGGGCATTTGATACAGTCATAAAATATAGACTCATATAACAACCAAATGAAATGGTACACAGTGTACCAGTACCTAACGGAAGTCAGGTGTTATTACTATGCTATTTTGCCAAGATAGTATGAATAACACTCTGAGTTTTGTTTTGTTTTTTTGGTACCGGGAATTAAACTCACAACCTTGTGCTCACAGACAGGCTAAATCCCCAGCCCTTGAATAACACTGTGAATCACACACAGTGAATTAAAGATGATAACTCTCCTGCTACCAAGGGATGGGGTCTTTTTCTCCTCTTGTTGAATCTGAGCTGGCCCATGGCTGCTCTGACCAATAAAGTACATTGGGAGCAGTGCCATGCAGGCTCTGAGGTCAGCCTTTAAAACACACCTGACCTCTTCATCAGTGTCACGGAGTCCTGGGTCACTGTGTAAGGATAGCTACCCTTGAGCCATCGTGCTCTGAGAAGCCCAGCTACATGTAGTAAGAAATAGAAGTGTCACCTAAGTGCTCTGCGTGTGTGTGTGTGTGTGTGTGTGTACTATATCTTCAACACAGATCACTCGGAAACAACACAGCGTGAGTTAAAGATAAACTATTATGCATAGTAAAGGCTTTTAGCACAGTTCTTATAACTGATAAAACAGACAAACAATAAGTTTATATAAAAACATGTAACTTAACATTCACTACAATTAACTAAAGTGACCAATTTGTATGTATATTAACAAGTTAACGACAGAATTTACATTATATTCAGAATTACACTGATAGAAGTTTAGCTACCATAGCCCTCGTTATGAAGCAATCATGAAATTTTAAAGAATGGAAATTTTTCTGATCTTGTTATATGAATAAAATAAAATTACGTTCAATTTCAATAATAACATACAAATTTAAAGACTAGAAAATAAATTAGAAATAAAACTTTAAATACTTTCAAATGAAATAAACTTTAACTGGACAGGGGATTTAAATCAGTGGTGTAAGCACCTGCCTAGCAGGCTCAAGGTCATGTGTGTGATCCCCAGTACCAAAAAAAAAAAATAAAAAATAAACTTTAATCACAAGGGTCAAAAAATAAATCACAACACATACATGAAAATAATGTGAATAAAATGATAAAAGAGATATTCTATATGGTATTAGTGAGATGTACCCAAATAGCACTTAAGGGAAAGTCATAGTCTGAGTGCTTGTACTAGAAGTAAAAGAAAAAATGAATTATCTAAATTTTATCCCCAGGTAAATCAAATTTTAAAAATGTATACAGAAGAAAGTGAAAATAAAACAAATCGGTGAAACAGGAAAAAAAACATTTAACACAGAACAATGGACAGCCTTAAAGATAGTTTTTTGAAAATATCAATAAAATTAAGAAATTCTTGTCAAGAAACTTCAAGAAAATAACAACAAAATAATAAAAAAACAACATTTTAAAATGGGGCATCATTTGAGAAATAAAAATTGAGGATATTATGAAGATTTTTACACTAATAAATTTGACTTAAGATAAAATGGACAAGTAAATTTTAAAACTATTCTTTACAAAATGTATAGAAACATGATATTTAGTCAGTCCTTTGTATTAGCCTTCCCACAAAGAAATATTGGTCCAGGTACCTTAAGCAATGAATTCTTCCAAGATTTTGTGGTATAAAGAGCCTAAGTCTCACCAAAGCTCTTTTATAAGAGGATCAGAGGCACCAATACTTTATACTTGTTTTAGGAACTCAGTGTACCCCACATCATACCATGCAAAGTAGTAATTTATAGACCAAACTCATTAGCGTGTAGATACAAATACACTTAAAAGTTTGTGAGTGTAGTGGGTATATACATATTCTTACGTTATAAATTAAAAACTTACTTTTTAAAATTAGCAGATTGAATCCAGCAGTATAGCATAAAAAAATAATATACTAAGACCAAGTGGAGACTATCCCAGGAACACAGAGATGGTAGCAGTTTTAAAAATCAATCATTATGGTTAATCACAGTAAACAGAAAAAAAAAATGCAGATCAGTGTGCAGTGTGCAGGCTCTGAGTTCAATACCTAGTACCGCAAAACAGAAAAATGAACGAAACTATTAAGGTAAGTCATATAATAAAATTTATACTGGTTCATGATAATAGCTCGTTATAGTAAGTATGTTTTAAAGGAAATGTCCTCAACCTGATTAAGTCTGTTAAAAATTCAACAGCAAATATCACACCTACCAGTGAAATGCCGAAATACTGCCCCATTTGGGAGCATGAAATAGAACATCCACTGTCATCGCTTCGATTTCACACTGCTATACTGGAGGTCCCCCTGGTCAGCCCAATGAAACAAGAAGAAAGTAGAGGCACACAGATTGAAAAGAAATAAAAACCTCATTATTTGCTGATGAACACAACTCTTCACGTAGAAATTGCAAAACAATCTACAGAAAAGTGATTACAGCTAATCATTAAGTGTAACAAGATCTCTAGACACAAAGTAGTAGATAAAATACACTTGGATTCTTGAAAACTTAAAGCAAGTGGAAACTCCAGTCAGAATGTGGAAAGCAGGTACCAGACTTTTCAGACGGTATGAGGAACAAAGTGTGTGCTCCCGGAGAGGCAGAGAAAGACTTTTATTCGGCTAGCCTGGCTCAGAGAAGCTCCCTCTCTGTAAGTTCTGAGTCTGGAGACTGTGTTGCTAAAGGTTTTATAGAGTCGGGGGCAGGTGTGAGTTCAAACAAAGACAGTTACTCAGAATGACAGGTTTATAACTTTGGTCATTCAGCCAGCCTCAGTCAGACAGGACATCTAACCCAAGACAAGGGAGCGGGGACAGACAGGCGCCACAGCTGAGGGAGCAGAGTCCCGGTGTGGGAGAGGCAGAAGAAGGAGCCACACCTGCAGGTTTAGAGAGCTGTGAAACCCCCCATTAGCGTATGGAAGTGTAGCCCCGGTGAGGGGAGGGGGCCAAGGCAGAAGATTGCCTTTTAAAATACACCAATTTCTTGTTCAAAAGAATTAAAAATATATTCAATAGAAGTAAAATCATATTTATTTATTTCGTTATTTATTTTGGGTTTTTTGAGGCAAGGTCTCACAATGTGTTTCAGGCTGGCCTTAAACTCATGGAGATCCTCCTGCCTCAGCCTCCCAAGTGCTGGCATTATTGGCAAGAGCCACCACTTCTGGTAACAAGTCTAATTTTAAAATGTGTAATATTTCTATGCCAAAAAGTAAAATATAATTTTATAGGTGAGAAAATGACTCTATAAAAGATACCAATAGCATCTAGAACCTGTAAATGTTATCTTACATGCATAAAAAAATGTTTTTGGATATCTGATTAATTTAATGATATTGAGATGGAGACCTTGTTCTGCGGCACCTAAATGCAGCTACATGTACCCTTATAAGAGAGACACGCAGCAGACTGATAGAGACACAAAGGGAAACGTGATGTGAAGGTAGAGCAGAGGGAAGTTTGATGGGAAAATGACTACTCCTGGTGTGGGGATGTAGCTCAAGTCCGTCGGCGCCTGCCTGGCCAGCACAAGGTCCCGAGTTTGATTCCTGGTACAAAAAAAAAGTATTACTTTTGGCTCTAAACTCATAGGAGAATATATTTTCCTTCTAGTTCTGGTTATGAGTAATAGGTATAAAGAATTAATATATGTAGAGAAAAATTTAAAAAGAATTAAATAAGTGGATAAATGCACCATGTTACAGATTTAAGCCTTAGCAATGTTAAATGTTGGTTTTCCCAAAATTGAGCTGTATAGTCAATCAAATTGTCATTAAAATCCCACATTATATTCTAGTAGAGCATAAGCTTATTCTAAAACATATATGAAAATGTCAATTGCTAAGAAAGAAAGAAACTAACCTTTAAAAAGACAGCAAAGCTGGAAAACTTCTGTGACCAGGTAACAAGACAGCATTAGAGCAGTTAGCTCTGGGTGGATGCTTTAAGGAGAGGAGAAACAAAATGACCTCTTTGAGGACAAACTAAGGTTGTAGGAATGGCAGAAGAGCAGCTTTTTCAGTAAGCTGTGCTGGGTCAACTGAACATTCATATGGAAAAAACACTCCGACTCCTACCTCACCTCACAGTAAAATCAACTGATTGGAAAAATGGGAACGATTACACACACGTCTTTTTGAGACAGGGTCTCCATTTCCAGGTCGGCCTGGTCCTGATCCCTCTTTGTAGCCCAGGCTGGTCTCAAACTCACTACAATCCTCCTGCCTCAGACTCCCAAGTGCTGGGATTACAGGCATGTACCACCACACCCAGCTCATAGTTTCTACCTTTCTTTTTCTTTTTATTTTTTTGATAACAGAATCGAACTCATGACCTCAAGCTTACCAGGCAGGTTCTTGAGCCACTGAACTAAATCCCTGGCCCTGGCTCATATTTTCCATACAAGAATAATTTCTACAAAATGCTAAGAAGAAGATGGGCAATCTAACAGGAAAAGGAGCAAATTCTCATAGGGCCCCCAATACTTCACTCAGACCTTTTTCAGTTTAGGTACACTCTTGTTTTGGGGGCTTTCAATTCCCATCTCTTTTTGGAGAACAGGGCACAAGTTGCTGGAACCCACTTAGCATATTTAAATAAGAATTCAATTTCTTGAGGATTTTCTTTCCTCAGGATCTCTCTTAACAGGTGACTGACATGTACTTGGGTATAAAAGCATCGATCCCTGTTCTTCTCTACTTGGGATACTCTGATGTGAGACTTACAACGTCTCCAGAGCCCCCACGTAGGATAAACAGGAATTATTTGCTGTGGAACATGGTTCCTATCCAACTGTTGTTTGGTTTCCTTTCCTTCCCTTTCCCCAGCTCCCCTATGTAGAGAGCTCACTCTGGCCTCCTCACAGACCCATTTGTAATCTCAAGGAAAGGTTATTGGAATTCCAGCAGGTGATTCCAGTCTACCACTTCAATGGTCACCTGCAGAGACAATAAATAGACAAACACATATCTGCAGTTGTGGGGAGCCAAGGAGGCTCCAAGTCCAATCAGAATCATGGCTAACCAGAGCAAAGGCCTTCACCCTAGATCAAAACTGCACTACCAGGGAGCTGACTACAGACGGTCTCCTTTCAAGGCTGCCATCCTACTGGCCCTCCACACCCCTCTTCTGATGTAAGAACACTTTCCCTGGTAAAACTTCCTAACAGAGGACTTTCAAATGAATTTTCCTGATCAGTGTTTGAGTCAACATGAAAAGATATTACACAAAAAAAGTCCCAATAGATGATACACTTTTTAAATTCTATTTTGTGGCACAGACAGTTATCCCAAAAATAACAGGATATAGTATGGTAATCATCCTTAATTTCCTATTAACTTAACCTAAAGCTCTGTATAACCTACATTGTTTTATCCTGACTGGTTGTAATCAAATCTGGTTTGTTAGATTGCTGTTTTGTATTGATAGTTTTTATTCAAAGCTGTTATGATTGATATTATCAAGTGTGAGAGTATAGGCAACTGCACTTAAGATGATGAGATGCACTACAATATCCACTCTGGTTTGATTATTACCTGCTTTTGAAGTTTTATACTGTCTACAATGTTTTATTTTTACTAATATTGTTATGTACTGTTATATTCAATTATGCCTGATGATATAGACAATTCTATTGAAGATAATAAGAGACAACACAGTAACCGTTGTAGATCACCTTGCACTGTGGTTTTATATGACTTTTTGGTTTCATGTTTTTATAGGAATTTGTTTTGTTTTGTCTTGCTATGCTTTGTTTTTCCCTCTAATACAGAAAGGATAGAAATACATGCAGAGATTCATGCATGCATAGCTGTTTACAGTCTCACTCTTTGAATGTCTACTTTGTGTGTTTTAATTTTGTAACTTGAACAACTGTTTCTAAGAGGACAATGTGTAATTTATCAACTAGAGATTTCTTAGTGTTTATTTTTTTTAATTCTGTATTATCTCTACCCTTTACATGTTTTTTTCTCTTTAAATAAAAAAGATTCTATTTTGTTAACCATTTGAATAATACTGAAAAACTTCAATAGAATATCTCTACATAAACATCAAAAAGATTAAAAGGAAAAATAAAAATAATGTCAGTTGTTGGTAAGGATGAATATGGAACTGGATGTATCATAACTTAAAAAAACTGCTTGACAGTATCTACTGAACATATAAATACAGTATTATACATTAATTCTATTCCTAGAAATATATGCCTAATCTCTGACCCCCAATATTCATTAAAATATGTAGGCAAAGGTCCATAAGAAGACACGTTTATAATGTTTATAAATGCACCATTTGTAATAGCCCTAAATTGGAATTTGCCTAATATCAATCACACAATACATATATAATTGATAGTATAAAGTACACAATAGAATATTACACAACACAGAAAAACTATAGGTACATAAAACATGAATAAATCTCACAAGTACAATACTGGGCAAAAGAGATCATGCAACAAAAAAAAATACCATATGGTTTCATTTTTGTAATAGAATAGTTAGAGAAGAAATGGACAGAGATGTGCCACTCAGCTAACCTCAGGGAAGAACTGGCTGCCTTCATTTTGGCAATACTGTGGGCATACACCTTCAGCTGCCAACCCCCTAAGGAAGCTCCTCGTCCTGGCCCACACTCAGTGGTTAACGATGGCATTGCACAGTGGCCTGGGGATTGAGTCTAACACGGGAGGACTCTGAGTGGCCCTATCAGCTGGGAGGCCCTGTGGGTGGACTGAAGTTGACAAGACTTCACTGTGGCATCGATAGGTACAACTGGCAAAACTAACTAGGTCATTAGCAGCTGGGAGTGGTGACCCTGCAGTCGAGGGTAGAGCATATTCCAGGTGGAACGATGCTTGTTCTGTTTCTGAAATTTCATCAAACCTTATGATTGTGATTTGTGCATCTACCCATGCTTGCTATACTGTACTTTAAGGAAATGTTTCCCAAAAATGACTATCACTTCAAAATAAGTGCATTAATTAAAATAATTTTTAAGTACTAGGATGAAGATAAAAAGATATGGAGTCAGCGATTCACTCACCACTGTCAAGATACATGGCTTTCAGCAAATCTAAATCTTCTGAGCTCACAACTCCACCGCTGTAACAGACTGAAACACAATTAATTTATCTTCATGTATAAATCTTGTACATACATTTGCTCATTTTCTAACCTCATAACTGCCTGAAGGAGTGACTATCTGGGTTTTGTTATCCCGGTTTTTCCAGTGGCAGAACAACTTCTGAAAAATTGAGTGCAGCAAATTACCAGTCAGGTCCCAAAGCCTAGTTTCGTGCAGCTGATGTCTTTAGTATCAAAACAAGACAGTGTGTTTGAGCATGGTGTGCAGTTAAACATATAACTACATGATTTAGTTCAGATAAAAAGGTTTATAAGTTAAGAGGGAGGGTAATTCTAGAAAATGGTTAAGAAAAATTTCAGACTTCCTACTATAAAAGTAAAACAAAAGTTACTCAAACGGTCCAATGGAATAAAGCAAAAACTAAGGATAAACAGAGAAGAAACAAAGATGTCCATTCTAGACTATCACAGCCATAGTAACTCATAGAACTTTTGTGATTTTGTTATAGGCAACTAAATCAGAAATATTATAGGCCCTGAGACAGGGCTGGGCCTTTGAAGAAGCCAGTGCAAAAGACAAGATACCTTGGAACTGTGGAGGAGGCAGACACCTCTGTTATGGGTGTCTTCACCCAGACTTCAAGACAAAAAATCAAACAAATGCACCTGCATCCTTAGGATAAACATCAAGGATTGATATTCTAAATAGGTCTCTATCACCCTGGGGAAGCAAGAAGGAGCCATCAACCCAGCGCCCAGCAGAGAAGCCTGTTCTATTAGTCACGCCCTCTTGCCATGTGACTCACCTTTCCATTTGATCCTGATTTAATCAATTTTACCTGCGCAGTTACACTCATAACCTTACTGTTTGACCATAGTTCTGTCCCAACCGCATGCCCACCCTGTGATTTCCCACTTTTCCCAACCTTGGATCTGCCTCACATCATAGAACTGCTCTATAAAAATCCCTGGAAAAGGTGGAGCACTTGGAAATCTACTTGGGACCCCTTCTGTCTCTCTCTTGTACAGAAGCTTTCTTTCTCTGAATAAATATACTCTGAATAAATGAGTATATAAATATACTCAGTTCTTCAATTTTAGAGAACATGAACTTGTACCAGACATTTAGCAGGTTGGGAGTTTCTTTCCCCTAAATCAATTTGATTTAATGTTCTATAGTCTTACTGTAATTATAAGATGTGATTCCACCAGAGGGAAAGGAGTGTCTCTTAGTTAAATAAATATCCTACTTCTGAAAATTCAATCCTTCTAACAAAGACATAACTCCTCTATTCCATTCTTCTGAACTCAAGTCATGATACTATGTTCAAATTCCCATATCAGAACTACACACACACACACACAATCTTTTCTTTCCCTTTCTCTGACAGGGAAGCGAAACTGGCCTCTCAAACTGTATGGGTTTATAGAAGTGTAAGTTATGCCCTAACTTCCACCCACACTTCTTCCTCACACTAAGCTTGATTTCCTCACTTTGATTCATGGGCATGTTTGTTTCTCTCAAGAATATTTAAGGGACAAGTAGTTGGCCCATATTCAATTTGATCATCCTGCTTGCCAAAAATGCTCTCTAGTATATCTCCTCATGTTTGGATGCATCGCTTTTGAATATCTTACAGAGTTTATGGTTCTTCCAGACCTAGAAAAATGCCCCCCTGTCCCTGTGTCCAGAACCTTTACTTCTCAAAGATCTTGCTTTACCAATTAAATCAGTTAATATGTAGACCAATTAAATTAAATCCATCTGTTTTCTTAAATTAATAGATTTGTTTGATATAATAGAGGATAAGCATAGAACAGAGAAAACTCAAAATCCTATGCCCATTTTTAAAAAATAACTAAAAAATCAATCAGAACACATTTTCTTGTAAGATCATAAGATGCTATGAAGAAGGACCAATCATAGGGACCCATGGTTTCTGCGTACTTCGTTACTTTTCCTATTTGGGACACATGAACCATTTAGGCACAAATAATTCATCAAGAAACCATTACATTACAGTAATGAGTAAAGTTATTTTTTAAATAACAACTTTACTAAACTAAAATTTGCATACTATACTATATCACCTTTATATTTTATCCACATGAAATTACTAAACAATTAAATACCCTTTTAAAAAAATGAGTTGATCAATCATAAAATCATAGTCATTTATCAACATTTTAAAATTATTTATAGCAGTATATAATTTTCAAAACTAAAGACCTAATATTTATTATGAAGAAGTTTTAGGATGTTTTTAGCAGCAATTTTTAATGGTATGGTCCACCCCAAATTTTTACTAGTTGATTATCAGAAACTAAACTTAAACAACTTTGTATTATTTGGAATGTGTTTTTGTTCTATGTACTTAGCCCATTTGCACAACAAAAAAGACAGAAAAATAGTTTCCTTACAATGAACTCCCTGTTAATTAAGTTTCCAAATGTGACATCATTTTAAGTCTAACACTTTTTCTTCTTTCACCTCATGGTCAAATCAATTACTCATCATTACACAGTGAAACTACTTGTAAAGCTAAAAAAAAATGTAGGAAAACATTTCTGAAAAGCAAAAACCATTATATCAAGGCATTGTTTAATCAGATACTTGCCAGAATTATTTTTTCCTATATATTCTGCTGGCTCAACAAAACAAATGGATAAAAAAAAAAAGCCTTCCCTGTTAGAGTGTCAGATAATTTACAACTCCAGCGACTGGTGATAATACATTGCCTTGAATGTTAAGGGAGGCGCCTGACAGAGATGAAGCAAACAATGTATTTCATGCTGCTGCAGAGACGTGAATTTAAACTTCACCTAATAGTGACTATAAAATGTCATCCTGCAGGTCTGAAATGTGTCTCATGCTCAGGAAACGTGCTTTAATATCAGCAAGGCAGCAACAGTGCTGCCATGCACCCCTTCTCAGGCAGCAAGTCCAGTTACCCCACTGAGTTATCCGTGGGCCTGACATTATCACAGTTTAGTAAAGTAAGCCACAGTGTCATGCTTGGGAGCATGGCCCGGGAAGCCTAGCGTCACTGCTACAAGTTTGCTGAACTGAGCTATTATGAACTAGGCTGTTTGCTTACTGGTGTGTGCTTATGTAGGTAGTAGCTGAAACCTTTTGTTCAATCCCAGACATTTTTTTCCCTGGAGTATTTCAATTCATTACTCCAACTTTCCCAACTGCGGAAGGCAACAGTGTACTCACATTGGTTACATTAGTGGAGTGCTGGAGTCTGCAGAATTCTCTTCTGTAACGCAGAAAGAAGAGATGTGTGAATTGCTTCATTTCTGACAAACGTAGCACAGTATGTGTGTAGTTTCTGGATTTTAGGGAATTACGGAAACATGGGACTTGAGAAGATAAGCTTTCTCCTTTATATTCACTAACTGATGATGGTATTGGCAAGTTTCCAACCATCAAGCAAGCATTTTATTTTTCTTTTATTTATCGATTTATTTATTTTTGGTACCGGGGAATCAAACTCACCACCTTGTGCTTGCCAGGCAGGCACTGTGCTGCAAGCTATAACCTTGGCTCCAAGCAAGCATTTTAGAGACACTTTTTAGAGAAAATGAAAACAAAGCAAACGTGTGTGTGTGTGTGTATATGCAGCTATAGAAATGCTACAATTACTTTCCTGGAAAACTCATAGAAACCATTTTATGAAGAAAATGGTTTTATGGTCAGAATGCTGAACGTACCTCATCCACTAAGTTTCAAACTGTAGTATTTTTTATTTTCAGCAGTATTCATTTTCCATTGGGCTGACCTTATGAATAGATGAGTCTTAATGTTTGTAGTGGTCTGGTTTCAGGAACATAGAGCAAGCACTCCTCTCACCCTTCCAAAATCTCTGCACAGGGCAGGTTGGTTCCTGAAATGTCACAACTAGTCATCAATTATGCATTACTTTGCATGATGTTTATTCCCTGCTAGTATGTAAATTTCAAAATAAGTAAAAATTAAACATTTTCAATTTAATATAAGCGAGTAGATAAAATGTAGCCTTGAGAGCAGAACAAAGGTAGAGCACAGAAAAGTTAAATACCAGGTGTGGTGATTGTATGTGGTGAATGCTTAAATAAAAACAATATTCATTACCATAAAAGACACATTGCCATTAATCTCCCTTAAAATACTCTGCTTTCCTTTGCACGCATTTTTCCCGTCATTCTTGCCCCTGTCTGAAGCAGTTCTGGACATCCTCTTTCATGAGCGTTGTTACAACATGTAATAAAACCAGCGGTGAATGCAGTATCTGGGTGACACCCAAGGGAAAGCCAGGTTCGTAAACACATTAAGAATCTGGGACTGTGGAGAGCAGCTCCCGGTCATTCTCACACTCAAAATGATCATGAAAGATAAACATTTGGAGGTAATTCAAGACACACATCAAAGCACCCACGACAACACAAGTGAACGGTGGGTGATAAAAGTGAAGCCTACAGAATGCAAATTCACAATTTCCTTTCCAAAATCCTTTCAAACAGAAATAATTAAATGCTCAGAATTGTTTTAGGATTTTCACAACATAAAATAGTTATCAATGTTAGGTATAGACATTGCCAGTGAGACCAAACAGTATTATTTTTACAGTGAGACATGAATATTTATGCAACATTGCATTGATAAATTTAAAAAGTCTCATAAGAGTGCAGGCTAGATTGTTCTTAACCAAATAAGTTTGCCACAATCATAGACCTTTTTGATTTAAGAATCAAGAATAGAGATTGTAGATTCTACCATAAATGTTATGTTTGTTATTATGATTTACATCGAGTTTCCCTCGAAAGTCTCACACTATCACAGGTGACATTTTGGAAGGTGACTGGGTTGCAGGGCCAGCATAGCTGACTTGCTCTGAGGAGGTGGGTCCTAGTTGGAAGAACTTGGCCACTGTGGGCGTGACCCCGAAGGCTGTGCCTCCCTTTAGTTAGCCTCCCTGACTCCCAGCCTCCCAGCTGCCTTAGGGTGAGCAACTGCTCTTCCACTGTGTTCCTGGGCCATGTTATCCTACCTTACAGCCAGCTGACTATGGACTGAAACACGAGACAAATACACCTCCTTTATGGTGTGGGAATCCTTTATCTCTAAAATGACAAGTCTCTGGTTTATGACACGTATGTCAATAGTATACATAGTAAGAGGAGGAAGTGGTGTGAAAGGATGATGTGCAAGTAGGTAGTGTGTCATCCTGTGGGTCCCCAAAATATGCCATCCTAAAATACATTTCTTTCTTTGACATATTTCAAGATGGCTATCCTGAGAAACCATCTGAAAAGTTGATCTTTTACAGGAGAAATTTACAGCTACACAGTGAACTAAGTAGCCAGGAGACATGAACTTTGCTAAGTGACATCCCATCCCTGCCTGGGAAAGATTCCCCCGCCCCCAAAGGAAATAGAATTGGGAGTCTGATACCTGACACAAACAGAAGTGACCACAGTGGCTTTGTCATGGGAGACTTCGTCTCCATAACCTGGCAGTCCTTGCTCTCTATCTACTTGTCTCATCAGCTTTCCACAACCGGAAGCCACGCTTCCCTCAATCCAGGTGTGCAAGGACTAGCCTTGTTTAGCCCTGTGTGAGCTTCAGCTATATCGAGTTCTCTTTCCTTCCTCGGAGTCCCATGCTGCCTTTTTTGTGTGACTCCCACATTTCTGTCGGTTATTATTTCTTTCCATTCACCTGTGTATTTACAGTTTATTTCATAAACTAAATACATCACACTTTTAAAGGGAAAACAGTACACTTAAAAATTGTCTACACATCATTCAGCATCACCTAGTCAAGCATTCGCCAAAGCTAGAGTGAGAGGCTAGGGGACAGCTTTCCTCCTATTGCTCCTCTGTGATCAGTGTCTCAGGCAGAGCAGCACTGCCCTAGGTGAAGACACAAGGGTCAACCAGTGCAGCGGAGCAGTGAGGGCTAAGGAGGCATGAGGGAGGGCACCAGCTTGCGGCTCTGCCTCCACACTCCTGCCTTCGGGACTCTCTTTTAGGTCGGGAAGTAATTGTCTCCTTCCTAGCTGAGCACAGGTACCATCATCATTTAAATTCCCCTCCTGGGCACAGGAACTTACAAAGAGAATTAGAGTGTCCCCACTCCTTCCAGTACAACATGTTATGAAGAAAAACTCTTCTCACCTCATTGGATTAATGATCCTGCTGCTGTTTTCAAGCCCTCTGCATTATCTCCAGTCTTACAGCCTTCATGTCCATCTTCATGTTTCACCCTACACGATGTGCACTCACTTCAAGTGAAATCAGACTCTTAAAAATTAGCTCTACCCCCCTCTTCAGTCTTTCCACAGGCAACTTGGCTCAAAATCCTTGAGGCATTTATGACTCCTCTACATAATTTGTTGCCATAACAGAAAGAAGTGTGTAAAGTTGGCTGATTCTTCATTCACAATACACCTCTTTTCCAGTGTGTTTCTAAAACTTGGACCCTTCTCAGTTCATGCCTGATCTATGGTGACAGTCCTGTAAAAATAAATAAATTAGAATTTTAAAACACCTTATCCTGCTCCAAACCTGACATACCAGTCAAACAACTTTCACAGCAGGATAATTTCTCAGCTTATCCTTGACTTATATAAAACATTAATGTTAACAAAAGCCAGGGGGGAAAATTACATACTATGTATGTACTATAGTCTGTTCTCAGTGTGTATGACTACACAAATACAATTTCCTCTAACATTTTTTATCCTTTACCTTTTGACTGTCTGTTAAATGTTGCATAAACCAGGAAAATTTGAGAATAAACAGAAACAGAGCTATTGAGTCTATAAAAATTGAAGTCTTGGGAAAGACTTGATAATATAAGTAATTAAAATTTTCTGTTTCATTAGGTATGTACATAAAATTTTTTTAAAAAGCATAATAATCTGTACTCAGAACACTTCCAAAACTTTCTTTGCTAAAGAAGCCAAAATAGGAATGAAGTGGTTTATAAAAGGAAAAAAAAAATGCAGACTCCAACCCGCACATTTTAACAAAAGAAAAGGCTAATTTCTGCCAGAAAATAAACAAACACTAGTTAAAAACCTAAATAAAATATTGAGGGCATACAGTGGTAACTCTGTCCAAGAACTTCATTCATTCCATGATTCTGGGGAAGATGGCCCCTGATTCTGGTCACCATCCTATGCAGAGTTCACAAAGAGGAGCAAAATATTGCCAAAGGCTTCTGTGTGCGAGCCAAATTTTTTTTGCGAACTGAAGCATTTTTGAACAGAAGTACTACTGTACATATATTTTCTTTACATTTGATGCTCTGTTTTGACAGTCTTAAATAAACATATCAACTACCTATCATAACTATGCTTAGCAACAACCATCAGGAACCGGAGAAGAAACTGTGCTAATTCTGGTTATTACCCTGAAGTCCCTCTAGTCCTTTTTTTCATATCCATCCTACGTGAGGCAGGATTACAGCAACTACATATGCAAATTCGTAGGGGCTTTTAATTTGTTAACAACCTGAAACAAGCGTTTTTCCATATATATGTCATTTTTATTTTCCTCAGTTATTTTAATTTTAGTGTCCTATTATTAGAAGGTGATATTTCCTATACAGTAAAAACACATAGACCAGTGTTTTTGCCAGTGTTATACACCCACATATCAAAAAAGTGAAGTCAAAAAATGGAGGAAAACTATCAAGAAATTTCTCTCACAGCCTTTTCCAGTCAGTTTTTATCAACACTATCTCATAGCCAACAACTACTTTTATTTTTGTTACCACAGGTTATTTTTGCTTACATTCTGATTTCACATAAATGGAGACATGTGACGTGTGTTTTTGTGTGTGACTTCTTTTATTCAATCTAAAGTTTTAAGATTCATTCACATTGCTGCATATCAGTCATTTGTTCTTCGTATCAGTATACTAAAAGTAATTTATATCATCTCTTTTTGATATACATTTGGGCTTTTTTTACATTTTAAAATTGCTCATAAAACATAATTGAACAAGTTGTTTCATAAATAAACATTCTTATTTGAGTCACTGGATACATGTGCACTTTACATTTTAAGTGTCTATCCAGCAGTTTTTAAAGGGACATTATATCACATCCCACTAACAAAGTGAGAGTTCTACTTGTTTCAAGTCCCCACAAACATTGAATGTTACCAGTATTTTTTTTTTTTTTTTTTTTTTTTTTTTTTGTAGCAGAGATTGAACTCATGACCTCGCACTTGCTAGGCAGGCACTTAAGCCACTGAGCTAAATCCCCAGCACTTACCAGTATTTTTTACTTATCCAATTTGAAGGTCCTAAACTAGTCTTACAGTTTTGATTTGCCTTTCACTATTGAATACTGGTGTTGAAACTTTTGATGTTCTGTAGCATCTTTTACATAGCTAGTTTATTCCACATACGAATATTACATTCCCCTTCTCTGCTACGTTTGTTTTTGTTTCTTGTTTTTTGTTTTTTTGCTTACCCTACCTAATTTTTCCCCATCTCTTGTTCCAGAAAAGTAACTGTCTCCTGTCTCAGATAAAAATAGCATTTGATATTTCCCACAGCATTTCTTATTTATTCTTCGCACACTTACTCATATCCTGAATCTTCCTTTCCAGGTCAAATTGATCAAGTACTCATTCAGAAATTAACTCTTCAGAGGAAAAAGTAAAAGATACAACAGAAATGCAAAAGAGTTCCAACTTTTAGGTTTTAAAGTAGATTTCATTCCTGGCAGTACAAAAAGATTTGGAAGACTTTCTCTTCATTGGTGTTTTCTCATTGGTGTTCACCAAGACTACTTTAAAATACACATAGCATTTTTGGTTCCACAGAAAAGGAGACAGTGAGTATATTTTCCTTCTGGAATGCTACATCAAGACTCTTTATATGAAGAGCTCTATACTGCAGTACTTTGGGGATAAACAGCATTAAGATGAATAGAGATTATGTCAGAAACGGTGTCAAGCAGAGATAAGAACAAAGACCACAGAGAGTAAATCTCGGATTAGACTAGAAATCAGAAGCTGCTAAATTTTGCTCAGCTGTTGATGCAGGACCATTTGACATGCTAGGTCCCCTGTACTTTCTAATCACAACTAGCTCAAATAGACGTGGGCTTTTTATTTTTAATTTTCAGTGGTATACATTTGCAATACATAATGATTACTTTCACTGTAGGGAATTGGTACATGTACATAACACATCTCAATTCTTTTTTCCTCTTCCCTTAACTCACCATTTTATTTTGCAAGCATCATATTTGTTTTTTACTTACAAAATTAAATTATATATATATATATACACATACTAAAGGGCCAAAAAAATATGAAACACATTTGACAACTATACTAAACCAAGGTGCACTTTGAAATGCATTGTCCATGCTGGATAACAATAACATTTTTTCTCCCTTTTTCCCTTTTCTTATTGTCTGTGTTTTATTTCACACTTTATTTGTTGAAGATTTCTGCATAAGAGAAACCATGTGATATTTCAACTTTTGTGTATGATTTATTTACTTAACATTATGGTCTCAAGGTACAACCATTTTCAAACAAATGACTCAATTTTATCCTTCTTTACAGCAAAGTAGCCCTCCATTGTATATGTAAATTACATATTTTTAATCCATTCATCTGTTAATTTGGGAAAACCGAAATAATCTTATCACTTTGATTTGCCGATAGGCTGTTTTAAAGATTTAGCTGTTATGAATTGTGCTGCTGAAAACATGAGTATGCATCCATCAGCATGGTATGATGTCTTTAATTCTTTTAGGATGCTACCTAGAAGAGGAACAACCTAGCTAAATGGAATTTCGATTTTTAGTTTTTTGAGGACTCTGCTGATTTTCACAGAGGCCATATTGGTTTTCACTCCCACCAACACTGCAGAAAGGTATGTTCTTCCTCACAGCTCCACCAGCCTTTTTTGTTGATTGATTTCTTAGTGGTAGCCATGCTTTGTGGCATGAGAAGGAATCTCAGTGTTGTTTTAATTTGCATTTCTTGAATGGCCAGTGAGTTTGAACATTTTCTAATGCATTTATTGTCCATTTATATTCTTCTTCTAAGAAGCTTTCATAAAAAGAACTTTAAAAAATTAGGTCCCCCAAATTGAAAGATGCAATCAAATAGACATTTTTGGGTTTTGTACTTTTTGTTTATTTGTTTTTGAATCAGGGTCTTGACCTATAGCTCAGACTGACCTTGAATTCACTATGTAGCCTATACTGGCCTCAGTCTCAAGGAGATACTCCTGCCTCAACCTCCCAAGTGCTCAGATTACACATATTCATCACCATGCCCATCCTTCAAATGTACATTTTCAAAGACAGCAAATCCTCAGAGAGGAGACTTACCACATTTATTTTCTGTTCTTATAAACAGAGACATTTCCACAAGTAACATATTTTAGACCCATCCAGTTTGCACCATTTCTATGCACCATCAGTCTTTGATGTGTCCTACCAAAACTGCGGCAGGAATCTGCCAGCTGCGATCTCCATTTTGCCTATTGCCTCACTCCAACCCCTTCTAATTGAATCTGAACAAATGTCCTTCAGAGTCACTCAGATCATGTCACCCCCTTCAGAAAGCCCTTCCAAGATTTCCACTGCACTTGGAACAGATCTCAGGCTCCTTCCTGTTACTTATAATTATATGGAAATAAACAAAGATCAAGCAAATAAGAAACACAAATTGTCCTTATGCAGAGCCTGCTATAATGAGGGAATGGCCATCACCACTTGCATTTAAAGACACCAGAAGACAGGCAGAGGAAAAAGATCCTTATAATGGAAAAAGAGAAGGCTTTAGTTAGACCTTGATTAGTGCCTGGTGGCATGGAGAACTTAAATTGGAAGTGCAAACTCTATGTGATTTGTTCAAAATACACCTGTGGCTATGTCTTGTTGGTCTTAAATTATTGTTTCAAAGAATCAACCCTGAATTATTGACCCTATATTTTTTTACTCACTATTTCATTAATATGAGCCCTGATCTTTACAATTTTCTTACTTCTATTGGTTTCCATTTTGGTTTACACTTACTTTTCTAAATTGAGAGGCACTATTTGATGGGTCTTTTATTTGGGAATCTCACTAAGTTATTGATGTAAATGTTCATTTTCATAAATTTCCCTCCCAGGAAAAAAAAAGAATAATGATAGGAAAGGAAGGACTTAAATTATCATTCTTCACAGATGACATGATACTCTATATAGATAAAGGAAGTAAAAGACCTTGAAAATTACAGTACTCTGAAAAAGGACATTGAAGAGGATCACAGAAAATGGAAAAATATCTCTTGTTCATGGATAGGAAGTACCAACATAGGGAAAATGGACATACTCTCATGATTTTTATACAGATTCATTGTAATCCCAATCAATATACCATTAGCACAGCACAGAGAACTAGAGAAAAAATTCTTAACATTCACTTGAAATCAAAAGACACTAAGAATAGCAAAGGCCATCTTGAGCAACAAAGGCAAGTTAAGAGGTATAACAATCCTTGATCTGAAACTATACTACAAAGCTACTATGATAAAATCAACATGGTAGTGGCAAGAAAAACAAACTTTGAGAACCAGTGCAACAAATTAGAAGATATAGAAACAATTCCAAACACATTCAGCCATCTTATTTTTGACAATGGGACCAAATACCTTCACTGGAAGAAACATAGTCTCTTTTGTAAATGATGCTAGAAAGTAGGTAGAAATCTTGAGGACATAGGTACAGATAAAGAGTTCATGAACAGAACACAGACTGCAAGGGAAACACTTCAAAGAATCAACAACTGGGATCTCATCTTATTAAAAAGCTTTTGCACAGCAAAATAAATCACCAACAGAGTGAAAAAACAGCCCACAGAGTGGGAAAAAGTTTTAGACAATTGTTCCTTAGACAAAGGACTTTTACCTAGAACATGTAAAGAATTTTAAAATCTTAGAGCCCTCAGATTCAAAGACCCAGTCCAAAAATGGGCGTCTGAGATGAATACACACTCTCAGATGAACAAACACAAATGGCAAATAAATATGTGAAAAAATGTACAGCATCACTGGTCATTCAAGAGGTGCAAATTAAAACAACACTGAGATTCCATCTCACTCCAGAAAGCATGACTATCATTAAGAAATAAGGAAATCACTAATGCTGGCAAGACTGTGGGGAAAAGGGAACACTTCTGATTGTTGGTGAGAATGCAGACTGGTACAACCACTGTGGAAATCAATGTGGAGATTCCTCAAAAAACTAAGATCAGAGCTCCCATTTGACCTAGCTATTCCTCTTCTGGGTATCTTTTCAAAAGAATTAAAGACATCATACCACAGCAATATATGTGTACCCATGTTTATAACAGCACCATTTGCTAAATCTTGGAAACAACCCAAATTCCCATCAACTGAGGAATAAATAAAAAAGATATATTTGCATACAATGGAGTATTAGTCATAAAGAAGGATAAACTTGAGACTTCTATAGATAAATGGATGCAACTTTAGACCATACTCATAAATGAAATAAATCAGACTCACGTATGTAAGCATCATATTGTCTCTCTGGTGTGAGAAACTGAAAGAGTAGGTAAGGTATAAAATGTACAATAGATATTGTGAAATGGGAAGAAATTGTTCAAAAGGAAAAAGGAACTGGGATAGGTAAAAGGGGAAAGGGCAGTATGAAAAAGGAAAAAATGTACTATGATGTTTCTTAATTTATAAAAAAAGAGATTTTTGCTAATATTGATTGGAGAAATTTTTATGTCCATATCTTGTACCTTGAACAACTATTTTAAAGATAACACATGAAATGCATTAACAACATTTAATATAGTAACTATTATTATTCTCCTACTATTTTGTTATAAAATTTGTTTCAACTTTTTTCTATAAAATAAAAAGTAAATATTGATAGATAGATAGATAGATAGATAGATAGATAGATAGATAGATAATATACAGCCCTCTCAGAACTGCCTTTCATGTATTCCATAGGTTCTTCATTTTTTGCTTATATTTTCATTTGATTCTAGGATTGTTTTAAATTTTAACTTTTAATGTCATTTCACACTGACCCACTAATCATTGAAAAGTGAATTGATCACTCTCCATGTGTTTTATAGTTTCTACAGTTTATCTTGGTGTTGCTATTTACTTTCCTTCTATTATAAGACACAAGAAATCATTTCTATTTTTTGTACTGTTAAGATTTGTTTCATGGCCTATCATGTTCTATTTTGAAGATCCATTAGGCCAGGGGTTTAGCTCAGTGGCATAAGTGCCTGCTTGGCAAACATGAGGTCATGAGTTCAATCCCTGGTACAGAAAGAAGGAATGAAAGAAAGAAAGAGAGAAAGAAAGAAAGAAAGAAAGAAAGAAAGAAAGAAAGAAAGAAAGACTCATTGTATATTCTGCACTTGTTGGATGCAATGTTCTATTGATGTCTAGTAAGTTTATTCAAGTCATAACAGTTTAACTCTGATGGTTCTTTGTTGATCTTTGCCTGCATGATACACACACTTTATATACTATTGAAATCATCCACAAATTTTTTATTGGGGCCTATGTGCTCCTTTATATCAAGTAGTGTTTCTATTATGAAATCATAGGAACCAAAGTTTGTTGCATTTACAAGTGTTATAACTTCTCCATGGATTTCCCTTTTTACTCTTGCCTTCCTTGTCTCTTCAGACCAAGTTTTCTTTAAAGTCTCAATTATCAAATATGAGAATAGCTACAACTTATTGTCTTTAGATTCCACTAGCAAGTGACACCATTTTCCATCATTTAACTAAGATCATGTTTATGTTTCTGCTTGTGAGATATGCTTCTTAAGGGTAGTAATCAATTGAGCCTTGATTTTAAATTTGTTCTGCCAGATCATGGCTTTTAATTGGTGGACTAAGACTATTTACATTCAGAATTATTATAGAAAGACATGTATGTACTTGTCTACCTTCCACTTCTGTGTATAGAATTCCTTTAAGTTCTTTAATGATGGCTTAATGATCATGAGTTCCTTTAGTATACGCTTATTTGGAAGCTCTTTTATTCCTTCTTTAGTTTTGAATAACTGATTATATACACTCTACACATAATGATTTTGAATGATGACCAATTATATAATCTAATTAATGTATATTAATCTAGGTTATCAACTCTTTTCTGTCTGGCTTGAAATGTATTGTTTCATGTCCTCCTAGTCTTAGAGTTCTTTGGAAAAATTTGCCATTTTCTGATGGATTTCCATTTATAAATCACTTGACATTTCTCTCTGAGATATTTCAATATTCTTTCATTACTCTGTACTCCTGACATTTAAACTATGATGTAATATAAAGAGATACTTTTCTAGTCATGACTACTTAGAGTTATAAATGTGTCTTCTACTCTAAGGTCCATATTTTTTCCAAGATTTGGGAAGTTCTCTACTATTAATTCACTGAATAGAGTTTCTATTTAGTCTTTAACCATGTCCTGAAATTCTTGGGTGTCTTGTTCATATTACCTTTTTTTCCTTTACTACTGTTTAAGTGTGATAATTCATCACACTTGTTCAAGCCCTCAAATTCTGTGTTATGCCTCATCCAGTGTATTGACGATACTTTTGACTGAGGTTTTTTTATCTGACTCATTGAGCTCTTATTTACCAAGATTTCTGTTAGGTTCATTTTTGTAATCTATCTGTGTTGAATCCCTCCTTCACATTCTACATTGTTTTTAATCTACTCAACTGTTTATTTGTATTCTCTTTTTGAAATCACTTGTCATTTAAAAAATCAATCTTTTAAACACTTAACAGCATTTTATCAAACATGATGTCTTAGTATTCAGTTCCTGATAAGTTATGTAACTTTGAAGGTATTGTGTTGCCTTGTTTCTTCATATATTTTGTGTTGGTATGTTGAGATTTGTGCATCTGTTGGAATGAATATCTATTCCGTTTTTATATTAGCCTTTTTATGAAGGCTAGATATCCTGCGCTATTGAGAGGGGAGAAAACAAACTGTAGGGATAACAAAAGACAAAAGCAAATAATGAAATACAATAAAAGTCAATTAAAAACATCATCTATGCCACCATCAACAATGATAAAAAGGAGCAATAATAATACAGATTAAATAAAGCTTAATAAAGGTTAAAAGTAATAAAACAACATATTGAAGAAGCATGGAAAGAAAAATGGAAGAATAAGCAACATATTTTAAAAAGATAAATGACATCAAAAATCCAACTGAAGAATTTTTGAAGTAAAATTAGACAAAAATTTGAAAAATACAAAAACAAAAGAAAATATAAAGAAAAAGAAAGAAAAATAAACTTGAAAAAAGAAAGATCAAAGTCAGGCATGGTGACTCATGCCTGTAATTCCAGCACTTGGGAGGCTGAGGCAGGAGGATTGTTGCAAGTTTGAGACTAGCCTGGTCTACAAAGTGAGCCCAAAGCCAGCCTGAACTGCATAGCAAGACCCTGTCTCAAAGACACAGAGAGAGAGAGAGAGAGAGAGAGAGAGAGAGAGAGAGAGAGAGAGAGAGAAAGAGAAGAGAAAGAAGAGAAGAAAAGAAAAGAGAAAAGAAAAATGGAAAAGAGAAAAGAAAAATGAAAAAAAGAAAAAAGATCAGTCCAAACAATGTCTTAATGCCATGGTGTTGGGTCGGCAAAATAGGACCCATAATATTTGAGTCCACCATGTAAGAGGCGTGGCAGTGAGTCAGAGCTGGGTCCCATTTTATTTTAATGCTATTTGGGTGCTGAGTACTGCCACACTTTTCCAACCAGGAAGAACCACTCATTGGTATGAATTCTGCCTGAGGGCTGTACTCACTCCAGTGACATTTTGTTTCCTTATGTACATCCAGAGCCACTGCTGTCCCCAACTGCCTTTATGGCATGTGGGCTCTTGAGGTACCTCCCCCATCACTTCAAGGGTCCTGCTGGGAGCTTGGCCAGAGCCACCGATCTAAAATACATCCACAGTGAAGGTTTAAATACATAAGACAAGTGATTAGATTTGCAGGATCCAGGAAGGCCCCCATTCTCCTGGGTCTAAGACAAAGACTTCTCTGGACAGCCAGTATTTACTGGATTGCAAACAAGCTTGGGAGTATGTGGGAAAGTGAAGAGAAAAGCTGAGATAAACCTGAGGAAAATGATCAGGACCTTAGGAAGTCAGAGCAGAGACATTCTTGGGTAGTACCTTTTGCCATTACGAGAGCTGTCTAATCTCTAATGCTGGCAGCTCACTGCTCTGGAAGAGTGGGTGAGCCAAATGTTCTCAGCTGCTGCCTTATGTCACCTTCAGAAGCTTTGAATCCTGAAAGCACTGTGGTCAGCAGCTGAAACTTTACACAGCCTGGTCCCCAACAAGGTTTCTCTCCCTGTGCACCAAATATCCTAGGAGAAGCACATCAGGGAGGGGAGGGAGCAGGCAGATTTCTAAATTCTGTGTTGGACAAGGGGAGCAATAGGAATCAAGCAAGCTTCTGGGCTTGATCGGGGTGCTTTCACATCCAGGCTCCTCAGAAAAAACCTGTGTGACAGGCCTTGTTCCTCACCACAGAGGGCTGCGCTGCCAACCGCCAGGCCCTCCCTACACAAAGCTTCCTGCTGCTTAAACTTGTCAGGGAGGCTGTGGCTAACCATTTCCTTCTCCATAACTGTCTCCCACCCCACCTCTGTGGCAGAGTGTCCCAAGGGATTCTGAACTGTAATTGTTCTGTGACTTGTGGTCCATGGAGTAGTTCAGTCTCCAACAATAAGCCTCCTTTCAAGATGCATCTTGCTGATACACTCAGAGATATGGTGAGCAACACAGATTTCCTCAAAGCGAGCCTGCTGTGTGGAAGGAGTGGCTCTCAGACTGAATCTCCACCCTGGACTCCTAACTTAGAATACTCCGGGCTTCTGCTGTGGCTAAGCTGTTCCCCTGTTGCTTATCAGCGGCTGCCAGTTCTCTCCAGGCTTACCCTGTGCCTAGAGAGCCAGGTTTACTGGTACACTGCGTTTCCTTTCATCTGCATTACCCCGCTGCTTGGCCATGCTTTAAAACTTTCCTGCCACCTTTTTTTAGATACCGGAAGTTCTTTTCTTGTTCTTGAAATATAGTTTCTCTTTTTTTATCTCCTTACTGTTATCACTCTTGATCACATGAAGGACATTTCTTTTTTTGACATTTTACCAGGAACCTCTCTTGTTTAATTTTTAAGGTCACTAAATTAAGTTTTTTTATATTCTCTGAATTTTTGCAAGAATTAAATATAACACTTTCTTCAGAATTCATGTATTCTTCTTGAAATGAAATAGCTTTTAATTCCTTGCTATAGAAACCCATCACCATGTATATAATCCCCAGCCTACCTCTGCTTGGCCTTTGAATTAGGTTGCTGAAAGACAAAAGAAAATACATAGAGATGACCTGTAGCAGATAAAGTTTACTATGACTTATTAATGGATGTGAACAGGAAAGATCAGGATGCACTGAGACTTCTTAAGAGGAATGGATAGAATCTGGTGCAACTTATTCACAAGGTCCATCAAAGAGCATGACCGAAAACCTCCAGGGGTCCAGCGGCAGCAGATCAGACAGGAGACGGCCCACATCTGCAGTGTCCACTAATGGCCAGTTGGGCTACAGCACATCTACATTGCTCCACTTCACACCCAGTTACAGCTGGGAAAGGATTTCCTAGGTTAGTTTTACACAGCAGTGATATTATTAGCTCACTTTGTTCTAATGTTAGTTTGCCCAGTTTTCAGAGACCTCTAGACAATGTTGACCCAAACAATCCAGTCCCCTTAACTTGTCAAGAAAATTGGGAATGTAAAAGGGCATTTCAGGGAGTGTGTGATAAATGCCTTATTTTTCTCAGTCTACCGTGCCAAAAACTGAATTAAAAACACCATGAAGCAGATAATTATTAAATGTTGTATAACCCAAATCAGCAAAACTAACATCTTAAGTTGGTGGTACTCCGTCCTTGTATAATGGATAGATCATTATATTTAAATACTTCCCCTGTGTTGGGACTATAGTTCAAATCCATTGAAATATTGAACTTATTCTCTCTAACTAATTTTATTCAATAAACCAACCCAAGATTTCTAATGAAAAACAAAAAGAACCACATCAGCAAAAAACACTGCAAAGAGCAAAAATAGCAGTAAAAATTTAGTTATTATTCTTTAGATTCTGGTAATCTAATAGAAGTGCCAAAAGTACTATGTTAATAATTGACTCCAAATAATTTAAAACTGTAGTGTTCAGCTGCAGTGTTAAAATTATCTAGTGGTATTTAGAAGATTTTTGACAAGTCAGAAGACATGGCAGAATCTTCTAGAATTTAGATTTGCCTTCAGTGATAATGGAAGGCCTCAGCCTCTGCTTTGTATGTGTATTTACAAAAGGAGACAGTCACTTTAATTACTGAGAGCTCTGCCAAAGAAGAGTATGACTTCTCAATTTACTTAATAATGAGAAACTCAAACGTTATCCCTTCCCTGCCTTGTATTTTCATGTCATACACTCACTAAGAGATGATAAAAAAGCATGCATTCCCCCACCACAGTACAGATATCAATTAAGATACAATGCTCCCTTAAATTCAGGAATCCTAACACTGATTAACAGAAAACAAACAGCAGCATTGAAAATAAGGATGCTCTACAAAGTATCCCCATCATTCCTTTTCCAACCCAAGACCAACTGTGGACATACAGTAGGGGGTCGTATTATCCTTGCCATTATCCAATTGACCCAAGTGACAAGAAATCAAAATGTCTTTTGTAGTCTTGGAGAGGACGGGGATTAAAGATGGGAGGGGTGAAAACTGCTGCCTTTTTTCTGACACCTTTTAAAACTAGGGAATCCATTTAATGTTGCATGCATTATTCCAAAATGGTAATTACCCTGAAAATATATGATAAACACATGCTAATGAGATAAGCCAACAAGGGCAAAAATCCACTTTAATAATGCAATCATAAGAGAAAGAGTTTTAAGTAGATATGGAAAAATTATCATAAATGTCAAGGCTCAGAAAATATAATAAAAAGGATTGATGTGTTTTATACATACTAAATCACTGGTGGAGAATTTTTATCTACTTAAGACTCCCAGCTGACAGAAAAGCAGGCCCACCATAGAACAACAACTTTTATAAAACGTTACCATTTAATTTTATACTCTTTCTGTTCTTTTACACTGAATTCATAAATCAAAGCTTTTCTGATGGACTAAGAGGATATCAAGTCTTTTAAAAGAGGCTGAAATAAATTACTACTATTTGCATAACAAATTTATAAAGATACTAGTTATTTTTTAAGTATTGCAGTTTTCCCTCTCAGAAATGAATATCAATGTCTCTATTACCAACCCTGTAGTGAAAATTCATATGAAATCAGAGTTTTTCAAGTTAAAATTGCATATAGAGAAAATAAGGTTTAGATTTATATCAATATATTTAAACAGAAATCTAATTAGAAAGTACTTAGGTTCTCACAGGAGTTGTCATAAAAATAAACTTAAAGAAATGTAAAAAATAATTACGCAAGTACAGAGAATCACCTTGGAGAGGATAGACCACAAGAGTACTGAAGATTTAAACAAAATTCTTAAAGACAGAAGTTGAGGAAAAGCATGTAGACTGTTGAAAAGACAATGAAGTTAGGAATCTGCTTAGGCAGGAATTCTAAAAAGGGTAGGAGTCAGTCTTCTGGGCTTATCTAGAGACCTCTGCAGACTCCGATGCACAGTGAGGAGGTTAAAGAATTAAAAACTAAATCATTTCCTTCCCTCCCCATTTCTAGGGGACCAGCAATCCACGGTGATAATCTTTAGTCCAAGCAAAAATATCAGTGAAATCATCTTCTCTAAGCAGGTTAAATAATCTCAACTGTAGAACATTAAGACTGTTGATGCAAGTGCTGCTTCTGTGCCATATTTTTAAGGGTAAAAAGAGGAAGAAAGTATTCTAAAACCACTAAAAATCATAAATCTCCAGACTACAGGTACCTACAGAGTACCAACCAGATTCACTGAAGACCAATTTTTGCCTTGTTTCTAGATTTGAAAGTATTGAGTATTTCCAAGCTTGAGAAGAATAAATAAAATTTAAATTACTAAAGGTCTGGCTACTAGCATAACCTGAATAATTGGTTATCTAGCTCTTCAGCCTGACTTCGGTTGGTGGTTCATTTTGTAAGACAACGCCACAAAGCTATCCTTCTTTTAAATGATTTTCTCCAGTGCTGCACTATAATATTACTTTATTAAATGAAAGTAAGCAATCAAGAACTAATTAAAGAGTAAAAGTTTGAAATATTCCACTGAAAAAGACATGCTAACATTATGCATCAAATATACGGATTACATTAATATACGGATTACAACCAGTCCACATCATGAACTCCTGAAATTCCCTAAGTTAAGCATTATTAAAAATGGCGTTCAGAGCACAAAAGATCATGGTAGATTCTGGCTGGTGTGAAAGGAAGTTTTCAAGCAAAGGTCAGTAATTTGCTTCACAAATTAGTGTCCTATTACAGAAAGTATCTTTGAGCAATGAATTTGAAGCCATTTTGTTTAAAATATCAGAAATTCAAAGGTAAAAAATAGATCCTAAAAATTTTCAAGGTAAAGCTAGAAGGAAGAGATTACATACCAAAGAAACAGGAATCAGGCTAATACTAGACTTGCTTAGAATACTTTCAACAAAAAGACAATGCAAAGTACATTCAAAGAACTTGGTAATTTTATTCTAAACTAGATTTTGAACAAGCTATACAATCAATCAAATACAGGTGTAAATAAAAGTATTTCAGCCATATAAAGAATCATGATTCTTGCCAAAACAATCTATGAATTGAGAACTTATGAAGCAAGTAAAATCAGTCAAAATCAAAGAAGAAGAAAATGTGAGATCCAGAAATACTAGAGCCAACATAAGTGCACTGAATAATCAACGTGGAGTAAGTACAAAGAACAATTGGTCAAAATTGTATCAAGAAACCAGTTAGCGCACAAAAGAGAAACTCAGAAATGTTAAGATGGGAAGGAGAACCAGGCAGGGAGAGGAGAAAAAAAAAGGATGTGAAAAAAACAAACAAAAAAAAGAAAAGAAGGAAAAAATGGAAATTAAATTTTTGTAAATAGGGAGGGGAAGCCTGGGATTTAGCTCAGCGGCATAAGCGCCTGCCTGGCAAGCCCGAGGTCATAAGTTCGATCCCCTATACAAAAAAAAAAAAGGGAGGCGAAGTGGGGTTGAAAGGAGTGGAGGAAAATGGGGGGGAAGATACCAAGATATATCATATACAAGTATGAATTTCATTTTGATGAATATGATCATTGTATATGTCCAAAATGTACAAATAAACCTAACTCATTAAAAAAGAAGAGGTGAGCTAAATGAAATTTTACGGATAGAATCACTTAAAGACTTTAAATAATTTTGTAAGACCTTCATTTTTCTTTCAACACAAAAAGACAGACATTCCAGGGAAATATATACAAGCATGCACATGCATAACCAAAAAATCTACAGGACATGATTTGCAGGTTCTAAAAGGATGGCATGAAAAACAATTTATTTGGACCTCAATGTTTTATTTGGACCTCAGTGCTGGAAACACCATTTTTCAAGTTTTGCAAAGTCGTGAGTTGGGCCCACTGGGGAAGATATAATCTAAGTGTGTCTTTTAACTTCACCTAGGATAATATTCACAGAAACAGAAAGGTAAAGCTTTCTTATTAACAAGTACTAGAATCAAATTATAAAACACAGATATCTCACGAAAGGGAACAAAGCAGAAAGTAAAGATGGTAAAACCCGATATGTAACAGTGAAGGTGCCCCTGTTACCTGAGGAGTAGATACGGGATGAGATACAGAAAGCAAGGTGTGGGCAAAACTCTCAAACCTCTTCAGTGAGAAAAGGAACAATGCTTCGCCAAATTAACCTAAAATTATAACAACTTAGAGAAAGCAGTGGAAGTAGAATATAAAATTGACAAATTAAAATAAGAGTGATCACTGTAAGGCGAACGTAGCCAACCAAAGGACTGCTGTTCTCATTGCAGAGCCACTGATTGCATCTGATGCCTTTGTGCACAAGCTGACAGCTTCTTGGCTTCACCTTTGTTTCCTGCCCTGTTGGTGATTTCATGCAGGTTTCCGACCCATCTCACACGAGTGGCACCTTCCATCAAGTACGTGCCACCTCCAGCTACTTTCCTTCTTTATCCCAGGACACTTGGAGGTGATCCCATAAATCTCTTTGCTTCCTGGAGAGAATGGGAATCAGTAATCAAATGCTTCCACGTGATCACTGGTCAGATCACTCCTAAAGGTGTTCTATGTAAATCATTTATTGCAAGGACCAACTCAGTGTGAGCCTTGTAATAACCCTTCTTTACTTTTTGATTCCTCCGCATTCTTCCTTTCTCCTCTGTTTAAGTACCTCTCTAAAGAACTAAAAATCTGCAGGTCATTATCTCAGAATCTACTTACAAAGAGAACCCAAACGAAGAGTCTCTGCAACTTTTGGTTTTTGCTAAATGCATGCATCATTTTATTTTCAAGTTCTTATGAATATTCCCATTGTTTAATATAGGACATGCATTCCTGTCATGATTATCACATGCTGAAACAAGCCTCAAGTTCTAGTCTCTGATTCACTGACAATTGCTACTCGGCTGTAAGCACTCACTGTACACTTAAAATAATTTCTCATGTCAAAGAGTGTGCTGCATTAAGAATCAGAGCAGCAAGTAAGGAGTAAGAAATATGAATCCTTGATCTACCTTGGCCTGTTATTTTCTATTATAATAGTTAGGCAAATAATGTAAACTTTGCAAGACTCAGTTTCCTCATATATAAAATAAAACCAGTTTCACTCTGCCAAACCTTATTATTAAATGTTGATAAGTCAATGTTTGTAAAAAGCTCTTAGGGAACTATCAAGTACACTTTCCAACCAGGGCATTATACTACCCATGGAAGGTGTCCAGTTGTAGTCACGGATCAAGAGAAGTCTCCATTAGGAGAATGTCCTGATTGGACTCTTTTGATGCCGGTCCTCATGCATAATGCTGAGCTCTTCTTCTAAGGAAACTACCTAATGGAAGTCAGCAAGAGTACATTGCTTACTGCCATATGTATTTTTTAAATACATATGATTCACTTGCTAACATTTAAAGACCAAGAAATTTAACCAAAGAAATGAAACTTTCATTGCAGAAAGCTATCTGATGGCTCTCTGAGGTAGCCATTTGGCCTGTATTCCTAGAGTTGAGTAGGCCCTTTCCCAGAGTGTCAGAACAGTACCCCGTGGTCAAGATGTAGATCTAAGGAGAGAAGAAAGAAAATATTAGAAATTTCTAGAACAAGGTGGGAGGCTAAAGCTAGAACAAAACTAGAATGACAGAGAAAATTCCCTGGTGGATGGAGAGCTACAAGTACTCTCAAGACCAAGGAGTATTAATGTTGGTTGTTGTATTGCTTTCCCTTCTGTGCAGTGAAGTGATACAACCCTATGTCAGATGTGACCCCTACAGAAACATAGCTAGCTGTTCCTCAGTATCATTTTCTATTCTGGTGTTTAAAATGGGCCTTCATTATTTATTGGTATGTGGCTACCCAAAAGAAATAGATTCCAGCTTTACTTTGAGCTAGTAGTGTTCATGAGACTAAGTTTGAAGCAATGAGATGTGAGGGTATAGTAGCTTTGTGTAACTATAATGAAATACCTAGTGCAGGCTACTTGTGAATCAAAAAGAAGTTTATTCTGGCTCATGGTTCTAAAGATTCAAGTCAAATACTGGGCAGCCCAACTACATGGGACTCTAGTGAGGAGGGCAGGATATCAGGGCAGGCGCATATGTCAGAACAAGTATTCACAACTCAAGCTGGAGGAGAAAGAGAATCAGGGTCCCATGGTCCCCCTCAAAGGAATACCCCCAATAATCCAAAATCCTCCCACTAAGCCCCCAAACTTGAGTATTAAGCTTTACACATGGATCTTTCAGGGGCATGCATTCAAGTATGCAGAGGGGAAGTAACTGGTATAACTTTTGATACACAGTTTTAAAGGCAGGGAATTCATCCTGCACCCCCACCTCCCTCCATCCTGTTGCCTGGGATGGGAATATAATAATGAGTTGTGTTGGTCCATACCAACAGACAAACATGCTGGGGATGGTAGACTTTCAAGGGAGAAAGATGCTAGGTAGTTGGATGACTTGCTGAAGCAGAGCCAACATACAAGACTCTAGTACTAATCAATCTCCAGATTCTTATAAACCAAGAGACTGTTTTTCATAATTAGACCACTAAAAAAATGTGAGTCTCTGTTATATATAGCCAAGCTTACACTCTAGCATATCCTAAAAAGCTCCAGTGAACTCTGGCTGCACCATACACTTAACTGAGCAACACATTTTGGAGAGAAAGGATTGGGAAGATGCTCAGCAAAGACATAAGTTGGAGAAAAGATCTGCCTGCCTGGGTGCAAACTGTAAGGTGTAGATCTTGTTTCAGCAGGGGCAAGACTCATCACCAGAAGTGATAGATGAGGATAAACCCCTTCCTCTCTAATGCCTAGAGAGACGAGTATTTGTATCAAAATACAGAGTACAGATGAGAATTTGAATCAAAATTATTAAATTTGATTCAGATCCCAGAGGTGCTGGGAATATGAGAGCAGCACACACATATATGACACATGCAAATTTGTATGCCTGTGTCAACACATGCATGCATGTGTACCTATGCTCACATAAAACAGTATCCACACTTCACCAGTGGAAACTTTTCAATGGGAAAATAGTTTCAGAAAAAAGTTCTGACCACAAAATGACAGTTTCTCCATTTAGTAAAACTGTTTGTTTAAACTAAGTTTTCTTTTGAGTTTATTTTAAAATGTAATTTTTGTGACTTTGAAAGCAAAGAAGATCATCATACCTCTGGGCACAGGCAATGCTACTTAATCTATTTTTACCTTGAAGATAATATTCTGGTGACTTTCAAGATAAAAGAGCTAAAAATAATAAATTGGAGTCTATCGTATCTTATTAATTTGTTTTGCAAGGATGATAGAAACAGCTGCATTAAATTACACATTAAATACATCTCACTTTACTCACTTTGTATTTATACTGCTTTTTAGGACATTATCACTTTAAATATTAAGATCCCTGTGAGGTTCACAGTAATTATTACCTTGGCATTGTTATATAAAATGGAAATTAAAACACAGTAAATAGAAGATGTTAATCCTATATACCATAATCTCAAAATCACAACAACCCACTAACAGTAATCAGACAAGAAATACTTCGAGTCTGGGCATCATTTTACTTAGCCTTGGAGTATTCCACTTAAAATCTGAACAGTTTTTAGATTACAGAATAACCACAGTGTGAGGCACAGAGGTGGTGGGATATAATTCAGGCACCCCTAGAACTTTGAGAATTTGCATTACATTTTTCACAACTCATTCATCAATACTGTCATTACCTTCTCACTTGTACCCCCCTGCTTTCTCTCCAGTAGAATTACCTCACAGATGCATCCACACCCCTGACTGATTTACCTCTGACAGTGGAAAACAAGTTGGAACCAGCTAGGGGGAGCAATCAGTAGGAACTAGGTGCAGATGAGACGTGTTAGATTTGAAATTCCCACAAAGTAAAATCAAAGGAGGCAAAATATTTTCATTGGAATCTTCCTATTCATGGCAGAAAATGAAATAAATTCCCAGCAGCCTGCACAATTTATCCAAGACTGGGAAGAGCTCATCTAATGAACAAGCTCTGTGCCATTTTTTCTGGAAACCACTGTTAAATTCAAGGCAGAAGAACAATATATCCCACCACTTAGTGATTTCAGGATTTCCAATACATTGTTTCTTCACACACATGCAACTTACTTTAATTTATCTTTACATCAACACTATAAAGATCTTAATCCAAGCAAGAAATTACACACCTGAGTGAAGAAAGCATTTAAAGGTTAAATATATTTGCGAAGATGTATTCACACAGACATACTTTCAATGATAATGCCTTGAAGTCACAGTGAATGGAATTCTGAAACACTTCCCATCCTATTTTTAAAGGTGAGCTATTGGAGAACAGGGGCTACCAGAAGGAAGTAAGGTTATGGCCAATTCTCCACTGTTTTCTTCTATTATGTCATTCAGTTTTTAACTCTTCTAAGTATGCTTTTGAGACTTTCATTGAGTCCATTTAATTTTTTAAAAAATAATTCAAATAGCCATTCAAAGCAAGACAAGACATCTTATGACATTCTATCTTGCTTCCCAACTATTTGTTACAATTTTAGATTATCTACAAAAAAGGCACCAACTAGATAACCTTACTAATGAACACACTTAGGTTTAGTAGCACTTCAATATGTGAAGTCTGCCCTCCCTAAAATGAGTTAATAAGCAATTAAGTCATATTCAGGAATATAGCAGAAATAGTCACTTAGGGAGGGATATTGACAATGGGTAATCAAGAATTAGTCCTGAGTTGAGGCTATTTCTGATTCAGAGAAAGAGCGTTCTAGTCGCCTGTTGTTAAAACAAACATTTGTAGTGAACTTGCCCTCTCATGTTTAAGTAAGCTGATCTTTCCCTGTTGCCCAAATAAATAAATAAATAAATAAATAAATAAATAAACCACACAAGCACACACAAATACAGTCAGACCTCCTCGTGGTCTCCTTCTCCACTACTCATCGTGAAGCAATATTTGGGAATTTTCCTTAATGCTAACGCTCCCTCAAATGGGAACATTTAAGATAATTATTATCACATTTCATGTCCCTCAGTCCAGAAAAGTGCAAAGGGGAAATGCTGTGGAAAAATGCAGCTTAGAATTTCAGCGATAATCACATCTTTCCTTAATTTTCCCTTAGGTCATAAAAACTTTGGGAACAGAAACAATGTCTTTTCCATTTATGTAAAAGCCCTTGAGTAACAGCATGACGTCCGACATATTTCTTTACTTCAGAAATTTTTCCCAGAATGTTAAAAACATGTACTTACACTATAAGTATTCCCTTCCCTTAATGCTGAAGGATGTATGTGACTTTAATGCTTTTTTAAAGTATATTTTGTAAGATGTCATCGAACTACATTATATAGAACAATCCAGGCTTTTACTTTGGTCATGAATTTTAGATCTTTTATTTTTATTTTTTGGAAAAAAGGAAAGAGAGTAAAAGAGAAGATACTATCAAATTTTACATCTTTTGTTTGCGTGATACAAGTCTGTGAACTCAAGGTGAATATGCTTCATCATTGCTAACGTAACTCTTCCATTTGAAATTTGAGTTGACACTGCTGAACTGAGAATCTGTTCCTAGGCGTCTGTGTACATCTATAAGGAATTAAAATGTTCTCAAATAGAACAAGCTGAATAAACAATAATATTTTATGAACATGTGTATTTGAGGAGTAAATTAAAATGTATAATTATAAGCTTAACATCAATTATTTTGCCATCATTATATGAAAATATTACAGCATCTTGTCAATAATATACCGAGGGTATTTTGTAAACAAGAAGTTTATTAGACTTACTATTTCAAGGATAAGTAAGAAAAAGTTGATATATTTCCTGTTTTTCTCTTCCCCAGTCTATACTTCTCATTCTAAACCCTTGAAAACAATAAGGAAGGAGAGGATTTTGACACAAACCCAAAAATAATTGCTAATTTTGGTATTTCAATTTCTCAGATTTTTATTTAATTAAATTGATAGGGTATTTTCTCGATCTGGTGTCTGTCATTACAACAGAACATTACAGATGATGGGTGATTTATAAAGAATAAAGTCTTCCTTGGCACACTGTTCTGCAAGCTGAGCAGCCCAGGAGCCAGAGGTCAACCTGTCCTGCCCTTGGTGAGGCTCGCAGGACTGTGCAACACAGCACCATCGCTCAGCAAGACAGAGCGAGCACCTTGCTAGCTCAAGTCTTTCTTCCTCGTCTTATGAAACCCTGGACGCTCCCTTACAGGTCTACTCTCAAGGCCTCACCCAACCCTAATTACTTCTCCATGGTCCCAACTCTAAAAGCCATTAAAATATGAATGGAGGTAAGTTTCCAGCACATCATGTTTCAGGGGGTATATTCAAAGTGCAGCAGATATCCCAAGAATAAACTTTCATTTCTAAATTATTTGATGTACTAAAGCACAGCAAATTTAAGTTTGTCAAATTAAAACAGCAACAGAAAAATTTTGTATAAGAAAAAGAATGCTGGATGCTGGTAATGTGTACAAGGGTACCCGGCACAGAAGACAGAGGTGGAAAGGAAGAAACCAGGGAAGTCAGCCACGTGGCTGACTGAGAAAGTTCCCAGCTCTTTTCCCTAACACCAGTGGACTGAAACAAAAGCAGCAGCTATTTATTTGGAGAGGTTGAAGGTGAACCCCGGAGTGCAGAGGCGATGGGGAAAAGGTGTTTTGGAGAAGAGAGATGCATGTCAGCCTTATAAAGAAGGAAATTAAGCTCATGATGCTGAGGCATCGCCTCGACAGCAACACTGAGGCTTGGTTCAGCTTAGCAGGGGAAAGGTAAGCAGGAGACCTCCCAAGTCCCCCTCATCCCACAGACACCTGAGGAGTCCAGTGCTGAAGAAGCCTCAAGCCCCACAGGCCCTGAGGTCAGGTGAGGCGCTTTCAGGTTAGCACAAACTGCACCGTCCTGGAGAAGAGTCCAGCCTGCATTGTGACCTCTCCCAGTCAGGCTCACATAGAGCCATCTTGATTCATCACCGGCACAGGAATCTGTGAAGCCACCTAGCAGCTGCTCTAACAACGTGGATGACACAGCTAGGTCATAGTACCCCAAGAAGCAGCGTAGGTTTAAGTGGTTGACACCGGCGAGTCCCGCACAGGGACCCACACCCGGTCTCTGCCTTGAGAAGCAGCTAGGCCAGCTACAGCATGGTGCTGCTGGGGGCACACAGGATGCTCTCAGTCGGCCCGTGAGCCAAGTCACGTCCCAGAGGGTCGCGCATTATCTACACATGCACCGCAGCGAAGATCACAGGATTTATACAAAAACACACCAGATGCAAACTTTTACCTTTCAATAGAAAGCCCTTTGCCTCTCTGAAAGCTCCGTTACTGTGGTTTTCTTTTTAGAACAAAAGATGTTAATGCATGAGTTTGTTTTTTTTTTTTTTTTTGGAATTAAAATCTCAGTATTCATGGTTAAGTACAGTATGAAGTGCTTTGCTGTTAAGTGTTTTACAGATGAAGTACAGGTTTAAGTATTTTGGTGATAAATAAGTGGATCCTGAGTTGCAGTTTGGGCACTTGGTCTCTAATAAAAGTTTTGCCATGACTGATCTAATCTACTTTGGGCAAATTGAAAACAAGCAATCCACAAAGTCACCCACATAGCTTTCTGCCACACCCAAGTGGACAAACTTCAGACGGCCCTCAGCCACTGACAGAGCCTCACGCCCAACTAGGTTCCTCAGAGTAGCTCCATCACAGTCTGATCTCAGCAAGAGGGGACCCCAAGTGCTGTGCCACTCCATCAACACCTCACCTGTGCAAGCCTCCCAGGGCAGCCCGTCTCCACAAGACCCGGGGGAAATGGCTCCCACACCACAGCATGACACAGAGCCATAGAGGAAACTGCCCCATGTACAAGGGGTGCAGCCCACCAATAGCACATGAACAGAAAATAAAGGAACAAAGGAAGCTCATGAGATTTATGGCACATCATAAACAAGCAAATTTTCACATTGCAATGACTCCACAAGAAGAGAAAGGAGGCAGCACAGAAAATGTAACCAATGAAGTACAGTAATGGCTAAAAGCATTACAAATCCTGGGAAAGATAAATTTCTTAGTCTAGAAAGCTCAAAGGACCTCTGCTGGCTTCAACAAAAACAGATTCTCTCCAAGGTATAATATAATAATACCATCAAAAGCACAAGACAAACTCAGAATTATAAAAACAGCAAACGACGAGTCAAGTCATATAAAAGGGAATCCCCATTCAACCAACAATCAGAAACTTTATTGATAGGAGAGAATTCCCTGAAAGAAAAACTGCCAACCAAGAATGCTAAACCCAATAAAGCCATCCATTAGAAGTGAAGGAAAAATAACGTCTAAGATTAGCAAAAATACATGAAAATATTGCCACCAGACTGTTCCTACAAGAAATGCTTAGGGGACCTACCACTATTATAACACAAGAAGATGTAAAACTGATTAGTGAAGTATATGCATAAGAGTGAAAGAGGAAAATATTAGACCTTATTAATGCAGAAAATTACCAAAACCTCAAAGATGAATGGGGGCAGGAGAAGATAAAAAGGAAAAATAATGCAAAATGCTAAGAGTATGATTTTACTTAATCAATAATACTTTGGGGTGTCTGTGCCATTCTCAGACTATGGAGGAAGAGAATAAGAAATAATTAAGAAGCAAGACCTCCCTGCAAGTCAACACCATGCGAGGGCCACTTTGGGGAGAACTAGATACCAGCTTTTTCCCATAAGTAGCTGCAATTTGCAGACTTCAGGGAAAGAGAACAAGAAATCACCAAGAAGCAAACCCTCCCTGTGACTCAGCACCATGCACAGGTCACTGGGAAGAGAACCAGATACCAGCCCCTTCTAGCACGCAGTCTGGGAGACAAGAAGAGCCAACCTCCATCCCACCCCAGTGGTAAGCAACTGGCTGATCCAGAGAAACACAACTGAGATGATAGCCATTGAGGTAAAACACAATTTAATGCTTATAGTGTTTAGTGTTTCACTGTCTTTGTAGGTCTAAATCTGGTAGTTTGATCATCTATTCAGAGGATAACAATATATGATGTACCATCTATGGAAGATCTCCTTCTGAAGGTGGTAACCATTGCTAATTCCCTGTAACCTTGTTTTGAAGTCCTTCATTATTTTAATGTTTCATTGGCTTGGGTTTTATTCTGTTTTATCTTGTTTGATTTTATTATATCCAATGGCATGAGTAGCTATTTCAAAGACAGCAAGATATATTATAGTAGCCATTTTGGATTTACTATTGTCTTGTTTTGAAGTCCTTTTTTGTGCTCATTGTTTTATTTTTATTGACTCTAGTCTGTTGTATTTTGTGTGATTTTTACCATGTCTGAAGGTATAGGCAGAAATTTTGAAGACAACAAGAGGCAATATGGTAACCATTGTTGGTTTCCTATTATCTTGTTTTGAAGTTCTGTATCACTTGATATGCTATCAGAAATTCACTTCACTAGTAAAGACACACATACATTGAAATTGAAGGAAAAGATATTACACAAAAATGGAAACCAAAAGCAAGCAGAAATAGCTACACTTTCAGCAGGTAACATGAAGTTTAAATCAAAATTGTTAAAACAGACCAAAAAAAATCACCATACTATGATAACAGGATCAATTCAAGAAGTGCATATAAAACATTTGTAAACCTATACCTATGAACCCAATGATAAAACACAAATGCAGAGCTTATTAGATCTAAAGGATCAGATATACTAATACAACAACAGTTAAGACTTCAATATCCCACTTTCATCAATGGACAGATAATTTAGACCAAAAAGAGGGAAACAATTCAATGAAAAACATCAGTCATCCATGGGTGCTGGTTCCTATCTATAACCCTAGTACACAGAGGCTGAGGCAGGAAGATCCCAGAGTCTGAAGACAGCCTGGGCTACATAGTGAGTTCAAGGCCAGCCTGAACTACAGAGCAAGATCCAGTCAAAGAAAAAAAAGAAACATCAGGATTAAAACATACAGTAGACCAAATGGGACAAACAGACATGTATAAAATCATTTCATTCATTCTCTATAGAATGTATATTCTTCTCCTTAGCATGTGGAACATTACAGGACAGACCATATGACAGACCACAAAATAAAATTCAACAAATTTATAAAAGATTAGAGCATCATTTTCTCCATCCTCAATATAATAAAACTAGAACTCAATAAGAAGAATCTTAGTAATTGTGCAAACACCTGCAAATGACTAGTGAGCTAATAAAAAATCAAAATGTAAATTTCAAAGTTTCTTGAGACAAATGAAAATTAAAACATAAAGTACCAAAACCTATGGAATGCAGCAAAATCAATGCCAAGAAAAAAAATTAAAAACAATAAGTACCTACATCAAAAACATAGGAAGATTTGAAATAAACAGTCTAATAATGCAATTCAAGAAAACCAAAACCAAACCAAAAAGATAATAGAAAGAAAGAAATTACATATATCAGAGAATAAATAAATGAAATAGAAAATAAAATATCAATGAAATAAAAAGATGCTTTTAAAAATAAAATTTACAAATGTTTAGCTAGGCTAACGAAGGAAAAGAGATGACACGAATAAATACAAAAAAGATGAAAAAGAAGATTATGATCAATAACATAGGAATACAAAATATCATTAGGAACCATCATAAACAAACTGTATGCCAAAATATTTCAAAACCTGAAAGAAATGGCTAAATTTAGGGACACGCATAACTTCATTTTGAAACAGAGGGACATAGCAAACTTAAATAGACCAAAAATCAGTAATGAAATTGAATCAATTGCAAAACAAAAAAAGAAAAGGCTGGCATTGGTGACCAGTGACTTCAGTACTAAATTTTACCAAACCTTGGTTGAAGAACTAAGATCAATTCTCAACTTTTCCAAAGAATTGAAAGGGATGCTTTTAAGTGATTCTGAAAGGTGTAAATTATCCTGATGCTAAAACCGTACAGAAGGAGAGGGAGGGAGGGAGGGAGAGATAGACAGACAGAGACAGAGAGAGAGAAAGAGAAAGACAAAGACAAAGACAAAGAGAGAGATATTCTGTAGATGACATGCAGGTGTAAAATTCTTAACAAAATAAAGTGCTGTTTATACACAGCATAGTACTAATCTGTCATAAAGAAGAATAATGAGTTATCTGTGGGAGGATAAATGTGCCTCAAAACCACAGCATTAAGAGAATCAAAACACAGACACTGAAATAGCACGTGGGTTTTCTTACATGAGAAGCCCAATGTGTAAATAAATTGAAGAGTAAAAGGAAAGGTAGATTATAGGGAAGAGGGAGATAGATCTTTTTGCAAAGAAATGGAGGACAAGAGATAGAAGAGGAGAGGAAGGTTATGTACATGGATCAACTCCCCATGATAAAAATAATCATTGTGTACTGCAATCATGTACTAAAAATAAAACTAAAACATACTAGCAAGTCAAATCCAACACCAAATCAGAGAATTATACATATAAATAATGGGATTTGTGCCAGGAATGCAGATAATTCCACATACACGAATCAATAAACATAATATATCATATCAATACAATAAATGATGAAAAAGATGATCACTTAAGTAAATTTCAATAGGCAACTGTAAACCCTTAATGACAAAACCTCTAAAACATGAGATATAGAAAAAATGTATGTTAACACAATCAGGGCTTTATCCAACAAACCAGAGGCTGTATCATATGGAATGGGGAAACACTGAAATCATTTACTCTAAGACCATTTTATCTAAGATCAGGAATAAGACAAAGCACATCTAGTGGACACGGTGACACACTCTTGTAACCCCAGCATTCAGAAGGCTGAGACAGGAGGACCACTGGTGAGTTCAGTGCCAGCCTGAGTTAAAAAGCGAGTTCAATGCCAGCCTGAACTACATGTGAAACCCTTCCTTAAAAAAAAAGTATTGGAAATCTAAAAGCAGTAAAGCAAAGAGAAAGAAATAGAGGGTGCTGAAGTAGAAATGAAGGGATTCAAATTATCCCCATTTACAGGAGACCTAAATAGTAGCATGGAAAAAACTATTTTAACTAATAAATTTAATGAAGTCTCAGGATAATCAGCATCAAAAATCAATAGGAAAATAGATGCACCTGAGTGAAAATAATCAGACACACAAGCATCCGTACCATGTGCTATCCCTCATTCGAGTAGCACAAGGCAGCAAGAGCAAAATGAAAGACAGAAAAAAACAAAGCTGTAGACCTCCTGCGAGTGTGACGGAGTTCAGGAGACCAAGAGTGAGGGGAGAGGAGGGGAAGCCTGATGAGTTCAGATATGCCACGGACAGGCACCAAATGCCCACAATGAATGTTAACACCATGTGTCATAAACATGAGCCAAGACTAGTAATAATGATAGGAATGAAAATGGGGAAAGAGGACCTAAAGGAGTAGGGACAGAGAGGAATGGGAAGGGAAAAGGGATTACAGAAAGGAGTGAGCTTTTTTATGTACATGTACCTACTCCTCAAGATGAGTTTAAACTTCATGTACTGAAAACGTGCTAACGAAAATGTCAGTACCTTTTATATGCCAGTAGTGGACCCGCTAAAAAGAAATCCCACTCACAATTGCTCCAAAAAAATCCTCAAAGCAAATTTAACAAAGGAAGTGAATGATCTCTACAATGCAAAACGAAATTGCCAAACACTGATAAAAGAAATTGAAAAGGTCATAAGAAAATAATGACAAATAAATCATGTTTATGTTTAAAAGATTTTCATATACAACTCCCCATAAAAGCATGAGCAGAAAAGAAACAGCAACAAACAGAGCTAAGCATGGTAGTACACACCTGTTTGCAAATTGGCCATCTGACACGAGCTTAATTTCCACAATATATAAGGAGCTCAAAGAATTCCACAGCAAAAGAAAATTTCTATTTAAAAAACTAGCAAATGACCTGGACAGATGTTCCCAAAAGAAGATTTAAAAGTATTCAACATATACATGGAGGAAAATGCTCAACACTACTATTAATCACCAGGGAAAGCAAATCAAAACCACGATTACGGATCATCTTGTCCTGCTTGGAACAGTTATCAAAAAGACCAAAACAAAATCAGCAACAACAAACAAGTGCTGATGAGGATGCTGAGAAAGGACGGACTCTCAGACAGTGTTGCAGGAACGTACATCAGGGAAGCAGAATGGAGGTTCCTCAAAAAATCAGGAACGAAAAATAACCAAGAATAGAACTACCATGTGATCTAGAGATTCCATTACTGCATAAATACCCATAAGAAATGGAATCATTATGTCAAAGAGATTCCTGCACTGGCATATTCACTGGAACAGGACACACAGTAAGTGAGGTGGGAGTTAACCTAAATATCCACAGATGCAGGAATTGACACCGAAAAAGTTGGTAGGTAGATAGTTGATAGATCATAGATAAATTAACCGTAAAAAATGAAATACTGTCCTGTGTACCAATATGGATAGAACTTGAGGACATTGTATTAGATGAAATAAGGAAGGCTCAAAAAGACAAATACTACAGTCTCTCAATTATGAGATGGAAGATAAATAGTTGATCTCAAATACAGAGTATAATGGTTACCAGACTTGTGAAGGGCACAGTGGAGCAAGACAGAAAGAAAATGGTTAATAGACACAAGGGTGCAGTAACATACAAGAAATAACTTGTCATAGTCTACAGAACAGTGGGTTAACTGGTAGACAATATTTATGTGCATATTTCCAAATAGCTAGTAAACTTTCCAATATAAAAAGAAATGGTATGTGTCTGAGATGATAGATATGCCAATTATTCTGATCTGATCATGCAACATGTTGTGCATGTATTAAAATGTCATACCATATCCATAAACATGTAAAATTACTATGGGTCAGTTAAAAATAAATACACATTTAATTTTTGAAAAACATATCTGTTAAATTGGAAGGGCTAAATGCTTTATAAATACTTGACAGAAATTTGTTTTAATCAAGAAAACATAAAATATCACTAGAATTTTGTAGAGATACAGAACAGGATAAAATTTTTGCAACAATCAAAAAGAGCTACATTCTTGCAATCATGAGAGAAGAGACTAAAGTTATATTTTGACTAAATAGAAAAAAAGTGAAATTGAGACAGATCATGAATTTACCACTCTATTTGCTAGGTCATAGGACCTCTCATCTTGTTAGGGAGGTTGTATTAAGAAAAGTCGAGACACTGCAGAAGCCAGCCACGAGGAGGGGTGGTACAGTAGATGGTCAGCCCATTTCACCTTAGGGTCTCTGGGAAGCAATCGGGAAGACCTCTGTGCTTTGAACAAGGATACCCCACAAAGGAATCTTAAATTGCAGTTGTCAGGAATTGTATTAACCACACATGCTAACAAATTCAAGTCTTATGAAGGAATAATATCTTCCAAAGGCTGGTTGTTGACAAAATAAAATAAATATATATGGTAAGGTGATAAGTTAGAATCACACAAGTCCTATCCCATTACACACTAATACTAGTATTCACATGACGATCATTATTTTTCCAGCTCTCCTCAAGCGAAGAAATAGCTGTATCCAGTCCTCAAAATCCTCAAGAACAGAAACAATGTCTTTCTCATGTGATATAAAAGTGTTGAGTAGTAACATCAACCTCTGATACTATCTTCGTTGTGTTAATAAATTACTTTTAAGTGTATTATTCTATTCGGTTTTCACAAAAACTCTATAACGTATTATTTAAAATAATACGTCACTTTACCAATGAAGAAATGGTCTGATAAATAATTTGTCCAAATTCACATGGCTAGTAAGTGTCAGTACTGAGGTTGAAATCCAACTCTTTTTCTCAAGCCCCAGCTGTTTAGAATGATTCTATTTTGCTAATTATTGCTACACTCTGGGGGAGGGGGAATAGGCAACTTTCTATAGGTTTTGAAAATTTCGCCTTTGCAATTCATGAAAAGGATCTGAATCCCCCCTCCCCCCCACGAAGCCTGTATGTACTTTTGCACTAATGGGCCACTACCCTGTGAATTTGTACAGCTCATATCATTTAACATCAAATAATTCTTTCTTAATCCTCTCTGTGATTGCACCACGATATAATATGGTTTTAATCTAACCTGCCCTGTGTTAAAAGTATTAGCCCCTATTTTTGCTCTCAATCCCCCACGGTACTTGGTAAAGGGTTCGGTTCATTTGCTGAGTCCATTATAGGTATTAAGAAGTTGTTAATCAGTTTTTTACAATGTTGATGTGGTCATTATAATAAAAAAATTTTGATTACTTCAGCTAGGAATAGATTTTACTTAAAAGTATGCCAAGAAAATGTTTTGCTATGGTAATTATCCATTTAAAATCATAAAATTTGAATTATACATATGGGTAGATAGGGGAGTCCTCCGGGAATATTTTCATCTGCTAATTATAAATTAATTCTAGAAAAAACTTTCTTCTAGAAAATTTTACCACCATGGCTTTTTGCTCCTCGTCTCCCCATTCAGGATCTCTTTCTAATCTCTACCACACCAATTCCAGAACCAAATCTGTGTCTCACTCCAAACACTCATATCTCAACACAAATGAAAAAATCTTACAAAAAAAATTTGTAAGATTCCTTCCTAATACATGTTCTGATAGGGAGTTCTAAAAACTAACAGACTAATAATAATAATAATAACGAATGATAAAGGCTTTGTTATTTAAAATATAGCTTAAGCTGGTAAATAAAGATAGCTGATAAATAATAAACCAAAATACAGTCATTTAGAATAGATGAAAGTTATTTTTTCCATCCAGAGATGAGCAGGCCAGTATAGCATGGGACCATGACACCCTTCACAAGCTTCCAAGTTTGGTCCAGGTGCAACTACCAGTTGATCAGAAGAAAAGAAACCAAGAGTAAGTCACTCTGTTATCAGGTGGCGACCCAAAAGTTGCACACACTTTTGCACAAAAATTTTCCCAGTTACTTACATCACCATATGAGGATCAAAAATACCATCTTTAGCTGAGAAGGTATGCTTATAATTAAAAATTAGTGTTTTATTTCTAAAGGAACAAGAAGTACAGTTATTAGAAAATAATAATTTGTCCCTGCCACAGTGACCAGAAAAATTGCATTTCAGATTCTGATAAGTACTATGGGAGATCAAAAGCAAAAGTAGGGGCTACTAATTCCAACATAAAATTTAGTACCAAACTAAAATTTAGCGTCCTATCAAAGTTATAATACAAACATACGACAATATTTAGACTTCCAACATCTCAAATGTATGTCTCCAGAATTCCCTTCTTTTGGAAACTTTAGGAAGATATGAAGCATCAAAGTAAGATAATAAACCAAGAAAGGGGAGGACATGGATCCAGAACTTAAGGAACCCAACACAGAAAGAAGTAACAGGAACTTCCAGGATGCCAATACATAATCTCAAGAACACCACGCACCAGAGCGCAACCAGACCAGACTGAAGTGAGCCCGAGACCTCCAGGAAAGTTTCCTCAAAACGGATAAGCAGGTGTGTTAGACCACAAAGGGGACTGTCTGGTGTTCATCTGGCAACATACTTCCAAAAATTTAGGCAAGCAATATTCATAAAGGACAATTCTCAATTTTAGAGTGAAAATTGTTCTGTGTAAATGAGAAACCATGGTGTACACTCTAATCTAATCTAAATGATCTAATTTACAATGAACAGCACTAAAAACACTGCAATTACGCTAATACTTAACACCGACTCAAACAAAATTATAACTAAAATCACAACAGAGGGTGCAGAGTATGGAATTAGGGGTTAGGGGTTAAGGAAAGAGTGAAGGCAAGTGACATCCTCATACAGATTAATACCAGCAATTTTTTATTTCTGTTCTTCTCAACTTCTCATGTAAAATCTCCAAACCAGCCACTTCAGTGAGCATACGGAAGGGAGACTTACAAAAATCGCCTTTTAATTTAAAATAATCTCGTGAGAAAATAAATTTCAACATTCTGAGAAATGAACTGCTCACTGAGGAAGGCAGAAGTCTCAGCACCACACTTTCCCTCCACGCAGTAACTCCACGTGTCCTTTTCCTCTGAGTAGGGAGTTCCTGATTTTTCACTCGCTTGCCTAATTCATTGCACACAGCCACCAAAATGTGACCTTCTGAGGAGGGAGCCCTCACCCCCACCGCTGAATTCTTAGCCAGACGCACTATGCAGCTATTCACCCAGAGCACAGTTAGCAGACAGGACTGGGAAAAGAAAAATTGCCTTCCTCTCATCTGCAGATAATCAGCTTCTATCCTAAAGTATAAATTCTGATTACCCAGACTACTTTAACTTTCAGAGCCACAAGGGTTATTAGTGGTAATAAAATCATTCAACCTTATACAATTTTTTTTAAAAGATCCCAACCACAGTATTTGAGAATCTGACCTCACTGCATATTACATACCCACTAGGTAAAGTAATTTTCTCTATCAGTGTGACCCTTCTTTTTCATTTCTTTAGATACCATTCAACATAAATAAATAAATGAGAAATTTTTTAAAAGTCTCAGTGTGGTATGACTGGCCTCAGAAGGGGAGAACTGTTTGCAGCCATGAGACTTGGTGGTCTAGAGTTTACCCTTGTTCACACTATTCTTATACGAAACAGAGTGAACCAACTTGCATGTTTTCTACCCATAGTCACCTGATTAAGTGACAATTTTGTTCTTTTCTGCATAGAGAGAAAAGGAAAAGATTCCCAACCCAACTAAGTTCTGTCTTTCGCATCCCTGATGACTCCAGAGCCATTTCTTAAGTGTTTCCTCCTCATTCTCTAAGGGGTCTTCCAGGAGCTTCCTCCCTCAACTATTGCTAGAATACGCATTAAAATTTATATTAATTTATGATAGTGGTAAGTTTCAAATATTTAAACCTTCACAAATCGGAAAGCAGAGTTTGTTTTCAGAAAGCATCTCACATTTCTGGGAAAGTGTGTGTTAGCATTTCTATGACGCAGCTGCATTCCTTGTGGGTGTCTGTCTCTGCAAAAAGAATTCAGATTTTCAAAGAGCTCTGGGAGGCATGTAAACAACCAAGCAGACATTTGGGAAGAAAGTGTTCTCACAGCAGCCTACACAGTTCTGCCTCCATACCCCATCTTCTTAAAATTCCATCTGCAGAAAATGGCATTGGGGAAACAAAATACTTTCAAATTACGTATGGAATTGTGTAGGGAAGTTTTTCTTGTATTTTTCCAAAATATCTAAGACAAAATTGCAGTTTTTATAATCCATATTTTGATGACATATGAAATTGAGGACAGGAATTTTCCTCCCATTATAGATAAAGTATACATTATTTGAATTTTAGAATTGTAGGTTTTCAGAATTATTCCCCCAAAAGAAGTCTGTGGTATACCCAAGAGAAAATTTGTCTGCTTTATATAAGTTGTTTAAATTAACTGTGTTACAAATCGCTTGCATGTAGTCACAAAATTATCATTTAACTTAAATTCCTCTTCCCTTGCGCATATCTGGGTTTAGTATATAACAAAGCACAGACATAGGAAGACCTTATTATGCTTAAATTGTTTTGCATGTCTTATTTAACTGGATTTTTGAGAACTCTGAATTTATTTTTCATAATTAAATAATTCTTTAGTTATACTTACAATGTATAACCTTTGTAATCTACTGCTGAGAACAAGTAGATAATGCTACTATGTTTTTTTGAAGTAAATATTAGGGAATTTTATAGGGAGGGTAGAGAAGGGAAAAAAAGGGAGAACTTGTAAGAGCAAGAATGAATGTGTAAAGAAGGTTGGTTTGAGTAAGCAAAACAGGAAAATAAATTTTCAGAGCTGTTTTGTTTTTTAAAAGAAAATAGAATCTATTCAACAGCTGAATTTGAAAAGCAGTTTACCAGTTGTTACAGTAAATATCTTCAAAGAGAATCATATAACCACTAATTAGGTGTGAATCACTCAAGTGTACATTTGCTGTGACAACAGTTTTCCCTTTACAGATCATCCCTCTATTTATAAAAGAGCTGAAAATTAACATTTCCTGCTTTTGTCAAACTGAAGCATCTTTCAGTAGTTCTCGGCAAACATCTGAAGGATTCTTGCATCCTGAGATCATCTGGTCATTATGTTTTCAAGTGTTGTCTCTTTTCAAGAACAAACTGAGACACACAGAATAAGTGATTGCAGATTCTTTGCAAAATAGCAGCAAGAACACAACAAAAATACCCAACAGAGACGGGATCAAGGGTTACCATTCATGGCAGATGGGAATCAACTTAAATTGACAACGGAGTTTTTCATTCTGTTTTGTACGTGACTAACCATAAGTAGAGCCTAAGCTCCAGAGAAATAAAAGCCTAAGCTCCAGAGAAATAAAAAGTATAGCTGTGTTCATAATACAAGAATTATTAGTATATCTAGATTTAAACAGAATTTTTTCTCCTAACTAAGGTAATTTCCTGAGGAACACAGCTTTAAGACCATGTCCTATTGCAATACCAGATAGAAGCAAATGCCCCTACTTTGTAACAACATAAATCTGTTTTTTGTTTGTTTGTTTTGGTTTGGTTTAGTTTGGTTTTGGTTTTTTTAAAAAACATTTCATTTAAGAAGAAAAAAAGCAAAACAGAAAAAAGAGTAGCAACAATACAGAATTCCAAAGAAAAAAAAGAAAAAGAAAAAACATTAAGAAATCACTACTTGATAAATTACATACTATCATCATGGAAATAGTTTTCAAGTTACAAAATTAAAGCATACCAAGTAGACATTCAAATAGTGAGACTGCAATCAGTTTTGCTCAACGATCTAACAAAAACTTAGTAATATGATCATCTACCTTACACACTTAAACATACATGTTGTTATATCCTTTAGAGCACTTTCTTTTCTTCTCTTTTTTACAAGACATTTTTACAGTTGCACATTTTGGGTTTTATTGCTCCTACATTTCTTATTACTTTTTACAATGGAGAAACGATGTGATATTTATGATTCTTATTTATTTCACTAATGAGGATAGTCTCAAGTTGTCTCCATTTACATATGAAGGCCTCAAGATCATTCTTTTTATAGCTGAGTAATATTCCACTGTATAAAAAAACCACACCTTTTTCATCCACTCTGCAGTTGATGAGCATCTTGGTTGTTTCCAATATTAGCAGCAATATTACAAATTGTGCTGCTATGAACATGGGTGCACATATATCACTGTGATATGACCTTTTCAGTTTTTTGGGGAAAATACTCAGGAGGGGAATAGCTGGACTGAATGGAGCTTCCAATCCTAGTCTTCTGAGAATTCTCCATACTGATTTCCATAGTGGGTTTTGGGTTTTTTTTGTTGTTTTGGTTTTTTTTGTGCCAGGGATCCAACTCATGACCTCACACTTGCCAGGCAGGAGCTTACAGGGCTGAGCTAAATCCCAGCCTGACAGCATAAATCTGAAAGAGAGCAGTTTTCTGCACTTATTTCAAAGCATCATCCCCTAACCAATTTCAGTGATATTGTAACACACAGCTATCAGAAAGAAACCAGGATTTTTCTCTATGGACTGTTAGTTGAAACTGCTAAAAACAGGAAAAATGAATCTACCATGAAATAGGTTGTCTCTGCTATCTGAAAGATATGGACTGAAATTATATATTAAGGAGAATTTTAAGAGCTGTAACATAATTTTTTTTAAGGACTGTAACGTAGATTTTTAAAGGACTGAATAAGTTAGTGCTTAGTCAGAGAATTTACCCAAGTAGGAAACACGCAATCATGCAACCCTAAACCATATCTGAATATTTCCTGCTTACTTCTCTGAGTGCCTTATCTTCAAAATCATTCTGAATTGTTCTTGAAAGTTTTCTTAGCTGTTTTTCCCCCTTAAAATTTCCACCCTTCGCCATGATCCTGACAAACTCTGTATGATAGATCATTTAAACAGAAACACCAAAATGACACCAGGATTTGGAGGCAGATTTATTTTATGTCAACAGGCACTGATAGCAATCATTCCCAAAATATCAGGCCCTGATCTCTGGTGGTCTAGGGCTTATATGGGATAAGCAAGCAGGAAGTTCAGAGGCAGAACGGTCTGTCAGTTAGGGATTGGTTTATACAATGTGCATCACAGTAACCAGCCGTATCTAAGAAACAAAGGTAACAGGAACTGGAACTGGAGCTATTACCTGTAACCTAACAAACTGAAGTACAGCTGGCTGTGGGTAGGAGGAGGGCATCTTCTGCTACAGCATCACACTGTATGTGGAAGGCCTTTGTTACTCCTAGCTTCATTCTTCATCATAAATATTGTAGTCACTCTTCTTTCAAGGATTTGAGCAGATAGCAGCTTCTCCTCCATATTCATTTGCGAACAATTATAGTATGCTTTTGGCTAGTAACTAGTAGCCCTTTCCTGCCTGGAAAATTAGTCTTTTATGGTAAAATTGTAGAAGCACACTAACAGAGGAGAAAAGAACCTAGCTACCCAGCTTATCTAAGCCAATCTTGCTACCAATGAACTGACCAAAATCATTACTAAAATACTCTTACAATCAATCCCTCTCATGGGTCAGCCTTAAACTCTTTATACTGTAAGGCTATTTTCCCACTACCATCTGCTTTCCTACTACCATATGAATTTTGAGAGTTTATTTATATTTTTTACTCTGAGTACCTGGTCAATATCCATTAATACATAATGGTTAACAAATATATATTGAAGTTGGCTGAATTTTTTTAACTCTACATGTTGGATTTTTAAAAATTGCCTCTAGATGTATATAAGGAAATCTGTGGTGTTGATTAAAATTGTAGATAGAACAGAACAGACTTAAATTCTAGTTTATGTTTCACCACTTGTATAATTATGGGACTGAGGGCTTAATTTCCACACAAATAAAAGAGAGATACTTTGGTTTCTCTTCAAATCATATAAATCTTTCACCATTTTTTAAAATAGAAAACTATATGGTGCTCCCCCAGTGAGTTCCACGTCTTTTACCAGAGGAAATATAATAGGCTATGGCAAATTCGATCTTGGTGTAAAGTCAAGTCAGAAACATTGGAGAGAAAAGCATCCCGTTCTGTAAAGCACTTAGCACAGTTATTCCTCTAAAGAGAGCCTAGAAAGGGAGAGCAAATGTGCAACTCAGCCACCTGTGACTGCAGAAGGCTCCACTACCTGTGAGTCCGCAGCCAGCTGTTTCTCATCTTCATAGTAGGAAAGGTGGTAGGAAATAACAGGATATTATTTAAAGAGAGCGTTAGTGGAGTGAATAAAGTAATATTTAACCTCAAAAATGGCTTCCAATCTGTGGAGCAAACTTACAAGAGGACAGACAAACTTTATCAATGAAAATTATTCTAAATGGAATTGACCATCAATAATTATAAAACTGAGGTAGCATCACTAGTAAAGTAACTCATACTGCTGGAAAATTCCTTCCTGCCCCCTAAAGCTGTAGAAGAATAATAAAGTTTTAAAATGGTAGAGTCAGAATAATAGTTTACAAAAATAAAAATTAATTTGCTCTAAAAAATTAATCACCCAGAGTGCGTAGACTGTCAGACTAGACCCTTTGTGTTCTATGTGCTGTTGAGGTGGTAAATTATCTTGATGCTTGGCTTCCCTAGGCTAAGATTCAGAGTTCTGTTTGTTAACTAAAAATCATTCGGTTTATAAAATAGTATTTATTCTACCAGTGTGATTTGAATGTTAAATTTTGTCTAGTTTCATATAATATTAATTCTGACATAATGAATGTCTAGGGTTTTTATGTAGATTTCAGAAAAGAATCTTTGCAAATCCCAGCACAAAATAGGGATTTAATCAAGCAATGAACAAATCACTCTAAAAAAATAGTTTCATGTAATAAGAGCTACTTTTCAGAGTCACGTATTTTAACCAAAGAATCCTGACCACAAGGAAAGCTAGCCTTCCACACAAATTATGTATTATTGTACTCCTACTGAACAAACTTCTGTTGAATCAGTTCATACAAATAGTGTCACTCATTCATTCCAAAACTAGTTACTATACTTAGAGGTATGCACCGGTAACTTAAAATAATCCTACAGGAGAGCGGGTTTGCTCTGACTCATTTAGAGTTCACTGTGTTAGATTGTTATATGAAAAAGTAGAGAAAGCCAAGAGGAAAATGTAGGAAGAACAAAAGAAAAGTCGAATAAGGGTAAAACAAGGAGGAGAAGGTGAAATATTATTCTAGCAAAGCTGCCTATCTCACTCCTCGGCATTAGCGACACCTCCTTTACTCTGGATTTACTTCTTTTTCACATGGAATTACTTTACTTTTATATGCTTCATTGTGTGCATATGTGTGTGTACACAGGTCTTTTCCAGCAACTTTTTAAAACTTAATACAGTATGTTGGTTTGGGCTAGTTATTGACTGCCTTAGATGACACTATACAAAAAGTGAAATCAAGGAAAATTAACATACAAAAGTGAAGTAGGGCTGGGGATTTAGCTCTGTGGCATAAGTACCTGTCTGGCAGGTCATGAGTTCAAAAAAAAAAAAAGTGAAAAAATCTTGTTGTAATAAAAGACTCTTGTTTTGGTTTTGATATGGTCACTTTTCTATGACTTTCTATTAGGGAAAGTATGGAAGCATGAAGAGGTTTTAAATGCCTCTCAAGTTCTATCAATATATGACTAATCAAAGAAATGTCATGGCAGATGGAAAACATCAGAAACCTACTTCCCCAACATCTATCTTAGGCTTTCACTTTGTTGATAACAGTTAAACTCAGCTGTGTGCTGGTGGACATATCACCACCAGTTCTTGTGGGCCAATGAAAGCCCACTGCAGCGAGTCATAGCTTCTTGCCATTAAGATGAAGGTGTTTAGCTCTCATTCCTGTCATTTTATTTATTGTTACTGATATCACCAACATTTTCTCAATGGTGTGCTCACAAAGAAAATTTCCACCTTTGATAACCACCTAATGAACTAAGTTAACCAGAAATCAGAAATGCAGCCAAGTAAGGAAGCCAAAACAATGATCAGGATCCTGGGAATTCAGATGTTTAAATCCTATTATCAACTCTCAGAAGATGCACGATTTTGAGTTCATCACTTAACTTTTTTCTTCACATCTGTAAGTTACACATAATACTCTGCTTTTTACTACTGCAAAATGATTAACTAATCCAGGTAAAGTGCATCCAGTGATCACTACATGTGCACAACACACAAAAAAAAATACACTCTACCAGCTATTTTCACTCTTTGTGCAGAAAAAGGTTCACAGTTGCAACCTCTCAAAGCAGAAGTCTCTTATGTAAAACTGAATTTACTTTCCTGAGTTATGTCTAGTGACATTTTAAATTTATTTTCAGAAGTAAATGAGTACATTTAATTTAAAATTAATAAGACCATTATTGTGTATTCATTAAAACTTCATGTGACTATTGGAAACATATACAAGGTATGCAGTGGATTCATACAGAGAAGACAGTAATTAAACGTTAGTAAATGGAATTTTAAATAATCACTTATAAAAATCTACTGTTAAATTCAAGGCCTGCTATTTTAAAATCAATCCATTATTTGCTATTTGCTAGAGACAAAATAAGAAATTACATGCTTCATGATCAGTTAAACAAATAGAACTCATTTTATAAATGGATGACAAAAGGTAAATCCTCCAAACAGAGGTGGAGTTCTGCCCAGTAGGAAACTATAATGCACTCAAGAAATTCTACTGATGTTCTTTTGTTGTGTTTCCTTCATTCTACAATCAAGGTTGTTTATTAATGATGTCATTGGAGTCTCTTCCTTCCATAACCTCCAATTATAAGTGGTAGATTTGTTCATAATTGTCACAAAAGTCAGTATGTAATCAGCCTCTTAATATCTGGATGATTTAATTTGATTTATAGGTAATTCACTGGTTTTCCCTTCCTTATTTGTAATTTTTTTTTCAAATTAGGCAGTAATGTTTTAATCCTAGTGAAGTACATCCAATCATCACAATATGTACATGGCACACAAAAAATACACTATTTCTTGTCACTCAAAGAGATTTGTTTCACCAAGAAACAAATCCTCCCTTCCAGCTAGCACCATGCAAGATCCTCTGCCAATAGGGGACAGCCAGACTCCAGCCTTTTCCCATGAGTCAGTGCAATTCATGGACTGCTGGAGAAAAGAACAAGAAGTCACTGAGAAACGAGCCCTCCCTGTCTTGTTTGATTTGGTTTTCTTTTGCTTTATCTTGTTTGATTTTATTATATCTGATGGCACGGGCAGCTATTTGAAAGATAACAAGATATATTATGGTAGCCATTTTGGATTTACTGTTGTCTTGTTCTGAAGTCCTGTATTACATTTATTGTTTAATTTTTATTGGTTCTATTCTGTTCTGTTTTCATTGATTTTACTATATCTGACGGTATAGGCAACTGTTTTGAAAACAGCAAGAGGCATTATAGTAGCCTTTATTGATTTCCTATTGTCTTATTTTGAGTTCCTGTATCACTTACACTGTTTTGTTTTATTGTTTTATTTTGCTTGGTTTTATTCTCTTTAAAATGAGAGGGAGAGAGAGAGAGAGAGAGAGACAAAGAGACTCCTAACACACATCTGAATGTATGTATGAGAGTGTCCAGAGACAATCAGCACATGGGCCAGCAAATTGAGGGAGCAAGAACTCAACCTGATCTGGGTGCCACCATACAATAGGTTTGCAGCCAGCATGGAACGAACCTTGAAGGAGGATGTTGGCCCGCATTTGAAAAGCTCCATTCTGCCTAAACACCGCAACTCATACTCCTGCCATCACCTACGGCTGTCAGACTCCAGTTGCTGCAGCCTTTCAACATGGACTCACCCATAACTCTAGGCAGCTTTGAGGGCTTCATTCTCAGACCAGCACTGCTTCCCCACCCCACTGTTCTGCAGCTTCCAGCTTCTTGGACCAGGCACCTGCTGGAGCCTCTGGGTTTCCAACACATCCTATACTATGTGCTTCCTGCCTCTAATCTTATAATCCTATTTGTAAGCCCTCCTGTATAATTGTATGTGTAATTATATATAATATATATTCTGTAGATTCTTTTCCTCTAGAGAACCCTAACCAATAGAGTAAATGAATAAAAAGAGCTGAAACTTCTGGTTACATTTTTAAAATACATGCATTATCCATCCCTCTGTGATCTAATATCAGAGAATAACAATTAAATATGAGTGATCTAAAACAAGAATCAATTAAGATGACATGTTGGAATTTTAAGTAGTAACTACTGCTTCTTTTCACAAATTTAACTTGTTTTTCACATAAAATTACACTGTGTTTGTTTGTTTTACTTGTCTTTTTGGCATAGTTGGCTTTAAGTTTCATTTTAGATTTAAAGATCAATACTACTGTATACATATTTACTTTATAGCACAATTCTTTCTCCTTAGCAAGAGAAATAAAGCAAGTTTCCAACTAACAATAGTCATGATAGTTATGGTTCCTAAAGCAGTTACTTTCTTTTTTTTCCCTTCAATAAAAACAATTATTCATAACTTTCATATCTCCAAAACACCAAAATCAATATTACGTTTCTCTAGAATAAACAAACTTCATAAATTGAATTTCAATGACCATGAATTTTTTTTAAAATCTGGCTGATTTCACTGGTGTCAATTTGCCCTTCTAGGAAAACAACTGTAAAAAGGCAAAATATACAAGGCAACTGTTTTCAGTAATTGCACAATAGGCATCTACCAAGGGAAGGAACACATCCAGAAATGTTTCAGACTTGGCCTCCTACAAGAACTTTCTTGGAAGAAGTCAAGATGGCTGATCAGTGAGCAACAAAATACAAAGCCTCCCAGGAGAAACAACTCATACGCCAGAATAAAACACCCTGGACAGACCCAGGGAGATGGATCCTCTTGACACAGGAAGAAATTAAAATGCAAAAAAGCTCATCAAACACATCGGGATTACAACTGAAACAGAACAAAATTACAGGACACAGCATTTTCACTGTGACCCACCAAGTTTGCACCTGCCTGAATTTGTGCCAGCTTGAATCCGCACCAGCCGGCAGAGCCGCCCAAACTACTTCCTGCCACTACTCACAGGAACCACAGCAGCACTGAAGTTGGAGGTTGGTGAGCCCAGCAGAGAGCAGAGCCAGCGAAGGGAACTTCATTAATCCACAGTCAGTGCTGGGAATGAGACCTCCCCCACACCGGAAGGGTATGACCCAAATGGGCGACATGTTGGAATCTGACAAAAGGAGCCTGAACTGGGAATGACGGTGACTACAGTTGGTTGCTCCCTCCCCAGAGCAGATTCGTGGAATTTGCTTGGACTGGGCCGTGCCCCTGGCCGGGGCCCAATGAGCTATCCCAAATCAATTCCCTGCACCTAGCACGTACTAACCAGGTGAAGGCCCCTGAAGTTTGTCTGGCTGGGTGGGGAGGGGCAGGCAGGAGAGGGTGGAGGTCCCTTGCCAGCATGCTTCAGAGGAACCATGGCCAACAGGGAAGGGGACTGGGACCTGCACTGTGTGGAGGAAGCTGGGACCATTACAGGAGAGAGAGGCTAGAGGAGGCCCCCAGCCCAGAACCCTGACAGCACTGATCCAGGAGAGGGAAAAACAAGGGAGACCAAGGGTGGCAAACACGTAGCATCAGACATGGCTTCAATGGACATTAAGAGAGATCTTCAGGACCTTGTACATGAGCTCAAAACTGAAATATTAAATCAGGTAAAGCAAGATATGAGTAGAATAATAAAAAAAATGCTCTCAGGAAACATCTCTCAGGAAGATACAGACAGAAGAAGGGAGGAACACAAAAAAAGGAGAGAAACATTCAATAAAGAATATAAAGAAAATATAGAATACATGAAGCAGATTCAGAGACTACCAGGAAATTAAAAACTCCATTGAAAGCTGGCAAAATGCCTTAAAAGAAACTAAGGATAGACTATCAAAACTTGAAGACAAGTTTGCAGTGTGGGATCATGAAAGGAAAGATCTCTTAAAAATAACAAGGAAACAGGCAGTAAAAATACAAAGGCTAGAAGGTGACAAGAGAATCTACAATTTAAGAATAAGAAATGTGAATGAAGAAGCAGGAATACATACAGGGGAATTACAAAGGCTATTCATGGAAATAATTAAGGAAAACTTCCCAAGCATAGGAAAAGAAAATGACATTTGGTTATGTGAGGCAAACAGAACTCCACCCACCTATAACCAAAACAGATCTACTCCCAGACATATAATAATCAAGACACCAGAAATTCCATATAAAAACAGAATATTAAAAGCCATCAGAGAAAAGAAACAGATTACCTATAAAGGTAAGCCCATCAGGATCACGGCTGACTTCTCCACACAGACCATCAGATCAAGAAGAGCTTGGATCAAAGTGTTCCAAGCCCTGAAAGAAAATAACCTCCAGCCCAGATTGATGTATCCTGCAAAACTGTTACTAGAAATTAATGGAGAAACAAGATGCATCCATGACAAAGAAGAACTGGGTGAGTTTGTGACCACCAATCCAACCCTATAGAGAATATTGAAGAGCATTCTAGAGAGAGAAAAAAAAATACCAGGATTTTAGGAACAGTGGCAGAAAGGCTTCAATGAGTGGGGCAGGCAGTAGAATGAAGGAGAAAACTAGACAAACAGGCAGAAAAATAGCATAGCAGAAATGAGGCAGAGAAAGATGGCTAGAATCTCTAACATAGATGGCCTGTATACACTATATTGTTAATAGTGAACCAGGATTTAAAACCCACATTACTCACACCACTCTGCTTAGATGTATTATATTCTGTTCCAGTCATTCTATCTGTACTAGATTTGAGGGCACAGACAGTAATCCTGAAAATAACAGGATATAGTATGGTAATCATCCTTAATTTCCTATTTACTTAATCTAAAGCTCTGTAAAACCTTTGCTGTTTTACCATGACTGATTGTAATCGAATCTGGTTTGTTAGATCGCTGTTTTGTATTGATAGATTTTATTCAAAGCTGTTATGATTGATAGTATCAAGTCTGAGAGTATAGGCAACTGCATTTAAGATGACAAGATTCACTAGAATATCCACTCTGGTTTGATTATTACCTGTCTTTGAAGTTTTATACTGTCTAAATATTTTATTTTTACTAATATTGTTAGGTACTGCTATATTCAATTATACTGCTATATTCAATTATGCCTGATGATATAGACAATTCTATTGAAGATAATAAGAAACAACACAGTAATCATTGTAGATCACCTTGTACTGTGGTTTTATACAACTTTTTGGTTTCATGTTTTTATAGGAATTTGTTTTGTTTTGTCTTGCTAAGTTTTGTTTTTCCCTCTAATACAGAAAGAATAGAAATACATGTAGAGACTCATGCCTGCATAGCTGTTTACACTCTCACTGTTTGACTATCTACTTTGTATGCTTTAATTTTGTAACTTGAACAACTATTTTTAAGAGGATAATATGTAATTTATCAACTAGTGATTTCCTATTGTTTATCTTTTTTTTAATTCTGTATTATCTCTACCCTTTACATGCTTTTGTTTCTCTTTAAATAAAAAATAAAATTAAATTAAAAACAAAGAATATACAAGGAAGCCCACAATGCATTATAGTGAGGCAGACTAAAGAAAGAAAGAGATAACATAGACCCTTCTCTTCTAGAAGGGACTCTTTGTCAGCCATGCTATGAACCCAACACATTAGTCTAATCACATCTGAGACTTTGGCAGAAAACTTTTGGTATTTTGCAGAGTATTTTAAATAGGGATCATGGAAGATGAACCTCTGCTGGAACTTATGCTGAGCCTTGAGATGGTAGCAAATGAGAATATGAAGCCACGATGATTAGCAAGATATTTAGAAATATTGTTTATTTTAATCTTAATTCATTCTTTTTTTTTGATGTATTGTAGCACTTTATTTCTTCTTATATAATGATTGTTGCTAATGTTCTCACAGTGGGAAACCAAAATTTGTCATCTTAAAGAGGTGAGTACAAAAAAACCTTACATAAATTAAAAGAATGAATAAATTTACAGGTGTAAATGCAAACTGTTTCCAACTCAGGACAAGTAAACCAATCTCAGTGTTCAGGCTGGAAAACATCAGTGATGATGGAAACAGGGTCCCCTAAGGCTCAGACTCTCCCACCCTGTTAGTCCAGCAAGAAGACAGAAGTGACAAATGGTTCACCAAGTCTTGCCAGCCCGAGAAATCCTGGAACAGTCAACTGTGACTCAATACCCTGCACAGATCCCCGTGCTGTAGCCGCCCAGATGTCAGCAATCTTAATTCATTCTTTAACATGTTCTATTTTATGCATGCTTAGAAGTATGTACTTTTTCATACTTTAGATAACATAAATATATGTACATCCACGTATATATGAATAAATATATGTATATGTTAAAAAAAAAAAAAAGAACTTTCTTGACTATGCATAGAAAGGTAGAGTTCAGGAACAGTGTGGTGGACAAGATAGACCAAGACTGAAGTTTGTGTCCGCATGAACAGGTGAACATTTAAGACAAAGCTGTCAACAATAAACCAGAAAAACCACACATCTAATGTCTAGCAGTCTGTGTGAGGGTCACATCAGGCCCAGGGCTGAGAGGTGGGCTGTTCCTGCAGGAGTGAGATTCTACAATGCTGGAAGGACCAATTTCTGTCTTGTGGAGCAAGCATTAGAAGGGAGACCCTGGGAACAGAGTAGATGCGGAGAGATAATGAAGTTCAGTTAAGCTTAGGTGCAGAAATAGCTGCACACACACACACACACACACACAAATGATTGAGAGAAAAGAAACAAAGAGACAAATATAAAACATAGGTGAGGTTTTTAAAATTAACACATAACAAAGTACACAGAATTTAGGAATTTTAGCTGAATGAATTGTAACAATTACTGTCACATAACACACACACACACAGGATATAGACACATCTGTAATGATCATCTTCATATTTCCTATCAGTGGAAAACAAATTACCCCAAACCAGCTATTTGAAAGAGGAGAGGTTTATTTTGGCTCATGGTTTACAGAGGACTCGGTCAATGTGTGGCTGGCACCAACGTTAAAAAGAAAAAAAACTTGGTGAAAGAGCATGTAAGAGGACAGCTGCTCACTCCATGCCAGCCAGGAGGCAGAGAAAGAGGAAGAGAAGCCAGGAACAAGAAGGCAGCCTGCAGGTCCTGCCTGCAGTCACAACTGCAACCAGGATGCATCTCCCAGCGCACATTTAGCTACTGCACTCGTTCATGAAAGAATCCTCTCATGAGCATGGTGTCTCCACGATCCAGTCCTGTTCAAACAGGAGACTGGGGAGACACTGAGGATCTAACACTCCCTCCCATTGCCACACACACAAACACACACGAGACGCAGGACAGATCCCTAATGCCTCCTTCCAACCAAATCGCAAGCAACCATTTTCTAACTTATCATAGGTTAGTTCCTTTTCTTACTTGCCCGAATGTAAATAGAATCATACAGTAGACACTCATTTCTAGTTTAGCTTGCATAGCAATATTTTAAACTCAAATGTCTTTTTGCATATATCCATCTTTCCTTACTTCTACTGGTATACATTTTTCTTTGTGTAGATACATGTCTATCCATTGTTCTTTGGGTGGACATTTAGATTGCACCCAGTATTTGCCTCTTATGAACAAGACTGTTATAGATACTGTGTTTGTAAGCTGTTTGTTGCTGCCATCAAATGCCTGAGGGACACAATTTAAAGAATAAGGAGTTTATTGTGGCTCATAGTTTCAGTTCACGGATGATAATTGTATGAATTTTTGGCCTAGGATGAATCAGAAGTGCCACAGCAGAAGAGCGCGACAGAGGAAAGCTGTCACTCGTAGCAGGCAGGAAGCAGGATAAGGGAGAGAGCTGAGAGAAACAGGAGCCAGAACCAGGCTCACCCCTGAGGCCTCGCACTCCTGATTCGCTCCCTTCCAGCAGACCTCATTTCCTGTTTCCAACACCGTCACACAGATCAATAGACCAATGAAACAAAAAAGAAAGTTGCAAATAAAACTACGTATGTGTGTCTGTGTGCTCAACCAATCTTTTTCGGTCAAAGTACAAGTTGAATTGAGAAAGGAGCATCTTTTTAAAGAATATAAACATATTGAGCCAAGCACAGTGGCATGTGCCAGTAGTTCCGGCTACTTAGGATGCTGTGGCAGAAATATCGTAAGCTGGAGGCCAGCCTTGATAACATGAAGACCCTGTTTCTACACAAAAACTAATGAGCTGATGTCGCTCAGTAACAATGTGCATATACATGCATAGGAATGTATGTACATAGGAATATGCACATAGGAATACATGTGTATATAGGAATATGTGTACACACATATTTTTGGGCTCTGTATTTTCTGCTATTAATCTATTAGTCATTACATATATTACTGCTTCACTGCCTTATATCTCATTGGTTTGTAATGAGTCTTGAAGCCAAATATAAGTCCTCCAACTTTGTTCTTTTTAAAAATTATTTGGGCTGTCCTAAGTTGTTTGTATTTCCATATGTATCTCAGAATTATCTTATTTCTTCAAGTCAGATGTGTTATTCAGCTTTCTGTGACTGAAAAACACCGAACGTAAATGATTTAAAAAGGAAACGATTTCTTTTGCCTCACAGTTTCAGCCCGTGGTAGGCTAACTCCAAGGCAGAAGCACCGTGGTGCCAAGGAGCAGAGATGGAATGCCGCTCCCTTCCCAGCATCCAGGAAGCCAAGAGGGTCACAGGTGCCCGAGAGGAAGGAAGAGGCCAGGGACAGGACAGACTCTTCACAGGAGTGCCCTTGGTAGTCTACTTCTTCCAAGTGGCCCAGGAGCCTAATAGTCCATTCAGCCATGAAATATTAACCCATTAATCCATTGGTGATGTCAGTGCCCTCAATAAACGAGTCTTGGTGGAACACTTAACATTTAAACCGTAACACTGTAATGTTAAAAGCAATCTGTTGAATTTATAGATCAATGTCTTAGTTAATTTTTCTCATTGCTGGGATAAAATACTCAAAATTCAAGCTTAAGTAGGAAAATTTATTTCAGATTACTGTTTGTCAAGGTTTCAGTCCGTAGTCAGCTGGCTCCAAGGCAGCAGAGCACAGCAGAGGGGCAGCACAGAGGAGGAACAGAGCAGGCAGGAGCCAGCAGCAGCAGCACCTGCCTCTCTCCTTTATCCCTTCCAGGCTACTTGCCTTCTGGGTGGTGCCACCCACACCCAGGGTGAGCCTTCCTTAACTCCAGCATCACATTCGCAATTCCACTACCACACACGCTGAATTCCACCACCTCTGAAAAGCCCTACCTATGACTGCATGAGGCTCTGGAGGGCATTTAGACACAAGCCACAACAATCCATTTAAGTGAAATGGACAATTTAATATGACTCTTCTAATCTGTTAACATAGTATACATGTGTTTATGCTCTTTGAAATTCTTGTCAGGTGAGTTTTGTAGCTTTATATGTGGGAATCTTAAATTTTTTTGCTAGATCTTCTCTTCAGTGTTTGATGTTTTCAAAGGCACTATGAGTTGTGCTGCTATGAACATGGATATATATGTATTGCTGTAATATAGTGTCCTTAATATTTTTAGGAAGATGCCGAGAAGGGGACTAGCTGAGTGAAATGGAATTTCTATTTTTAGTTTTTTGAGGAATCTCCATACAGATTTCCATAGTGGTTGAACTAAGTATATTGGAAATATTGGAAGTGGCCTATATGTCCATTATCAGAAGATAGATAAATGACATTTATACACAATGGAGTACTGCTTTTCAATAAGGAATGAAGAGTCATTTTGAGGAAAATAGAAGTGCCCCGAAATCATAATGTTAAGAAAAACAAATCAGACACACAAGCTTAGATATCACATGGATTTTTGTGTACTAGAAACCCAAAGTATAAATAAAGATCAAAATAACAGATAACAGGAAAAGGGGGAATAGATCTTTTGTAAGAGGGAAGGAGACCAAGAGAGGGAGGGACAGGAAGAGAGAAGAGGAGAAGGGAGTGAAAAATGTTAAGATGTATTTGGACAGGTACCAGCTCCCATGAGCAATGTAATCATTATGCATTGCAAACATGCACAAAAAATAGGAAAGAAAGATAATGAAGGTGTAGAACTAAAACTGGTGATTAATTATACCAATAAAAATTAAATATTAAAAAGTAAATAAAGATTATTGGGACAACATTCATTTTAACTAAATTTTCAAACAATTGGTTGAAAGTATATAGAAATACAATTCATTTATATGCTAATATTATCTACAGCCTTTCTAAATGTTTTGTTTAATTTTCTTATAAGTATCAGAGAATTACCTATAGTCACAAGGTCATCTGCTAATAATTGTAAGTTTTTCTTCTTTTCCAGGATTTATTATTTTTATCTCTTCTTGTTTCATTGCTATAGTTCTAATAAATGTCAGATAAAAATGATCATAACAAATATTTTTGTCTACAAAAATTTAAGGGAAATGTATGAATATTTCAACATTGTATATATTAATAATTGACTTTTCATAGATATATTTACCACATTAAGGTAGTTATTTTCACTTCTTATTAGATGAGAGATGTTACCATAAAGAAGGGTTGAATTTCTAAGGTTTTTTTTACATCTAATGAGAACATTATATGGACTCTTATATCTGCTAACAAGACTCTGTTTTTCATTAATGAGATTAATTGAAAGGAACATTGATATTTAAATGGCAAATCAGCCTCACATTCCTGGAATAAGTTCATTATTCAGGTTGCATCATTTTTTCATGTTATTACATTTTACTTACTAGTATTTTTGTTAGGAAATCTTGTTGCTGTGTTCATAATAGATATTAATCTGAAAGCAAGAAGAGGAAGAGAGAAAAGAGCAAAAAATTAGATATACCCAAATGATGGCCCCAGACATACCCAGAAGAGTGCTGTACTAATCACCTGTGTGTCTCTCAATTCAACCACAAGGACAATCAGGATGACCTATCACTGAGTTAAGGTATTCAAAACTTTTATGTTATTGGCAGGAGTGTAAATGTTATACATACTTTGGAAAATACCTTTAGGAAATCTCTTACACATTTAGATATAGACCTACCTATCAGCCAGAATTTCCATTTAAGAGAAATAAAAGCCTATCTATAGCAAAAGACCTGAGAAAGACTATTCACAGACACATATTTACTTAAATATGAAAGCTGGAAATCATTTCAATGTCACCCAATACATAATTCGTTACATTTGTATTATGGAATACTACTCAGTAGTAAAACCAAATTAAGTATACATATAATATCATGCAAATCTCAAAACTTAATGATGAGGAAAAAAAGAAGTACCAGAAAGAACAGGATATACTTTTTGATTCCATTTATGTGATTATGAAAAACCATTAAAATATCAGAAAAGTGATTGCATTGAGGAAAAGTGAAATTGACTAAAGGCAAAAGGAAATCTCAAGTAATGAAAATTCTTTATATTTTGATAGAACTCAAAAACCTGCACCATTTAAGGTATGTTTCACTTGGGCTGAGGCCGTAGCTCAATGGTGGCATACTTGCCTAGCAAGAGTGAAACTTTAGATTTAGTGCTCAGCATAAAACAAATTACTTCATTAAATGTTAATTATACCTACAAAAAAATTAATAAAATTTACAAAAATTAATAAATATGTCAGGAAAAGCTAATCTGTGGTCACCCAAGATGCGCTGATGTGTCATGACAGCATGAGGTGACCGCTATACTACCGAGGGCATCCTTGTGCCTTGACCTGGGTCTGGACGCTGGCTTTACTCTTCGAAGTTTTGAGAACACTGATGATATGAGCAGATAGCCATCCCACTTTAGACTAACTAACACTTTAAAATTTTAATGTAAGAAATTATAAAAGGTCCTCTCATCAGTTCCTAGATAGAAATTTATAGTCATTGCATCATCAACAGGATGGGATGTAAGGGAATTGTCAGCTGCACCATCCTATTGTGCATGATAATCTCCTAGTGGAAAAGGTTTAACCTGTTACTATGACAGCGTGCTTTGACTGTCGCATTCACAGATAATAAATCATTTCAATTTAATCCATCCAGTTGCTTTGTTATTAAAGATGACAAGGAAGCAACATCAAGCATCACTAGAGAAATCACAGCAATATACATCTGTCACATTACAATACACTGGGATCAGAGATCATTCAGGACTGTCATAATTGGAATTTCAGAAAACCAAATACTGTTTATGTGATAACATCCACAGTATTTCTTTAACTTGTATTTTCAATTTGCTGCCTGTTTACATCTATTCAAATTTGAAGCACTGCATGTCATTAAACACCATGTAAATAAGTTAGGCCTGACTGTGAATGATCAGAAGCTATCTGGGAATCTGCGACATCTGGGGCCAGAAGATTTTATTTTAACAATAACCATATGGTCCTTGAAGCATGGCTTAAGCATTTTGATGGGCATGCTAAGATGCAGCTAAGGAGATAGACTTCACTACAGATGAAATTATCCCCCAGTGAAAGAAAACAGATTAACAGATGTGTCAGTTAGGGATCTTTGGTTGTAATCTACCAAAACTCACTCTGGCTAACATAAGAAAAAAAAAAGAATTTATTATAAGTCGATATAGGGATTTCTGAATGAGTAAAGTTGAGAAAGGACACTAAGGCATCTATGGGTTTTTAGAAGGAGAATTGCTAGAAGTGTGGATTGAAGACTGCTTACCTCTGCTCATTCCTTGTTGGGTCAAGGCTCAGCTCTAGCAATTGCTTCAGAAAGAAACACAGGTGTGGCCTCCTTGTTTGTGTAAGAGCTTCACTGCTGCATGTGGTGTCTCTGAGCACCCACTCAGCATATGACACAGACAAAAATCTGAGGACGTGAAACGGTTGGCTTATGTGTCAATTAGGCCCAAGCTGTTGGGAAAATCTTACCCTATTCCATCACCCAGATGAACAACTTCAAGCTGTTTTGAGATCGCTCTCCACGGGTCTTCAGAAAACATTAAACCCAACTGCTTGGAGCCGTGATCGGTTGATGAGGCCACCCTAAGTGGGCTTCCCTTTCTTACCGGCTTTGGCACTCCTTGTCTTCCGCTCCCCTGAAACCACTACCCAAAACATTTCCTGCCCACTAACTGTTTTACCAAATGCTAGTCTTCAAGGACATCTAAGTGAAAGCAGAATTTATCTATAAGGTTCTGTAGCTGTTAGCGTGAATGAATTACAGATCTACTTTGTCACTTTTTTACCTCCATTCACAATTTAAGTCCTGAGAGACAACTCACAAAACCCTAACTTGTGTCATATGTATACTCTTTGCACAGTGAAGGATAAAACTCTGAAGAATTCCCTAAAGGAGAGGAGGTAATTCCTTTAAAATGTTTTTGTTTGTTTGTTTGTTTTAATTTTAATTCCAAAGAGGAAAAATTGCTATTTTCTAATCTTTGTGTGAGATATTAAAAAGGTGGAAATATTGCAGTAGAGTGAGGTATGTTTAAATTATAACACTAAATTAACACAATTTATATTTACATCTCATTTATTTTACTGTTTAAGATAAAGGGTCCTATGGCAATTAATTAGAACAGCATTGTGAAAGGAAGACAGGCATGTTACAACCTCATATCCCACTCACTGGTTAAAAGATTAGTTAACACTGACGCCAGAAAGAAGCCAAGACTTCAGACAAAAGGAAGTAAGTACATGGCACCTGAATAACACTAATTACAGCTAAATACCCAGGGAAATATAGAGAAAGCTAAATAAACAGATATTCATCAGAAGACTACAAATAGTAAAGACAAAAATGTGGCCTAGTTAGGAACCTTTAAACGAAAGGACCAATGTAACAATGAGTTTACTGATTTGGATTTGTATCCTACCCCGAAAAACAAGAAACTTTTGACCTTATTTGCCCTACACTAGGCAAATACCATAAAAGAAATTGTGCCCCCTCCCTCTTGCCAATCTTTGCAAAGACAATGAAACAAAACCATGTCAAATAGTCCAACACTGCGCACTCACTAAGCAAAGTGTTCCTCCAGCTCCTTTTGCTGTGAGTGCTGTGAATACTATGGTGTGGGATCCATCACCAATCCTGCTCTGCAAATGACCACACAGAGAGACCACCCCTGTACTACATGGAGATAAGCAGATGTAACATCCTTCTCCTCCACCAACACCAAGTGCTTTAATCACTGTGGAGCCAGCCCTACTCGAAAGCCTTGCTCTGCCCTGCCCTGCCCTAGAAGAACATTAGGAAAGAGGCAGCACAAGAAACTCCCAAGCAGATTGGTGAGAGTAGAAGACAGTATTAAGTAGAATAGGAGCCGGAAACAGCTCTGTGCATAAAGTCACAGCTCACCCTAAAGCAGCCCCATGAGAAAGTTATTAAATCAATATAACAAAGATTTGAAAACTGAACCATGGTGTGGAATATGACTCAGGTTTTAAATTGGGCTCCAGGTACCACACAAACAGGACAGGTCAAGATAATTCTGCAGAAGGTTGCAAACTAAGCTGTTAAAGAGAACAGAGCCTACACAAGTAGGCTAAATTATGTTTTCTATACCTAAACAGGTCCTTTCCTGCCAGAATAGAAGACTTAAATAGCAACCAGAGTCTCACAACATGGTACTTCAAAAGTCCACAGTGCAATCCAGAATTTTGTGACATATCAGGAATTCTTCAGTCAAATGAAAAAAAAAATAATCAAAAGATACTAACGCAAGATCATCCAGATGTTAGAATTATCTGACAAAGATTTTAAAGCAATTATTATAAGAATACTCCAACAAAAACTACACTCTTGTAACAAATGGAAAAATAGAAAAGCCCAACAAAGCAACAGAGGAAAAATAAAAATCAAACTAAAAGTTAAATTTAAAAATACAGAATTGAATAAATCTCTAGATGAGCTCAGTAACATAATGAAGAAAGGGAGGGATCAGGAAACCATAAAGACAGATCAGTAGAAATTATTCACTTTGAACAACAAAGAAATTAGATATAAAAACAAAAAAGTCTCAAAAAAATGTGAGACACTGGCAAAAAAGCTATCATTTGTGTCATTAAGTCCCAGAAGGAAAGGAGAAAGAGGGAGGGGCTAAAGGAAATTCAGTTGTATAAGGTATGATGATATTTCAGTCAACAAAACCACATAATACCAGTGCTTCCATAAGAATTATAATTTAACCACCAAACCACAAAGAATTATGGTTGTCTAGTAACATGATAACCATTACAACATCTAGTGCAATGCATTACCACATGTTTGTGGTAATGTTGGTGTCATGTAACCCAGTGTGCTGCCAGCCATATACGGACATAGCATATGCAATTATATACAGTGCATAGTACTGATAGTGACAATAAATGACTATACTTCCAGTGCACATCCAACAAAAACAATGAACTATTTTGACCAAAATAACTAAGAGAGTGCTCCAGACTGAAACACAGCTGCACCAGAAATACTACAGTGTGCAGAAACATAAAGTGATGGCTTAGAGAAGAAACATCTATCTCTTCCACACCACTCCTAGCCACGATCATATCAGAACCAGGAGGGACTCCTTTCTGCAAGGAAAAAGTAAGCAAGAAAACTCCAGTAATCCTCATCACCACTGAGAACACTTGCATTCTTTGTCATGGAGACTCCTATTCATCATGGACTCTGATCCCAGCTGGGGGATCCCAGAGTCCACATATCAGGATACCTGCTAAGTAAGGAGCTGATGTTGTACTCTGCAAGCCTGGCCTCTGCTGGGCCTGCACCACACCTGCTTATGTAAAATTAGAGCCACCGTTACACTTCATGCTATTCTGGGAGTAGAAAGTCATTCCACCCTTCCACTCCTGAGTCAGGATGCCATGTAAAAATCCCACCCCAAAATAGGGCCATCTTTGAGCCTGAGATGTTGATGTCTCCCATACGTTTACACTGAGCTTCTCTTTCTCCTGTGGCCTAACCATGACGGCCATTCCTGGGTCCTTGCTACTGTTTATTACAACTGGCTTCAGAGTTGGAATTATTATCATTTTACCCTATGCAAGGGTCCAAGGTTGCCACTGCTTAATACTTCATCCCCAAAGCCTGAAATTAAAAATAGGTTTTTAAAACATACCTTTAAGACAAAAAAAGAAAGGAAAAAACTAATTATCTATCAAGAATACTATGTTCAGCAAAGCCACCCTTCAGAAATGGAGAAATTAAAGTATTTAAAGACAAACAAAAACTGAGTAAGAGAATCCTATATCCAGAAGCAAAAGAAAGCTAGCTATTATCATGAAATATAAAAAATCATTGCTGAAGTAGACACATGAAATACATAGAAAGCAATCAAAGCACCAAACCACAAGATAAACAATGAGAGGAAGAATATACAACAAATGATATTCAAAACAGCAGAAGCAATTTAAAAACAGAGCAGAAGTCCTTCCATATCTATAACAGCCTTGAACACAAAGACTAAATTCCTGAATTAAAAAGTACAGACTGGCTAAATAGATTTACAAAACAAGACCAGTTGACATGTTGCCTACAAGAAACTCACTTCGCTAATAAAGACATACAGGCTGAACGGAAACGGATGGAAAAAAGCTATTTCATCCAAAAAGAAAACAAAAGTAAACAGGAGCTACTCTTCTTATATCAAAAAAAATAAACCTAACAACAAGAACTATCAAGAGAGTCAGAGACAGTTGCTATATAATGAGTAAGGGATCCATTCAATAAGATGCTATAACAGTTACATATGTGTTTGTACCTAATGCCAGAAAGCCCAGTTTTATAAAATGAACAATTAAATCTAAAAATGCAGATATAGAATCCAACAGAAAAATAATAGTAGACTTCAACACTCCATTTTCATCAGTGGAGAGATAGATCATCCAGATTTAAAAACCAAAGGAGCATCAGTGTTAATTACACCGTCGTATGTATTAAATGGACTTAGATATTTCCAAAACATTCTGTTCAATAGCTACAGAATACACATTCTTTTCTTTAATACACAGAATATTCTCTACAATAAACCATACATTAGACCACAAAAAAATCCTGTACAAATCTAAAAAACCAAAGTCTTACCATTTATCATCTCTAACTACAAGAGAATAAAACAAAAAAAAATACAATGGAAAAAATCTTAGAAGCTACAGAAATTAATAGCAGCTTAAGGGCATGCTACTCAAACAATGGACCATTGAAGAAATAAAAAAGAAAGTTAAAAAATATCTTCAAACAGGGCTGGAGATTTAGCTCAGTGGCACAAGTGCTTTCCTAGCAAGTAAGAGGTCATGAGTTCAATCCTTGGTAACAAAAAGAATTTTTTTCAAACAAATAGAAATACAATATACCAAAGCTATGGGATACAGCAAAAGCAGTAGTTAGAGGAAAGTTGATAGCACTTTGCCTACAATCAGCAAAACTTCTAAACTGGGTATGATGGCACATTTCTGTATCCTAAATTCTATAATCCCTCAAAAGTTCAGGAGGATCACAAATTCAATCTCAACCTGAACAATTTAGCAAGACCCTATCTCAAGACAAAAACTCATTTTAAAAGTGCTAGGGATATAGTTTAGTGCAAAGGCCTAGTACCACAGAACCAAAAAAAAAAAAAAAAAAGATTTCAAATATACAACCTAGTGATGCAAGTCAAAGAACTAGAAAGATAAGGGCAAACCAAATTTTAAATTAGAAGGAAAGAAATGACAAAGATAAGAGCACAAATAAATAAAACAGAAACTAATAACACAATACAGAAGATTAGTGAAATCAAGACTTGATCTTTTAGGAAGATTTTTTTTTAAATCAGCAAACCTTTAGCTTTATTAACAATAAAAGAGAGAAGACCCAAACAAGTTAGAAGTGAAAAGAAAATTTTATAACTGATACCACAAAAACAAAAAGATCATTAGGAACTACTACCAAAAAATTACATACCAACAAATTGGAAAATCTAGAAGAGATAAGTTAATTGCTAGACTCATAGAACCTACTGAAATTAAACCATGCACCCATCAACAATCTAAACAGACCAAAAATGTATAGTGATTTGAATCAATAATAAAATGCCTCCCAGCAAAGAAAAGTCCAGGATCAGATGACTACTGATAAATTTTACCAAACTTTTAAAGGGTAAATACCAATTTTTCTCAAATTATCTCAGAGTCTTAAAAGGGAGAGAAATCTTCCAGACTCATCCCACTATGCCACCATTACCATAATTCTAAAACCAGTACAAGTTACAACATAAAAGAAAACCATAGATCAAAAACTTTGATGAACATAAATGCAAAAATTCTCAGTAAGGTACAAATTAAATCTGACATCACTTCAAAAAAGTTATTTACCATAATTAAACTGAATTTGTCCCAAATATGTAAGGAAGATTCAAAATGCACAAATCAGCAAATCTAATACAACATATTAATGGAATGAAGGTTAAAAAATTATATGATAATATAAATAACTACAAAAATAGCATTTGATAAAATTCAATGTTCTTTCATGATAAAAACCTGAAGTCAAGTATAAAAACATTGTACCTTAACATGGTCAAGACTTTGTATAACAAACCCATTGCCTACAGCATACCAAATAGGGAAAATCTGAAAATATTTCCCCTAAGATCTAAAATAAGCATGTGTGTCTGTTGTCATTATCCTTATTCAATATAAACTGGAAGTTTTAACCAGGGAAATTAGACAAGAGGAAAATAAGTAAAAGGCATCTGGGCCAAAAAGAAAGTAGTCAAATTATCACAGTGCATAGATAATTGGATTCTTTATGTAGAAAAAGGTAGATTCCACCAAAAGGCCATCTGAAATGATAAGTTCAGCAACATTGGAGAAAGGCTAACTACATTATTGAACACAGCAATTAGTAGCATCTTCATACACCAACAGCAAGACTGTTGGCAAAGAAACCATGGAAGCAATTCCTGTCACAATAATTACCAAGATATAACCCTATGAGTCAACTTATTCAAGGACGGAAATGTCCCTATATTCAAATTAAAAATCATGGATGAAAGAAATTAAAGAGGACAAAAACAAGAAAGATCTCCATGTTCATGGATTAGAATATTGTTAAAATGTCCACACTACTCAAAGTAATTTAAAGATTCAACCTAGTCCTCATAGAAACATCCATGGCATTCTTTACTGAACTAGCTCTAGTAGCCATTAAGGAGATAACGTGTAAAATACAAGAGGAATGCAATCAACTTAGTATTGAGTAATCAATCTGATTTTCAAAATGAATGGAATAGCTGAACAGACATTTCTTTTAAAAAACAAATATAAGTGACCACTATATATATGAGAACAGATTCAACATTTCTAATTAGGGAAATGCAAACTAAAAGCACAATGAGCTATTACCCTATGTCTGTTAAATGGCTGTTATCAAAAGAGGACTTGAATTCTTTAATACAAAAACCAACACATTTATAAGGATCATTTACAAAAATTAGCTCAGAATAAGGACATTAGATAACAAGCTGATGAAATCTGAATACTTTCTGTAGTTTACTATATTGCATTATTTTTAATTTTTTAGTTTTAATCATTCCACCACAATCACACATAAGATGTTGACATTAGAGCAAACTGAGAAAAAGATACAAGAGAACTCTGTATTATATTTCTAATTCTTCTGTTACTCTAATTTTTTTCCAAAATACTTTCTCTGGCTTTACATCCTGACAATTCCAGGATCATAATCTCCGGGGATTATCCGTGCCATACATACCTCTGACTCACTAGAGCCAAGAAGTCAGACTCTGCCCTAACTGGGGTAATGTCATGCAAACCTGTGAAAACCATTCACCCTGATCAGACCATGGCCTTACTGTGGCCTTACTGGAAAACTTCTGTTATTTTTAGCTGAATGAATCTTTTTAAAGTTTTTTATTGTATTAGCATGTGTGTGCAGTTCACTCAGTTTGCAGTCATCCTGAGCAGTGGTTACCTATACATACCACAGCTGCTTTCTTTTGTTTAACCTTCTTCCCCTTGTTTTCCTCTCTCCCTCCTCCGATTCCCCTATCCCATTTTTCATTCCTTTGATATTATTAATCTTTGCTCATGATAAAGTCTCTGAATTCGTGCAATTTGTAGTTGGGGAGAATGTGACTTTTAACTGCTGGTTTTGATATCAAGCTATGAGGTACCGCAGAAAGCAGACGGATTCAATTAAAAAATGAAGGATACATGAAAGACGCTACTGCTTTCTTTATCATTTCTTTCTAGTAAATTGGCAAATTTATTGCACCAAATTGAAGGTGTCAGTTAAACTTTGACCTCTTTTATATTGCAATTCAGTCACTCTTCTGACAAAGGTTATAGCAATTAAGGATTCTGTAAGAAATATGTTCGAAATTGTTTTTAATGTTTATTGGGGTCATCAACTGACTCCCATGAGAAAAAGACAAATAGGATGAATATGGCCTACTCTGAGCTCAAAAGAAAGAAAAAACGGCTTCTACAATCCAAAATTCTGGAATCACCCGGGCCAAAATAATTATCTACCTAAATAAATATTTATACTGAGATAGGTTAGGAGGTAGGTGGTTTGGAAGGATGAATGGAAGTTCACACACACACACACACACACACACACACACACACTCCCTGAGGAACTGAAAACTACTAAGGATTCTCTGCCTAAGAAATACAAAATGCTGATATCCACCTCAGGGACACTGCTTGAAATTTCTTCCAGGGGCAGGTCAAATGTAGATAGAGGCCACTAAATAAAGGAAGACTCTAGAAAACAGAGCCTTCTTGCCTATGAGGTCAAAGTCCCAAACAAGGACCCCAGTCACAATATTTCCTAGTATGGTTACTATGCAATGAAAGTCACAAATACATATGACTGAAAGCCTATTAAAATGTAAGGGAAAGTACAAATTAAATTCCAAGCTTGAACCTGAAAAGCTGTGATTTAAACCTTAAATTTCCTGAATACACACAGGGATTTAAACTGGGTAATCCTAGAAGGGCATCCAATCTCATGCCCATTTTATATGAAAAGCACAAAAGCATAGATACGGGGGCTTTCCCCAGATGGCAGTGCATAGGGTGGTGGAAGAGATCTGACAAATAAGTTTATTCCAGGGAGAAGAATTAAGTACTGTTATACATGGCAAGAGAAATCACTGTACTTCCATGTCAGAAAATCTTTACTATCACCAGCCAGTAGACTATGGTTTCTGCTACATACCAGTAAACTGCATTTGCTACTCCTCTTTTTCAAACAAGATTTTCACTGCTTATCCTGCTCTTTCTCAAGTATTTTATATTAAGAAAGTTGAAAGTAAGTAACAGTACTGTATCATGAACACAGTGAGAAGTTATATTTAGACAGGATGAAGGAACAGCGGCTGAGCTATAGACCTGGAATCCTAACGGTACAGACTTTCTGCTGCCCCACACACTTCATACACGTTAGAGAAGCACATGTACTTGATGAGAGCTAAGTTTGGGTGTTGATTTAAAGGATGGATTATAATTAACAACTTCCAACATCGATTTTTCTCATTATGCAATAGCATCACAGTTTGAATATTACCACCCTATTGCTGAATGGGCCTACTCAGTAAAAATAATCTCTTCTCTCTTTCAGGTTATTAGTTCAAAACCAAGGATCACACCAATCAGCCCGTTTCTTCTAGACCTAGACACTCAGGGATGTTGGTGTGTCCTAAATCGTCTCCATAAGTATTTATATGTCATGTTTTGTGAGAAGTGCTTTTACTCCCATTGGACATGAACTGGAGGTCAGCAGGATGGGGCCATGGCGGAGGTATCTCAGTCCTAGACAAGCCCTGAGGTAATGAATCTTGGAGATGTGCGCTTCCTCTTAGTTCTAGTTACACAAGATTTTTAAAATGTTATTTAATTCTGATTTTCCCTTACCTGCAGCTAAATGTACCCTAACTGATGGTCTGTACAGTGTAGTGACACTCTGTATTAGTTAAAAATTTCAGTGCAGCCCGAGGAACAGAAACCTGAATAATAATAGCTTTAAAACATTAGGAGTTTGGCTTTTCTTTTGTTTAAAATTTTTTATTAGTACAATTTTGCCTGACATAATGATAAGATTTGCCATGGAGAACGTGTACCTATACATAATATATTTTAGTTCCCATGCTCCTGCCTTTCCCTCCACACTTCTTTCTTTACCATTTTCAAAAGTGTTTCTTCCATTTTCCCCTCCATTCTCTTTTAAAAATCCCCTTCCATTTCCCCTCCCCCTTCCTTGTTTTCTCTCCCTTTTAAACAGGTTTTTCCTACTTCTCAATATCTATCCTTTATTTTGTTTCTTATTTACCCTTCAGGTTTCTCACATAAGAGAAACAACAAAATAGCCAAAGTTGTGTGTCTGATTTATTTCACTTAAAATTATGATCTTGAGTTGCATCTATTTACCTAAAAATGTTAGAAGTTTATCTTTCTTTGTGGCAGAATACTATTCCATTATATAAATATCACATTTTTTTATGCATTCATCCAATAAGTAAGCTGTTTCCAAGATTTATCTATCATAAATTTTGCAGCTATAAACCTGGGTATGCATATATCACTGTGATATAATGTCTTTAATTCTTTTGGGAAGATACCTAGAAGGGGAATAGATGGGTCAAATTGGACTCTCTAGGTTTTTTTTGTTTGGTTGTTTGTTTGTTTGTTTGTTTTGTTTTTTTGAGGAATCTCCATATTGATTTCCATAGTGGTTGTATCAGTTGACACTCCCACCAACAGTGGAGAAAGGTTTCTTTTTTCCTCATCAGCATGTATTTGTTCATCTCTTGATGATATTCTTTCTGGAGTGAGATGAAATCTCAGTGTTGTCTTAATTTGCATTTCTCAAATGACCAGTGTTGCTGATCTTTTTCTTGTATATTTATTTGTGATTTGTACTTCTGCATCTGAGAAATGTCTAGTCATTTTAGACATCCATTTTTAATTAGGTTTTTAAATTTGTGGTTTTTTTTTTTTTAGTTCATTGAGGAATAAAATTTTTTCCCACTCTGTGGGTTTTGTCTTCATTCTGTTGGTAGTTTTTGAGTTTTTTTGTTTTTGTTTTTTCTTTTTGTGTTTGCTGTGCAAAAGCTTTTTAATTTAATATGATCCCAGTTGTTGGTTCTTTGAATATTTCCAGTGTAATTAGAGATTTTCTTGTAAAGTTTTTGCATGCAGCTAAGTCCTCAAGAATTTTACATATTATATCTTGCAGCAGATTGAGTTTTTGTTTTAATATTTAGATCTTCAACCCATTTTGGTTTTACTTTACTGCATGGTAAGTGGTATGGGTCTAAATTTAACTTTCAGCATGTAGAAAGCCAGTTTTACCAGCACTATTTATTAAAGAGGCTATCTTTCTTCCAGTGAAGGCCCCTATATGAATGATAAGTTGCCTGAGTGTGCTTGGAGCTGTTTCCACATCTTTAATTTTATTCTAGTGATTCTGAAGTCTGTTTCTTTGCTAGTATCTGAGTTGGGTTCATGAACAACAATATAGGAATCCAAGCAGCCAAATTGATAAATTTGGAATTTATTAACTGAGCTCAGGACCACTTGTATACAGACCCCCCTGGTTCAGGGTCCAAACTAGTGGTCCCAAACTGGAAAGTTACAAAGTTTTTAAAAGAGAGAATCACAAAAGACATCCTGAGGGAAACAATTTAGCTCAAATCTCTCATTAATTTTCAGTTGACACCTGTATCCTGCTTCTTTTGTTGAGCAGGTTAATTTATCTCCTGTATATACAGTTCATTCTGCTTTTCTCATGGGACTTGTACCCTGAGTAATTTTCCATTTTTCTGAGTCAAATACAAGGCACCAATTAAATGCAAGGCTCAAGATGGCATTAGTTATGCCAAGCCACAACAGTATCATGCTGTTTGTATCACTGTAGCTTTATAGTATAACTTCAGGGGTTGTGATGCTCCCTGCTTTATATATGTTTCCCAGAATTACCTTTACTATTCTGGGTTCATTTTGGCTCTATACGAATTTTAGAATTGTTTTCTGTAGTTCTGTAAAGAACGATGTTTTATGAGGAATGCTATTTTGATTTGGACTATAATAAATCTCAATACATTTGGAAGTATGGCTATTTTCAGTGTATTGATTCTACCTTTCCAAGAACAGAAGTTATATTTCCATTTTCTGATATCCTCTTTGGTTTCCTTTTTCAGAGCACTGTAATTTTCAATGTGAAGGTTTTCCACTTCCTTCATTAGATTGATACCTACATATTTCTATGTAAAACATCCTGTCATCTGCAAATAATATTTTAACTTCTTCATTTCCTATCCTTATTCTTTTTATTTCTTTCTGCTGTCTAATTGCTCTGGCTAATATTTCCAAAACTATATTGAACAGGAGTGGTGATAATGGATATCCTTGTCTTGTTCCTGATTTTAGAATGAAATGTTTCAAGTATTTTTTTCCATTTAGCATTATATCAATTGCAAGTTTGTCACAGAAGACTTTTATCATATTGAAATGAAGACCATCTATTCCAAATTTCTTATGGGTATTTATCAAGAATGGGTGTTGGACTTTGTCAAATACTATTTGTGTCTATTGAGATAATCAAGTGGTTTTTTATCCTTGGTTCTATTAGCGTAGTATATTACTTTCATTGATTTGTGTATGTTGAACCATCACTGTATCCCTAGGATGAATTCTACTGGGCCATAATGTGCATTTTTTTATGATTTTCTGCATTCTGTTTGCCAGTAACTTATTAAGCATTTTTACATTTATGTTCATTAAACAGATTGATCTGAAGTTCTCTTTTTTGGTTGGGCTTTCTCTGAATTTTCTAACAGGGTAGGACTTGCTTCCAGGAATGACTTTGTCATTCAGCAGCAAATCTGTCAAGGTCATGGCTTTTCTTTGTTGGTAGTTTTTTTTTAAATTATTTCTTCAATTTTATTGATGGATATTTGATTACTAAGAATATTTATATCTTTTAAATTCAGCGTTGATAATTCATATGTATCTAGAAATCTGTCCATTTCTTCTGAATTTTCCTGGAGTACAGTTTCTTGAAGTAGATATTGATCATCTTCTGAATGTCTGCAGGATCCACTGTAATTTTGCCCCTTTCATTTCTAATTGCATGGATATGAGTCTTTTCTTTCCTTATTTTGATAAGGTTGTCTAGGTGTTTGTCTTTCTTATTTAATCTCTCAAACAACTAACTCTTCATTTCATTGATTCTTTGCATTTTTACCTCAATTCCATTAAATTCTGCTCTGGTCTTTATAATTTTCTTCCTCATTCAAGCTTTGGGTTTAATTTGCTCTTCTTTTTCTAGAAGCTTGAGGTTCAACTTTAGGATATTTGACCTAGCTCTGTTCCCTGATGTAAGAATTCACCACTGTAAACTTCCCTCATAGGACTCATTGTATTCCATAAATTCCAGCATGTCATATTGAGACCATCTTTTAAGTATAGAGATCTCTAATTTCTTCATTAATTTCATCTGTGTCTATTGGTTTTTCAAGCAGGTATTATTTAATTTCTGTATGTTTGTGCAGTTTTCCTGGTTTTTTTTTTTTTGCTCTTGCTTTCCAATTTCATTGCATTATGATCCAAAAATATGTGTGAGAGAATTTCAGTTCCTTTGCACTTATTTGAGCCTCATCTATGAGCTAGTATGTGACCTATTTTGGACAAAGCACCATGTGCTGCTGAGAAGAATGTGTATTCTGTTGTGGGATGGAGCACTCTGTGTGCATATATATATATATATATATATATATATATATATATAGAGAGAGAGAGAGAGAGAGAGAGAGAGAGAGAGAGTCTATTTGTTCAGAGATTTGGTTAAACTCAGATTCTTCTTTTTTTTTTTTTACCAGTAGATTTATTTGTGGCAGTGGGGTAATGAAGTCCCCCATTATAATAGTGTCAGTGTTTATCTGATTTTCCATATCTGTTAGTGTTTGTTTTGTGAAGTCAAGTACATCTGTATTTGTTGCACACGTATTTATGATTGCTATCTCTTCCTGTTTGACTGTTCCCTTAGCAAGTATGTAGCTACCTTTGTTGTCTTTTATGATCAGTCTTGGCTTGAAATCCACTGTCTGAAATTAGAATAGCTATTTCTTCTTTTATCTGGATTCCTGTTGCATGAAGTATTTTTTTTTCATAATTTGACTTTTGATCTATGAATGTCTTTCTGAGTTAAATGTGTTTCTTGTATACAGCACATTGTTGCTTCATATTCCTTGATCCATTCTGCCAATCTGTTTCTTTTGATTGGTTAATTGAGACCATTGACATTGATGCTCATAAATAATAGGTATTGACTTATCCTTGTCATTATATTATTTTTCTGTTTTTTCTTTCCCTTCTATTTAATTGCTTTCCTTGCCCTCCCCCATCTACTTAATTGCTCACCTTGCCTGATGAATTCATTCTGTTGGGATCCTTGGAATTATTGTCTCCATTTTCCTTTTCTAGGATATCATGCAGAACTTTTAAGAATGTAAATTTGTTGGATATGAATTTCTTCCTGTGTTCTTTGTCATGGGAGTATCATGTATCTCCATAAATTTTAAAAAATAATTTTGTGGATCACATTAATCTGGGATAAAGTTGTTTTCTTAAGGCTTCAAATATTTCACTCCAAACTCCCTTTGACTTTAGGGGCTTATGTTGAGAAGCTTGCTGTAATTTTGACCAGTTTTTCTTTATAGGTAATTTGTTTCTTTTATCTAACAGCTTTTCAGATTCCCTTCTTGTGTTGAACTTCTGGAATGTTGACTATTATATGCCTTGTGGTGTTTGTTTGTTTTTCCTGATTGTGGCCATTGCTGTTTTGTATGCCTTACATATCTTTATGTCAAATTTTTTTCCATTCTTGGAACATTTTCTGCTATTACTTCTAACAGGTTTTTATTACTTTTTGTGAGATCTGCTTTTTCATTGATTCCAACTAATAATTTATTAGTCTTCTTTGCATCATCTAGCAGCTATTGGATTGATTTTTATGGTCCCTTGCTATGTTTAAGAAATCTTTCATTTAATAACCACCAACAACCCTCTCTTCTAGATGTGATATTCTATCTTCATATTTGTATACTTTCAATAGAATTTTTAATCTTTTGGATTTCTTTTTGATTCTATTTTATGTAATTTAGTTTTTCTTAATGTTAGGCACTCATGGTTCCCATATCTCTCTTCCATTATTTTTTATTTGTATCTACTTTACTTTCACCCACCATTTCCTTCATTATAGCCATTTTCTATTTAATTATCTGTGTAATTTTTTTTTTTACTTTCAATTGTCAGGAGTCTTTTTCATCATCTTTGTTACTTGTGCTACTACCATTTCAGAAAATTCAGTTTGATGGCTTTTGATTTATGCTTCCTACATTTGCTTTGGGGCAATTGGGGGTTTTGAGGGCACATTTTTCTTCCATGTTTTCTCTTTTTTGTGGCTTGTTCATTTTTTCCCATGTTGAGACTTGTGCTTATGGTGGGTAGCTTTATTACTAGTATGGAGATAAAACCTTCTTAGATAATGACCTTCTTAGATAATGACTACTTTTCAGAGATGTAGGAATAGTTGGCTTCTGGGCTTTGAGTCTGTACCAGTATCCTACCTCTTCTGATTATTAGGGATGAAAATTTGACCTAGTATCCAGTTCTTTAGTACTGCACTGTATTATTATTATTATTATTATATTTTATTATTGAGACAGGACCTTGTTTTGCAGTTTACACAGTACTTGAACTTGCTATGTAGCTCAGGCTGACCAAAAACTTATAGCAGTCCTCCTGCCTCAGCCTCCTGAGTGCTGGTATTATGGATATGTGCCAATACACCTGGCTTGTAGTATTGTTTATGACTTCCTTGGCATAGTAGGATGATCAATTGATCACAATAGCTATGTTAGTTTGGTTAAAGTAATATCAGCAATAGCAATAACATCAACCACAAATTGGATAAATGATGAACTATAATAACTAATACTTTGCCATCTTTAAACTTAAGTGTAAGATCAATAGGTATATTACAAAATCTAAGACAAATCAGAAAATTATACATAGTAAACATCTAGTCAGTGGCCAGGGGTATAGCTGTTCAACTGGAGCATCACACCAGAAGAGGTATGGGGCCTTGGTTTTGAGGCTCTCTTTGAGGTAGGATAAAAGAAGTAAAGCTATGTTGAAAGGAAACGGAATAAAAAAATTTTAATTGCAATTCAAAGAAAAACTGCAGATTCATAACAACCCCAGATGCTTTTTTTTTCTTCTCTAAAAACTTTTCAGATGAAAATGGATCCCTTTTACTTGCAAATGGTCTTTTTTCACCCAAGAAGGGCACCCCTTTAGCATTTCCTCTAGGATTAGCTCTCCTCACTCAAGCTAAGTGAGACTCTTCTAACCCTAACTTCCATGACTCTACGCATCCTGAGTGGTCATCCCATCTTTCTCGCATCCATCTCCATCTCACATGGACCCACGGCCACAGCTTTCACACTAAGTCATGTTTTATTATCCTATTTGGTTGCTGATCCCTTGCATTCTATTAGTTACTCTTTTTGCTGTGGGACTCTGGGCAGTATTTCCTAAAATTGTTTTCATGCTGTTCTACATAACAACTATCTTAGTTCTCTCCGCCCTCAGCTGTTTAGTTAAACATGAGACCCCTCTGGGTCTGGGCTCTTGTCTCACTTACAGCGACACAGCACAGCCCTCCCCACTCCTAGTCGAAAATTTCCCAAACATGATACACATGTCAGGTATTTCATTTTTCATCATATGTTTTTGTCCTGGGTCAAGGACAAGTCCTACCTACACTTTTTATCTTTACCTTTCAGATGGAGAAATAATTGCCTCTTAAAACTTCACCCTTCCCAATTCCATGCTAATTTTTCAGATTCTTCTTCACCATGGCCCTGATGGAATGACACATTCAGATCAAGGGCACTTTTCATCTACCTTGCCTGGGTCCTTTAATTATGATAGTGGCCTGCCTCCTCATAGCACCTTATGTTTTTATTTCTCCAATCTAGGATGTGAGCATTCACCAGTGATACACTCCTTGTCCTGGCTGAAACATTTGGTACCAACTCTTACATGGGGATCAACTGTCATCCCATCAACTCCCTAAAGCCCAACACAACATCCCCATCCAGCAGGAAGTAGCAAGAGAGAGTCTTTGCCCTTTCTTAATAATAGAAAGATGGGAATGAAAAAGTTCTGCCCAGAATAAATTACATGACATTATGGTAGTGGCTTTACATGGTGGAGAGCAAAATCAGAAATGCTTACCCTGATGGTCACTTCCTCCTTTTTCCCCTCCAACCGATTATAACTTCCTCCTTCTTTTCTGTGTGCATGTGAAGAAAATTCTAATCAGCTTCTCACACATCATAAATGCCCACTCCAAGCACCATGTTTGGTCAAAGGTCACATGTGCCTCCACCCCCATATCTGGTTGAGGGAGACAGCCCAGCCACCATGGGCTGTGTGCTCCTTCCACAGCCTTAACAAACGCATGCTTTTCTTTTTTTTACATTTTGCTCCTCTATTGCGACAGAAAACCTTATCAACATCTAGCACCAGTCCCAGGTTATCTGGGCTTACATGGAGGGAGGTGGCGCTCCAATCATGTGTGAGTCTTTGCCTGGTACACTTGAACTATAGCAGTGTTCATTCACGCACACTGCCTCCACCCTGGATGCATTGGAGTTTCCACACCCTGCATTCTGCCATAGTCCTGGGCATAGTTTCTGCCAGGCTTAATAGATTAATCCTTTGTCTAGTTGGCAGAAGTGGTTAAGATTCTATTTTTCCCAGTATTCCAGACACCCCTGAGATACTACCCCATGTCCTGTACCCTCATTGCACTTGCCAAAGTTTCCCCATAGTAGTCTTGGGCACCACTGGATCTCTTCTGTTTGTCCCAAGGTGAGAAGAGCCTCAACTTGGAACTGGGAGCCAGCCCCATGAACACAGGAATATATAATGGGTGACCAGTATTTGCCCCCAACAAACAAGAATCTATGAAAATGTTATGGGCTGGCTCTGAAAGTCCTCAACCCGGTTCCTCGAGAAATTTATCCTATCTTTTAATGCTGAACCTTCAACATAAGTGTGCAGGTTCCCAGATTCACATCACAGAAAAAGGAATTCCTAGGATAGGTCTGTGAGAGGTATAAGAAAGATTTATTAGAGTCAGCTATAGCACTCACTCAAGAGTGGAGTGTGGGTGCTCAAAGAAATGAGACACAAAACAGTAGGGAACTGGGATCGTTTTTATGATTTGAAAAGTGGAAATCTGTGGAATTTAATATCGAGAGTCTTAGTCTTAGAGGATGGAAGAGGATGACCCATCATGACCTTGACTGCCATTGGAGATTTGAGGAAGACCAGGTAGGGGCCACTTCACTTTGGTTGCAGTCCTGTTGAGTGATTTGAGCAATAAATGCTGGACCATTATCTGACTGGACACTCTGAGGTAGAGCAACCCTTGGAGTGATTTCTTGTAACAGGACCTTAGTAACTACATCAGCAGTCTCCCTGGTCGTGGGAAAGGCTTCTATCCATCCTTAATGGGGACTGTGGATCCCAAGCTCCATCAATCTTCAGTAGCAAGTGTAAGTAGATCAGCAGTGATGAAGCTGGTGGTGATGAGATCTCCTGTGAGGGCAAAGAGTTAGAGGATGGCTACCCGCTCTGTGGCAGCTAGGACAGTCGCTCTTCCAATGGCCCGTGAGATTGTAGAGGGGACAGGGCCCCAAAGAAACTCATGGGTTGGGGCTTTCTCTTGCCCGATGTCCTTCCTTGTCATACTTGAAGCATGGTCCAGGAGGGGCATGGGCAGTTCCACCTTGTTTGGGTTGACTTGGCTTAGGAGGCCTAAGTGCCACTGCTAAAAGATCAGATTGCTTTTGCCTCCTTTTGAGTTTTATCTCTATTTTTGAAAACATAAAAAGCCATATTAATAAGTCCTCCTGGGGGGTTTGAAGACCAAGTTTAACCTTTTGTCTTGGGATCTGGCCCACAGTGGGATGTATCTGTCTCCTCCAAGGTCACAAGATATCTGATCCTTCGTGCTGGCTGTTTTGAGGTCCTATCCCTGTCTGACTACCTATAATATTTTTAACTGACTCAGCTGCCTATAACATTTCCCCTCTGAAGAAGTAACCCAAGAAGTACCTGCCATGAGGGGAAATGGGTGATGACTGATCTGGCTTCTTTAGCCTGAAAGGGATTGAAGTCATTGGACAGCAGTCAGGGATACTCCATAGAGCTTTTAACTAGTGGCCTTCAGTAGACAGCAGGCATTTTCATCTTGAGTAGGTGTACAGCTTTAAGTCTAAAGGAGACAAAAGCAAAAAATCAATTAAGTATGCAGGAGCCAAATAATAGAATCAACAGTATAATTATGAGTACAGTTTTAGTAATGGATTCCTATAAGGAGGATAAGGATAAGGTTCAGGGAATTTCAGAAACTGACATGTCATTCATTTGTCATATGCACATTTAGTTTTTACAATTGTATAAGTACCTCCTGTGCTGTTAGAATGTCTAATGCCATCTGATTTTGGAGGATGGCCTGTTTTATTAATTTCACCTTTTTTATTTAGGAGACAGATCAGCTGCAGTGTCATTTAAGGCCTGTTGAGTATAGTTAATTATGGCCTCAATATGACTCTTATAACATTCTTCTGGAAAAGATCTGATGGATCCCAGTAAAAGGAACCTAAAAAGAAGTTAGCATAAATTCTTTTATTAAAATAAATTTGTTATTGTTTTCATCCATATGATGCCTTGGAGTTTGGCACCTTCTAGGCAAGAACAAACTTTAATCAAAGCATGTGTAATCAAATTATATATACAAAGACATGTATAAGCAAAACATGAGAAGTAGGGCTGACAATTAAGTTTAGAAACTGTTTCTAAATTCTAGGAATTGTAACCCATTGGCTCTTAGGTCATTTTGTGGAAGACAGCAAAAGCAACAAGGAAGGGGGAAAGCAAGACTCTTTCTGTCCCTTATACTTTATGCAGGCCACCTGCCCTAGGGCAGGCATAGCAGTCAAACCCTTAATCCTAGCCAGAACTATGCCAAACAAATCAGTGTACTGATTTATTAATCATTCACCCTTAATCCTAACATCACACACTCTCCTCTAGATTCAGTCACCTCCCAAAAAGCCTCATGACTGCATAAGGCTTTGAGGGGACATCTAGACACAAGCCATAACAGAAAGAAAGCTTCTATCTGAGGGAGACAGAAGAGGGACCAGAAAGTTGGTTGCCCACCTACCTACTTCTTAGCAATATTTTACTGAGTAAAGCCACTAGGGGAGGTGGGTTCAAGGTAGAACAAAACTCTAGTAAACTAATAAGAATGCAAATATAGCTGTTTATGATATAGAGGAAAGAAACTCCCAATCTATTAGATGTCCAGTTCAAGTTTGTGCTCTCTAAAATTGAAGAATGAATTTTAGGAACAAAGGATGTTAAGAACAAAATAGATTTATTAAGAGAAAGGAAGCTTCTGTTTGAGAGACGGAGAAGAGGTTCTGAGTGAGTTGCCAAAGATTGTCTTTTCTAGGGACATTTATAGAGTAAAACAAAGTGAGGCAGGTGTAAGGTGGGGAAAACACAGGAACATCAGCATGAGGTGGGACAGAACTATGGTCAACCAATAAGATTAATTGCTTAGGTAAAATTGATTACATTGGGGACAAATGGGGAAGCAAGCCCCATAGCCAGGGAGCATGCTTAAAGAGCAGTGACTCTTCCTGTAAGGGGCTGGTAACTCCTGGTTTCCTCAGGGTGATAGAGACCTATTTAGAATATCAGTCCTTAAGATGTGGGTGTATTTGTTTGATCTTTTGTCTTGAAATCTGGCCTGCAGTGGGAGGTGTCTGTCTCCTCCAAAATTGCAAGATGTCCGGTCTTCTGCACTGGTTCCTTGGAGGGCCTAGCCCTGTCTGATTGCCTATAATTTTTTTTTTTTTTGTCTTTTTGAGATTGAGTCTCTCAATGCAATTCAGGCTGGCCTTGAGCTCACTTTGTAGCCTAGGCTGGTCTCGAACTCTCAATGATCCTCCTGCCTCAGCCTCCCGAGTGCTGGGATTACAGGCATGAGCCACCACGCCCGGCTGCCTATAATATTTCTATCTAACTCAGTTGCCTGTGACATTTAGGTAATATTGATCCACATGATGGGTATGAGGTGGTACAACACTAGTCAACCAATAAGATTACAACAAGTATATAGTTGCCTAGATAGTGTTATTTAAATAGATATCAAATTGGCAAGCAAGTCATGCGCAAGCACTTAACCTAGGCTGAACAAGGATTTTCCAGGAAGGAATGGGCTAAGGAGGTTTTGGTCCCCCACCCAAGGTGATTGGTGCTTATTTTATATTAATCACTGTTGTTTATCCCTAGGGGAAGTATGTGAGTGTAGTCAGTCCTCTTTTTCCTGAAGCCTGGACTTCAGTGAAAAAAAAAAGAGGGTAGGAACAGAGATAAAAGTAAATGCCACACCTAGTAAATACAGACTTCACTATCATAGGAAGCTACAATAGAAAAACATCTTCGTGCCGTCACTGTGTCCTTTTATGCTGCCTAAGTCTTGAGCACACCCGCAACAACTTCTCTATCTGGGCCCTGGGAGGCAGCGTTGGGGTGCCAGACATGCTGATGTCAAGTCTAGGGCATCCCATTAAAACTCTGCTGGAGTTCTCAAGAGAACCCCACCTGTAGGGTTTGGGGAACCATTCTGTGATGGTGTCCAGGATCTTGTAGTTAACAGGTCATGTCTACTTCCCCAGCCAGATTTGGCCATACTCTAATGTCCTATCTCAAAGATTTCAGCATTTAAAGGCCAAATACCCCTGGTTTCAGGTGCCATCCATCAAATCTATCTAGGTGCTTTGTCACTGCAGGCAGGGCAACATCTTAGGCTTTTGTTATTTTATTTTGTACCTCCTTTAGTGCAAGAGAAATACGCATAACTATAGGGTGCTGTTGGCAGCTAAATGGAGGGAATGGAGTAACTCTTTCCATTTTCTTGTTTCTAATTAATTGTACTAGCAGGGGAAGGAGCTGGGGATAAGCTCAAGGAAGTCCAGGGTGCCAAGTATGGACTTAAGGTGGACCAGTGTTAGCTTTGTGTGTCACGTGAATGTCTCAGCTGGCATGGGATAAGCTACAGTCTCCCAGTGAAGACTGGCGTGTGCCTGACTATATGATCTTTTTGCTTTCATAATGGAACTAACATCATTGTTTCTCTTGGTTCTCTAGCATAACAACTGAAAACCTGGGGTCTCTTTAGCTTCCATAGTTGAAGAAACCAATACCTTACATGGGATAATTAGAGCTTATGAACACACAGTCACAATGAAAATGGATATTTTCTTAAATCTGGGCAGTATATTTGGCAATATAACCTCCTTGATCTGAATTTTCCAGTTAATTTTATCAGCTATGAAAAATGTTAGAATTACTTAGACCCCTTTATCAACAAAAATGAAGCAGTTGCTAATACATAGAGAAAATTGACTACTTTGCCAAGAAAGGCCCAGCTGTCTGTCCACAGCCAGCCTTGGCAAAGAACTTGTGTGATGGCATGGGATGGCATGCCATTTGTCCTTAGTGTCTCCACAGCTGGCAGCCATTCCACATAAGCTTTGCTGAGAGGTAGTGATCTAATCTGACATCCCATTTATTTCATTTTCATCTTCTCAACACAACTCTAGCTTCCTTCTGCTTCAGTATGTTGGCATTTGCAATTGGTACAGTATGCCCCATTTTGTTGGCTATTTTGGTCTTGGCATAAACAAAACTATAAATCTTTACAGTTTGACTATTGTGTATTTATCTATTGTGTAGTCATTATAAATATTTCACCAGATTGATTTATTTTCATCATTTATATATCCTCCAATTGCCTTTTCCCATCCCCTACAGTCAATCTTTCATATTTTAATCTAATAACACTTCATAGTTAATCACAATTTATAAACCTAATCTGTAATTACTCTTCAAGCCTGTATGTTCCACAAATAAAAGAAGGTGTATACTTTCAAGATGGAAGATCTGAAAATTGAAACAGTCTAATAAATAGATTTCACCTCCAACATCAAGAAAAGATAATAGTGTTACAGGTAGCTGAGTTAGTTAGAAATATTATCAGCAGTCAGACAGGGCTGGGCCCTCAGAAGAACCAGAGCAGAAGTTCAGATACCTTGCAACATTGGAAGAGACAATCACCTCCTGCTGTGGTCAAATCTTAAAACAAAAGGCAAAGCAAATACAACCACATCCCAAGGATGGACAGTCCAAATACTTCTCTATTACCCTGAGGAAGTCAGGAGTCAGCATCCCACCCTCCTACAAGAAGAGTCACTGCTGTTAAGCCTGCCCACTTACTATGTGACTCGCTCCCCAATTTGCTCCTAATTTAATCAATTTTACCTGAGCAATTAATCTTATTGGTTGACCACAGTTCTGTCCTGCCTTCTGCCCACCTTGAGAGTTCCCATTTTTCCCCACCTTTGACCCATCTAACTCATGATTTTACAGAGTCCCTGGCAACGCACTCTGGACCCCTTCTTGTCTCTCAGACAGAAGCTTTCTTTCTCTCAATAAACATAGTCCACTCTTAACTTCCATTGCTCCTAAAATTCATTCTTTGATTTTAGAGAACATGAACTCATAGCAGACATATAGTAAGTCGGGAGTTTCATTCCCCTATATCAGTAGCTGACTATTGTTGTAACCTAACTCAAGCGCCGCCATTCTGTTCTGTCTGCGCCGTGGTCTTTGTCCTAAACTGCAGCCATTGTCCCAAATCGCACTTTGTGCTTCTTGTGACTTCAGTAATTGTGTTCTTGCCATAATGCCTGCCGCCAGCATGGTGTATTCCTGGAATACACTAACCACAAACTTCTGTACTCTGACCCTAGGCAAACAACAGGATGTCCTGTTTCCTCAGAAATGCACAGGTGTGCTGATGAGCTAATTTTTTTCCCCTAAAATAAGCCTGTCTCTCGGGACAACTTGCCCTTTGCTCCCCCACACCTTTGCGGTTTTTCCCTTTATAAACCACCCCAAATCTTAGCCTCCTTACACAGCAGTGTAAATTCCACCTGCACTCTGTGTCGCTGGATACCAGCCTAAATAAAATGTGCTCTCTTCTTTTCCTTCCAAGATGTCTTGGCCTTTTTACTCTTTTTGCCTTTTTTATTTACAATTTTCATTTTATTTTGGGGTGCAGCCTTTTGGGGTACAGCAACTATACTGTTATATTGAGTAGGATTAATGTTTTCCAAGGGTTCAGAGACAAAAGAAGTAAAAATATACATTCATGTATTTGAAGATAAGCTAAGATCTTCCCAGATAGTAATAACAAAAAAGCATAGAATATATGATTTAATCAACTTATTTCTTCATAACATAAACAAAGTTATCCAGTGTCTAAGTATCCTTTTTAACATCAGTTTTGAGGATTAAAATTAAGAACAATATCATAATACCATCACAAATAAATTAGGTGCTTTCTCTCATTAAAATCAACTTAATTTCAGCTGTTTCAAGGAGTCCTAGTGATATAGGGGAATGAAACTCCCTATGCTATGAGTTCATGCTTTCTAAAATCAAAGAATGAATTTTAGGAAAAATAGATGTTAAAAGCAGAATATATTTATTGAGAGAAAGAAAGCTTCTGTCTGGAAGAGAGACAGAAGGGGTCCCAAGTGGGTTGCCAAAGACTCTGTCTTTTCTAGGGGCTTTTATAGAGCAAAACCACCAGGTGAGGCAGGTCCAAGATGGGGAAAACATGGAAACTTACAAGGCAGATGACATGAAATGGAACAGAACTATGGTCAACCAATAAGATGAATTGTTCAGGTAAAACTGACCAAATCAGAGGCCAATGGGGAAGCAAACTTTGTAGCAAGCAGGCATGCTTAGAGAGCAGTGACTCTTCCTGCAGGAGGCTGTGATGGTGACTCCTGGCTTCCTCAAGATGATCATACCTATTTAGAATATCAATTCATGATATTTATACTTAGGGTGTGGTTACATTTATTTTACCTTTTGTCTTGAGGACTGGCCCACAGCTGAGGTGTCTGTCTCCTCCAAGATTGCAAGGTCTGGTCTTCTGCATGGATTCCTTTGAGAGCCCAATCCTGTCTGACTGCCTATATTTCTAACTAACTCAACTGCCTTTAACACTAGATTGGCAAGACAACCTTGAATCCCAAATAATTGTTGTCATACTAAAATTTCCTTAGCAAATACCCCATGTATATAATCCCACAAATCCAAAATATAAATTAAATATGGCTTTGTAGCCTACTTAAATCCCTTGTTTTGCATTCAATAGGAAATAAGGAAAAATTCATTAGATCTGTGCAATTGTCTTTATGAAACGAGAAATAAGCTGACCTTAGATAATTCTTTTTATATACTAGAATGTTCACAGAAATTTATTTTAGCTTTATTTTTCCTTCTAAAAAATTTAAAATGCCATTTCAACCTGATATCATTACTTCAATTCAATTCATTACTAATATCATTACTTCAATTCATTCTATTTCTATAGTTTGTTCATTGTTTACCATATGCCAGATGAGAACACAAATAGAATATGATGCTTATCCTTAAAATCTTAACCTTTTCAACCTACTACTACAAACTAGTCACAGAAAATACATGTACTTTTAAGAGCCTCTTTTCTTCTTAAAAACCTTAAATATAAATATAGTATAAATATATTCTCCCCATTAATGGGAAAACTTAGTAGTCCATATAATCCATATTCATTATGTATTTTCCTATCTCATTATTCTCTAGGAAAACAATGACTATGTTTTCTTTAGTAAGACTTTAAATTTAGTCTACAATCTTGGAAGACACTATCCTTAATAGTTTCTTTTGAACTCCAATCACATTTTCCTTCATTCTTTGTCTCAAAATTACTGCATGGCATACACCATATGTCTTTTCTTTAGCATCACCTATTTTTAAATAATATAGCACTTTATATGTAAGGTATATAGTACACTTTAATTTTCTCCACTTATTACCTGTTTTGATGTTGTATTTCTGCTTGTTTTTATAAGCTCCAAATCAATTTTTACTTTAACAATAGCATTATAGTTGTTTTTAACATAATTTTATCATTTTCTGTGCCCTTTATTCCTTTGTTTAGATTCAGATTTCTGTCTGGTATCATTCCCTTTCTGCACAAAGGACTTTCTTGAACATTTCCTATAATGCTGAATTTATTATGAATTATATTTAAGAATTTGATTATTCTTATGAATTACTTCACACTGTACAAATTTGAGGGTTTTTTAAATTAATTTTATTGGTACACTTTAGATATATACAATGATCACATTCACCATAAGGAATTTGTGCCTATACACAATATATCTGGATCCTTCTTTTTCTCCAAGCCCTTCCTTTCCCTTCAATGGAAATATAGATATATTTTTTAAGTGTTTTAAAGACCCTGCACTACTTTATTCTATCCTATATTTTTCCTAACAGTAAACCTGCTATCATTCTTGTTCACCCACTTTTTTTTTTTGGTACCGAGGATGGAACTCATGACCTCATGTTTGTCAGGTAAGTGCTTATGCTGCTGAGCTAAATCCCCAGCCCATGTTCACCCACTTTTAAAGTGTCTCTTCCACTGTAGCAGTGCTTAAGATTGTTCTCTATTCATTTGCTAAGCAATTTGATTATGGTGGGAGTGTATCACTTTCCCCATGTTTCTTTTGAGTAAGGTCAGCTGATCTAGAGTCTATATATTAATCATTTTCATCAAATACAGGAAAATTGTGTTCCTTATTTCTTCAAAAATTTTTATACATATCCTTTTTATCCTCACCTCTGAGACTCCAATTATACATTTGTTAGGCTATTTGAAGTTGCCCCACAACTCATTCTGATTAAATTTGTTTTGTTTCTATTACCAAGTCTTCAAGTTTACAGGTATTTTATTTCCAGGTGTTTAATTTTCTCTTCATTTGATCCAGTGTACTGTTCATCATAGATAAGTTTTAGATCTTTTAAAATGTCTTCCATCTCTATCTTTTTTACATTTCAATTTTTATATTTATATTTTCCTCAACATTCTATACCTGCAAAGTATATTTATAATAGCCTCTTTGATGTCTTTCCTACTCTTCCTAAAATCTACTCCAAGCTTGTTTCTTTTTTATTGATTTTCCTCTTTCATGGAAAGTATTTCCCAGTGCTGAGCTGTAGCCCTGGCTCCGTGTGTGTGTGTGTGTGTGTGTGTGTGTGTGTGTGTGTATTTTTAAGGTCTTACTAAATTGATAAAACTGGTCTTGAAATTGTGTTCATTTTCCTTTGGTCTCCCAGAGTGCTGGGATTATAGGTGTGTACCACCGCACCAAGCTATAGTCTTTTATTAGCAGATGCTGGACTTTATGTCTTTGGATCTCGGGGTTTTATTTCTTTTAATGTTTTGACTTTATTCTGGAATGCAATTTGATATCTTCCAACCTTGTTTTTAAGCCTTGCTAAACTGGCTAAGAGTTTACTCTAGACCTACTTTGATACTACTTTTCCAAGTATGCTTACCAATATTTTGCATGCTGCAAGATTTCTCCACTCAGACTATTAGGAATATCAATAATTACAGCATGTGCAAGGTCCTGAAGTTGTTTTCATCTGAGTAGTATCATTACACACACACACACACACACACACACACACACACATCAATCTAGGTTCCTGTGAAAGCTTGAGAGGAATTTGGACCACTTACTTTTGCCATAATTTTATGATTAGCTCCAAATATTTTTAAACTTCCAACTTAACTTGTTTCTTTATATTTCAAATGCTTATCTTTTAAATAACATATAGTTAACAGAAAAGCCAGAATAAAAAAAATAGACAACTTGGTTTCTGGGCCCACACAGTTTATTTCCAAATTCTTTATGTCTCACTTTCAACATTTGCAGATCTTGGAGTTAAATTTTTTGTTATTGGCAATCAGTCATACTCAAACTAGCTTATGTTTTCATATGTTTGCTGATATTTGACAATGAGGTTATTACTTGATTACACTACTGTAGGAGACCACAGTCCTGTGGGCCTCAGTACATGTAGTGTTCCTTAGAAGAGGATTTGCTGCTCTTTCTGCTGCTATCTTAGCCATGACAAAAATGCAAATATACATTGTGTAATGCTCAGATCAAAAGATTAGTACATCCATTGTCTCAAGCATTTATCATTTTTGTATGCTAAAAGCATTCAAAATCCTATCTATTATTTTGAAATAAATAAACATTTTCAACTTTGGTTATCGTACTGTACTATACAGAATGTTATGAGTCATTCCTCTCTAACTACCAGGTAGGTAAAGGTTGACTGAAGGAAAATTGTTTTCATTATCTTGATTGTACTGATGATTTCATATATGTTTTCATATATTAAATTGTTCATTTGACACATGAAATGTATTGTATTCCTATTATATTTCAAAGCTGTTTATTTTAAAGCTGTATTTTTTTAAATAAGCATATCTTGCTACAAAATGTTTCCTCTGCTCTATGCTTTCCATTTCTCTTTGGTTTTGGAAGACTTGAGACAAAACATGTGATCCTGCTGTATCATGGCTGGAACCTCGCCACTGTCTAGGAGATATTTGAAACACTCGGAGCACAACTCATGACCAAGCTTCACCTTGCAGATGTAGGAAGAGACTAATGGTGTGGAGCAACAGTATTTGGAGTAACCTGGATTGACTCAAAAGTTGCTTTGCTGAGATCACCTGGTCAATTTGCAATGCCCCTGCTGCAACTATTGAAGTGTGGCCTCATTGGTTCACATCATCCTCTGGGTTCCCAATTCATCCCAACCTCCAAAAAAAGATTGTAGGAATCTCAAATATGATTTTCTCCACTAGATATATGAAAGTTTAAAATCAAAACTTCATAAAATCATCACCTGATGTTTTCATGCTCTATAGCTCCCTTGATTGAAAGTGAAAGTATGAAAATAAAATCAGGTCTACATTTTGTTCTAAATTGCAACGTATTTCCAGAAAGACAAAAGACATGTCAGTCTGACACCTGAAAGAGTGGGAGGAATGGGCAGAAGAGAAAGGCTTGTCCAGCTTTAGATTAGCAGTCAAGCCGCTGACCAACAAGAGTTCTGGGCCTCCTTTGTACAAGTGGCAAGAGATCAGGATGTGATGAGTTTGGAGACATTTTTCAGTAAAAGAAAAATATCGGGGCCAATTATAATGAAAGAACACGTCTATTAAACAGTAAATTTATAGGTATGTCACAATCAGTTAGAAGTCTCTGACCTAGTTTCTGTTCTGCTGTTTCTGCTGAATTCAACTGAGCTAGACAGTGTCTGAAGCCCAGCTGTACATCTCTGATGAGCACTGAGTCAGAGTAACTGCCTATGCCTGAAGGCACCCTGGGTTAATTCAAGGATCCCTCCCTAGAATGTTCCTACTTATGGCAATGCCTTTCGCTATGCTCTCTCTAAAGGCCGATTCCCTGGAACTTTTCTATATTATGGTAATGCTCTTAGCTACACTTGCTCTGGAAGGGTTCCCTTCCCTTGTTCCTGGAGTGTTTCTAGGTTATGATAAACAATTCCTTTGTTTCAACAAATTTGTTAAGACTAGCCTGCCTGTCAATATATGTAACTCAATGTTTGTAATTAATTATGTAATATTTTGTCACTTGCCTTATATCTTCCACTTCTAAATTCTGTATAAACTAAACTCTTCCTAAATTCAGCATTGTTGCCTTTGAGGAATTATCCTGCAACAGCCCACTGGCATGAAGACAGTTCACTATGTAAAGGTTAAATGCTGCCTTCTTATTTCCTCGGTGCAAAGAGTCTTTCTTTAGGTTTGGTTCAGTTTATCTTGGCTTGAGAATTTTCCTGCAACAGCTACATGTTGGTAATGTACAAAATCTTTCCTCACACATGTTAAGGGTCAGAGATTACACTCAAAAGAAAAGCACAACAAATTATTTAGCCTGTTTTAAACAACATAGGGGCCTCCATGAATAAGGCTAAAAAACCCAGAGAAAACTATTTTTATGCTTACATTCACTGAAGAGTAGACAGCCATGTAGAAATACAATTAGAAAAAAAGGTTCTGAGCTAATAGTAATCAACTAAAGGAGAAGGACCCAGACTCTTTTGGCCTCTCTGTGTAGATGAGACTCCTCTGGAGCAAGGGTCCTATTGAAATAGGAGAAAGAAACTTCCAACCTAGTAAATGTCCAGTATGAGTTTGTGTTCTCTAAAATCAAAGAATGAGTTTTAGGAACAGTGGAGATTAAGAGCAGAATACATTTATTGAGAGGGAAAAAAAAAGCATTTGTCTGAGAGCCAAAAGGGGACCTGAGTGGGTTGCTGAAGACTTTGCCATTTTTACAGATTTTGTGAAACACACACACACACACACACATATATATATTATATATATATATAATTTTGTTTTTGTTTTGTTATTGTTGTTGTTTTAGTACAAGAAATTAAATTCAGGACCTTGCACTTTCCAGTCAAGCACTTATTCCACTGAGCTTCATCTCTGGGATTTTTAGGGATTTTTATAGAGTAAAATCATGAGATTGGATAGGTCCAAGATGGGGAAAAAATGGGAACTTGCAAGGTGAGCATCAAGTGGTACAGAACTATGACCAACCAATAAGATTAATTGCTCAGGTAAAATTGATTACATTGGGGACAAATGGAGAAGCGAGTCAGGTAGCAAACCTATAGAGCAGTAGCTCTTCCTATAGGGTCAGGTTAGTGGCTCCTTCTGGCTTTCTCAGGGTGATAGAGATGTATTTGGAATACCAATCCCTTAGGAAGTATGTGGGCGCATTTGTTTGATCTTTTGTCTTGAGGTCTGGCCCATAGTGGAGGTGTCTTGTCTCCACACAGCTGCAAGGTATCTGGTCTTCTGCACTGGTTCGTTGGAGGGCCCAGCCCTGTCTGGCTCCCTATAATATTTTTATCTAACTAGACGCTTGTAATGCTATGACCTTCTACACACAAAGTGAGTCACAGAATTTCTTTATGGGAGACACTACACAGAAAGGTGGGGAGAAGTTAGCATAATATTAGTTTCTATGGCCTGCGTTAGGGAGACAAATTCTGACTTCTATGACTTCTTTCAGGTGTAATCAGAAGGTCAGGAGACAGAAAGAGGTCAGAGAGATCCTTCCTGAAGTCCTCCCAACGTCCTTCACTTTAACGCACTCAGCATACCATAGAACTGTACTACAGAGTATCATTTTCTAAACGCCAGCACTGCCCTGCTTTCCGTCTGTGTGATATAGCTTAGTCATTCAGAAAATCAGTGGTTAGAATCTAAAGAAGTGTGGGAGTCACCCAAAAATGTTGCAATAAGGAAAGATTCTGTCTAAGGAGCTGGGAAAAGAACGGCAGCCCTCCCAGAGCCCTTAGCAATGGACAGCACGCTGAGGCTGCCTGCCTCGTGACTAAGAGTCTACACGATTAAAATTTGTAAGTGGCTGAAGGATAACGTAGTCAATTTTATTCATACACCTCAAGGGTATTCAGTTTTCCCTTATTACTTTTACTGCATGTGCACATTTTCCCTTCCAAATAAAAATTAAGCCTTTGTACAATTACTTCCAAAAGCATTTTCTCTTCATGCTAATAATGGTTTTTATGAAACATCTGTAGCAAATTAAAATGCTCCTTTTTTAAAAGGCACAGGGTTATCAAGAATCCGATGTAAAATATGAACATATACAAGGATAAGCAACATCTGCTGCTAACCATCTTCCGAAGACCAAAACATATTCACTTCTTCCTGCTGTTTTTTACCTTTGAGGTGATTATCACCCTTGAAAATATTCAAGAATACATCCAGGAATAGGGACCTGAGGAGCTCCAAAGCTAATGTTTCCTCTTTTTTACATTCCCAGTCCCTTACTGTGATATGAATAATTAGAAATCAAGATATATTTGCTGTAATTCTTCCATTTCCAATGAGTTTAACTTCATTCAAAGGCCTTTGAGAGGTAAAACAGGTAGGAAAGAAAGGATTGAAAGACTATTGGCAGGTAACAAGGACCAACATTAAAATACCTACTACTCCACAGGCAGTAACTCCACGTGTTACAGCTCCCCCATCCAGTCGACTTGCATTTTGTCCCCCTATTTCACAGATGGCAAAATTGGGGCTCAAAAAGCTCATGTTATTTGCCCACAACCTGGCTATCAATAAGTGACCGAGTTATGAACCAGAGAAGTGCACGCTCTTTTACAAAAATGAGATAAAAATTATAATGGGTGGTTGAATTTTTAAATTAATTACAGCAAAAGACACATTAACACGAATCTCATTGAGAACATTCCTCTTCCTTCAAACACACCTATCCCAGTGATTGATCCTGCCACTTTCCTAAGTAATTCTGAAATAACTTTCTTGGCCATCTTTAGCCACGCTGCCATGGCTCTCAGTTTCCTGAACCCATTCCAAATGATTCCCTACCGTGGTCATGTTTAGGTGTGAGTGAAACCAGAAGTCACAGAGGGACAGGTCTGGTGAATAAGGCAGAGGTGGACACACTATAATGTTTTCTATAGTGACTTTATTTTTTGAGACCGTCTTTCAGTTGGATGGCACTCAGCAGCAATATTCACCATATTTAATCATGCTTTGTAGAAACATGAAATAGGCCTTGCAGAACTGCTTCAGAAGGTGGCATGAATGGTGAGAAAAGTGTGTTCAAAGCAAAAAAAGAAAAGGGTCTGAGGGAGCCAATGTGTTTCAATAAATGTATTACATCATTTCCAGTATAGTTAGATGCTCCTTGTATAAGTAATGAAATAAAGTACAGAATAATACATTGAAACAGCCTAACACATTGTCAGGTTTAATATATAAAATGCCTCTAAGGATCTGCTTTTAAAATTGTATCTTTTGAACATGATTTTTATTTCTTAATGCAATCTCAATTCTACCAAGAAACTAGGAACAAATTTTCCCTGTATTGCCAAAACTGATGACATGGGTCTATTCTGTCCAGGGTTCAGGGTGACTGCGTAAACAGTACTTGGGATATTTACACCTTGAATAGCAAAATATTTGTATAGGAGAAACTCAGAAGGAAAAAAATGCCACAACCCTCTATTAAGTGAAATGTAAAATGTCTTCTATAAAATTCTAGAACTCTCCAGCTATTACCCTCTCAGGTGAGCTTTTTCATCTACCTCTGCACATTTTGTATCCTTTCTGCACATACCCACTGCTGATTCTCTTATTGAAGAAGATAGTTCTTTATAGTTTGGCTTTTCTTCAAACTGAATTAGTTTACAGATGTTTCAAAATTAACTACATTACTGAAATAAAATCATTCATTTAAAAGAAAAACATTGTACAAACAGAAGCACGCACACATATTCCTCAAGCTTTGGACCACATCCTGACACTTACCAGAGATTCTTTCCATTGTGCCAGTTATCAGGGACCCTTCCAGTGAGTCCCCAGTCTCCTGCCAAGGGTTGCAGCGTGTGGTAGGAAGAAAGAACAAGAGATGAAATGGTGGCACGGCAGGGATCTGGGATGACCAGTTGTTCACAGGGAAGAAAAGGCCACGAGGCACCCAGAGCCTTGCTATTTATTCATTACATCCAAATCAAGGCCAATGGGTGAAGGGCAGCGTGTGTTTCTGAAAACAGTAATGGCAACTATGCTTGGCTAGTGAGCAGAACAAAGCACTCTCACAAGGACAAGGATGAGGATGAGACAGGGAAGCAGTAAAGAAGCTGTAGTTTCTCCAGGTGGCTTTCATCCTCAGCAGGTCTCACATTGCCCTGTGAGTTCTGCAGTAGTCATTAACCTCGGGGCTTCCAGCTGTGCCAGGAGAGAGGGCATTTCTGTGGTCTGGCCTGGCTCAAAGGGCAGGACAAGGACAAGTTTGAACATTCTCTGGACTCAGTTTATAATCCGAGGTGCCCAGCAGATACTGTCATAAAGGAAAGAGTTGGAAAACTAAAACTTCAAAGGCTAAACTTAGCAGAAACACACAGAAGAACACCAATAATAACATGAAAACTATCATCCCAATAGTCTTCCAGGGGCTTTACATATCTTAGTTTCCAACATTTTCTTTATTTTATTGATTAGGAAACAAAAACAAGGACCGATGAAGTGTCTTTCCAGAAAGCATGTGTAGTGAAGTGTAAAAACTCATCCAAACCTGAAGGTCTCTGGCTCCAGTGTACCATGCTATTATTATTTCTGAAATTTTCTTCTGTACTTCTCCTTCAGTAGAATTGAAATAATCTCAATTTAGTGATCACAATACATTTTTATGATTACCAAGTGTAATGAAGTTGTCTTGAATATTCTATATTTTGCTGACTTTCAGCTGAGTTTTCAACACCGATGTTACCCACTGTAACGGTATAACCAGAGTTGACTTCCTCCCAAAACTACAAAAAGAAATGCAAGAATCTCTTTTATAACTTTGCTTATTCAATAAATTTGATGCTAGTCTTTGAACAGTCATTACTTGCCTATTGACCCAAGATATAAAAGCTGATAACAGAAAAATTTTGCTGTAATACATGTAAAATATTATTTCTAAAAGAATGAACTGCAGAAATGAGGAGAGGGAGGCTTGCTCACTTCATCTTCTGTTTTAGTCTGCCTTAGAAATGGCACAAATTGATGATTTATTTGCTCTGGACAAATTGAATTCTTTCAGAACAACTATTGTGCAATGATCCTCACTGGAGATCTTCATGATGCTCTGAGGAAAAAAAAAGAATGAAGAAAGAATGATTCTCTCTGTTCCAGAAAAGAAACCTTTATCAAACTTGAGGACAGCCATTGAGGGTTGTCAGCTGATTTATTTGCTTGATTCATGATTTCTCTTGAGAAACTACAACTTCAGATTTTTTCAGGTATAATGTTTTGGTTGCCTAGAATTTTGATTCATTAAACATTTTCCAGAGTTAAAAGGTTTATTCCAATGAAGTTGTGCTTAATGTTCTCAACACAATTTTTAAAATATTTTGAGTATTCACTATCTCTAAGTCACAACATTATATACTATATAATAATAAAATATATCAATAAATATAATGTCTGTGTTTGAAGAAACCCAAAATAATTGAATTCAGGATAAGGACTAAAATTAGATTAGACACTAGAATAATCAGATATTGCAACTAAAAGGAATTTTAATTTAATTTTAATGAAGAAGTTACAGATTGTGTCTCAACTTGCAAAAGCTCACTTATGATTTTACAACTTTATGATGATACAAAACAATATAAGCTTAATAGAATTTGAATTGAATTGAATTTGATCTTTTTGCATTAGTTCATATTAATTATACCAAATAATGGATTTCATTGTATTTTCATACATGATTATAATATACTATTGTCCTCCCTTGTGCTCCATCTTCTGTCTCCCTCTGGTTCCCTTCCATTTCTCTAGAAGTCTCCCTTCTATTTTCATGCTACTCTATTTTCTAAATTCCATGTATGAGAGAAATGTGACACCTGTCATCCTGACAAGGCTGTTTTGCTTAACACAATGAATTCCAGTCCATCCATTTTCCTGCATATAACATGAGTTTATTCTTTTAAATACTGAGTTTCACTGTGTATCTTGATCAGGCATAGGCAATGACTTTCTGAACAGGACCCCAGTGGCACAAGATATAATACCAAGAATTAGCAAACAGGATCTTATCAAATTTTAAAAACTGCATAGCATAGGAAACAGTCAACAATGTGAAAAGACAACCTAGCAAATTGGAAAAATATATCCCCAGCTTTCCTCAGGTAAAAGACTAATATCTAGGATACATAAAGAACTTAAAAAACTAGACTCTCCAAAATAAAAAAAACAAACAAAAAGGAGGCAAATAAAATTAATAGATATGTCTCAGAAGAAGTACAAAGGGGAAAAAATTTTTAACTGATCAACTTCTCTGCCATTATAGAAATGAAAATACAAATGATATTGAGATTCATTTTCTGATCTCTTGTTTGATCTTTTTCAGAATACAGTAGTTTTCATTGTAGAGATCTTTCACTTCCTTATACAGGTCAATTTGTATATATTTAATTATTTTTGATGTTATTGTGAATAGTATTGTTTTCCTTCATTCTTGGTGAATTCATTGTTGCTGTAGGGAAATAACTATTGACTTTGTCTGTTGATTTTGTATCCAGCTACACTGCAGAATCTGGTTATCAATTCTAGGAGTCTTTTGGTGGAATTCTTTGAATTTTCTATGTAGAGGATTATGTCATCTGTAAATAATGATAATTTGACTTCTTCCTTTCCTATTTGTATCCCTTTTATCTTTTTCATGTGCCTAATTTCTCTGGCTAATCTTTCAAGTACTATGTTGAACAACTCTGATAGAGGGAAAGCTTCGTCTTTTAATATGATATTGACAGTAGGTTTCTAATAAAAGGTTTTTGGTATAATTAAGATCTCTCTATATCATTTTTTATCATGATTTGATATTGGATTTTGTCAAAAATTTATCTGCTTTTATTAAGATGATTATGTGATTTCCATCCTTGCTTCTATTGATCTGATTTGCCAGTGTCTTTCTGAGGATTTATGCGTCTATGTTCTTTAAAGGAATTACCCTGTAGTTCATCTCTTTGATGGGGTCCTTGTCTGGTTTTGGAATGAACTAATGTTAGTCTCCTCTAATGACTTTGAGAGTACTCCTTTTTTAATTACTTGAAGCATACAGGCATTTAGATCTTCCCTGAAGACCTTGTAGAATTCCACTGTGAACCCAGCAGCTTATCATAGTTGGTAGATTTTTCTACTATTATTATTATTACTACCTCAATTTAATTGATTGTTATATCTTCTCTTTATATCTTCTTGGTTCAGTGTTGTATATATACACTGTTTAATTATTTATTAGAGTACATGTTCTTAAACTAATTACTGATAATCTGGAATTTGATGATGTCCATTTCTAATTGCATTGATATAGATCTTTCTTTTGGGAAGACTGGCCAAAGATTGTCAGTTTTAAGGCTGAGAATATAGCTCAGTGGCACAAGCACCTGCCTGGCAAGTGCAAGGTCATGTGTTTGATCCCCGGTACCTAAAAAAATAATAATAATAATAATAATATTTTTCAACTTTGTTTATTCTTTCAAAGCACCCAGTACTTTACTGAATTGATTCTGGTACTCTTTTTTGTCTCAAGTGTATTAATTTCTGCTCTGATCTTTATAATTTTCTTCCTTGTACCAGCTTTGGATTTGGACTGAAAGACAGTTTTGCAGGATATATTGGATCATAGGGGATTTTTTTTTCTTTTTAGGGCTTATACCACTTTTAAGTTCTTCCTGAATTTAAGGTTTGTGTGGGGAAGTCTGCTGTAATACTAATGAATTCATTTTTATACACGTTACTTTGCTTTTCTCTAACAGCTTTTAAAATTCTGTCATACTGCTGGACTTACGGAGTTATTACTATGATGGACTGTGAAACTTTTTTGATCATGACTGGGGCTTTATAGATATCATTTTTATGAGTATTTAATTTTCCCCCATTAAAAAATTATCTTCTGTCATTTCTATGTATATAATTTGATATTCTGATTTTTCACAAATTCTAACTTATCTTACAATAGCTTTCTTTGCAACACCTAGGTGGTCTGGAATTCGTTTTTATGCTCTTTTTTTCAAGATACTTCTGAGAAATTATTCATTGATATCAACCCCACCTTCTGATTCTGACACTGTGTTTACACTGATGACTTCTGCTACCCATTCCTTCAATAGAATTTTTAATCTCTTGCATTATTTTGACATCTTTTCATGGTCTCAAATTCTTTTCTAAACTGAGCATTCATGTTTTATAGCATTTTGTGTAGCTCATCTAGCTTTTTATTTGTGTCATCTATAATCTCACTCATAATATTGTTAATTAAACCCATTTGCTCTTTAAGTGTATCATCTTTGAGTTCATCAATCTTTTTTTATTGTTTCAATTAATTCAGCATTGTGGCTTTTGATTTTCTCCCCTCAGAGCCCTGAGAATCAGCTTTTGGAGAGTCTGGAGTTTGAGGAGGATTTTGCTTCATTGTCTTCTCCTGGGGTGTGTGTGTGTGTGTGTGTGTGTGTGTGTACACTGAGGCTGCAGGCACTTAATGTGGAAACACATTTTGCTAGAATAGAGAGCTCCTTAATTTATGTCTACTCTTCAGAGTTGCAATCTGAGTGTACCTGATTCCCAACTCCTCATCATCTCCATCAATCTTGAGAGGAAAAGACACAGTATATATGGCCTAGCACCCACTTCTCCAGGAATGGACTCCAGCATTGTTAGTAACACAAGAGCAATCCAGATATTGGCATACAAAGAAAATCTATAAAGAGCAACAACTCTGTCACTGTTGGGAATAGCAACTGAATTAGCAACAACAATGCATCAGAGAAAAATCAGATACTGACCTACCATAGGAACCAATAGCACACTGTTCTTTACCCTAGAAAAGAGCTTTATAAGACACATGAAATATTAACCTACATTAAACATCTACTAAACGCACCAACTATTCTTCCACTAACAATCAATAGCAAGGAGCAGGGATACAGCTCAATGACACAAACACCCATGTGGCAAGCACAAGGTCCTGAGTTTGATTCCCAGTACTAAAGAACAAAACAAAAAAATCAGCAGCAATGGCATACATAGAGTTAACTAAATACCTACAGATTGATAGATTTTAATGGTTATACCAGTAAAGATATAAGATAAAGGAATAAAAAAATGAAAGAAGAAAGTAATTTGAAAAATTAAACAATGGAAATGAAAAGGAAGATAACTGACTCTCAAGTGCATACTGTGTTGCTATGACATTCAATAGAATGCATAATGAACACATTTTTTACTTAAAATATTTTAAATTTATAGTAGGTTTATCATGATGCATTCCCATTGCAAGCTGAGACGCACTGTCAGATTAATTGGGCAGAAGAACAAAGCTCGACATCAGAGAATGCAGTATGCCTGGCATGCCCCTAACCATCATACTGGAATGATTTCATCTACTCTTAACAACCATGAACTAAATCTTGTTATTGTGATCTCACAGTTAGAAAGTTATATGAGTTTCCCTTGCTTGATGATTGATCATAACACTGAGATAGACAGTGATCTTCTGGCACTTAGACATGCAAATTTTAATGTATCACTGTGTTGGAACTCAGAAAACAATACCCGAAGCATAGCACTATAGCACGCTAAGCATCTGAACTAAAAAGAACTGGAAGGCCTTGGCAGTAGCCTCAGAAGCAAAGTCTCTTTTCCCTTTTCTTCTTCATTTCCCTTTTCTTCCTCTCCTATCAAGTGAACATAGAAACCAAAACTCCTCCTCCACCAAGGCAAGAAATGCAAATTAGAACACTCACACAAAGCAAACCCACAAGCCTAAAAGATCACTTTACTCCTTTTCCACTTTTAAAGATCCTCATTACAGGGGAATCTTGCCCCATACTCAAGAGGAAGAAGTACTACACGGGGCTGTCAAAGGAGTCTGAGCCGAATGACCTTGCTGGATCCTCCTCCACTGCTTAGTTTATTACTAGCCCGTTCACTTTTTTCCCCAGACATTTCTACATGGCTGTCTTTTCTCCGTTAAACCTAAGCATAAAAGTTTCCTTGAGCGTTCAGTTGTTTATTTTTGAAAGCTTGCATATCACATAAAGCTTATATTAAATAAAACTGCTATCTTTTCTCTCATTAATCTGTCTTTTGTTATAAGAGTGTAAGCTGTGATTCTTGTAATGGGTGAAGTAGTTAAATTACATTTTCAAGACTCTTTGGAACACTAAATAAGGTTACATGCACCAATAATATAACTCAAAGACTATATTCTCTACAAATGTGTTAGTGAACAGAAGCAGCAGTGATAGGTCAAGTTGGTACCTGAGCCCAGGTCAACTCCACACCTTATACCTTAGCATCCTTTTCCAAACAAATGCTAATGGTCACCATTTCCTCTGTTTTTTAGATGTAACATTGCTTGGGACATTGCATCTCAGTGCTCAGCAATCCCACTAGCACTACTGTTTGAATTTTCCTCCTGTGCCCCTTTGTTCTGTCCTCATGATGTTTGCATAAAACTAAAATTTCATTCTTTCCTTCCTTCTTCTTCATCTCCTCCCAAACTATCTGACAACTTCTGTTTTTGCAACTGGGATATTTCTCCAGAGGCTGTACTATAACAGTTTCACAACTACTGGGGGCTCAACAAAGCTTTAGAAATCTGTCTGGAACTTGACTATTCCTAACTAATATTAACAATCAGCTCTGGAACATAGTTGCACTACTATCATCAATCTGAATATATTTCAAATTGGCTCCATCTCACATTTATTGCTTCAGTATCATTCAGAAAATGCAGATACAGTGTCATCAGACACTGAGAAGCGGTCTGAGAAGCGGTCCCTGCAGAATAGAACCTAAGCTCAAGCCAGGCAGCTTGTGGCAGAAAATCACCTCAAGCTGAATCAGTGACTGTCACAGGCAAGCTTATCAGGCAAAGTCAGAAAGAGAGAATGGAAGGGACTTCAGCTCGCGGAACTGAGGGATCAGACTGGCTGTTAAAGAAACAAGGTCAACTTGTAAGGGTTTGTTTGGGTAGGCTACTGCCTGGTTGGGTATTACCTTAGTTCTGGTTTTTGAAGTTTGTGCTAGGTAGGTCCCTATTGCTTGAGGGGACAATCCAATCCCTGTGAGATGATTGTTCCTGCTTGGAGAAGTCTCAATAGTGACTTTTTTGGAATAAAAGTGACCATAGGCCTAGAGCAATAATCAGACACTTCCACTGAATGTCCCTTACCCTAATGTCCTTGGTCCTGAGGATGGGATAGGCTATGTAAGTTTAAGTTTAATCAACCTTGTATTGCCATTTCTTAGACACACACTCCCTATATAATTCACAGAGCTGAACAAGAATCTAACCAAAAGCTTTAAATTTTGAGTCTCATGGTTTGTGAGGATCCCATGCATAGTCATATACCAAATACACTTTTTTTCTATTAATATGTTTAAATCCAATTTTGTATAACTATTGGCTTAAAGGTGGGAATTCCTTCCTGCCTTATCCTTCATATTCACATGAAAGTCTATAATCCAACCAGATAGTATTATCCATTCAAAATTTAATCAGGACCTGTGATGACCACTAACTTTTACCTCCTTGCAAAAGCAGGGGATTTAGATCTGTGAGGTTCATACAACATAAAAGTTAGTGTTCAGACCATGACAGTCCCATGCAAACAAATAATTCATCAAATAAATGAAACAATTTGTGTCAGATTCACGTGGCTTAGATTTATTTACACCAATCAAACCATTGAGTGTCATTTGGTGTTTCAGCACTGTTCTGAGGTTGGTATATAATTCAGGAATGCTGTAGCAGAAGACCCATCCCTGGGGATTAATTTACAGGAGCCACAATAACATGTACCTGCTTTGTTGATTTCCATTTAAGCAGAATTAGAGGTTACCTCAGCAGATGTTCTGAGCACTGGTAATGAACACACATTTCCCTCAGTGAGTGTTATAATAAATTCAGAAAAGGTCCAGTTCTGACATCCAAATGGTAGCAACATTATATCACTGACAATATGCTGTTAGCAGTCATTTCATGTATTACCGTTGTTCAGGCTTATAGTGGGGTGGTTTATACTTGTTTCATTGTGTTGTCATAGTAGCTACCAAAATTTGACCTAGAGGGCTCTTTTTAAGTGAATGCACTGCAATTTTTGACACAAAGTATCACAATAGCTTCTCACGGTTCCTGTTCAGTAAGGGATTGAATCAACAAACAAGATACTAAAATACTCTCTTCTCAACTACTGGATAATCAGGAATAGTCTTATGCAATCAGATTGAATTTTAGTGATCTTTTTCAAATAATTTCCTTTCAAGATACTAACCAAATATCTTTCTTGGTCTTCATATCATTCACATGTACATCTGGGCAAATTTGTCCCCAATATTACCTGCCTAAGCATTTCTACCTCTAAATCTTTCCTACCTCGTCCTTGCAATAGGAGAAGCAATAACATCTTCCTGAACTTCACAGATCCCCGAGTTCATTCATATGCAAATACTTCACAGATAACATTTTAAAATTTAAAGTTCAGGTATGGACAGGTAGCCCAGAGGCAGAGCACTAGTTTAGCATTCCTGAGGCCCTGGGATCACTCATGGACACACCTTGAGATCATAATGTTAACTGAAATAAACCAGATACAAAGCTTAAATAGCACATGGTTTCTCTTACATGAGAACCCAAAGCATAAATAATTAAAGAGCAAAATAGAGAACAGATAATAGGAAACAGAGATAGATCTTTTGCAAAAGCAAAAAGGGTCAAAGGATAAAAGAGAGGGAAAAGAGAGAAGAGAAAGTAAAGGAAAAAAGAATTAAGACACCTTATGCATGTGTGCTAATTCCCTATCATGACTATAACCATTATGTGCTGCAAATATACTAATATAAATAAAAATATTAAAAAGAAAAAAAATTATAGTGAGTCAAAAAAAGACATCTCAAAAAAAGAAGTCTCATAAATTAGTTTTCTTAGGTTTTACATTTTTTTTGTTGTTGTTTTGTTTGTTTGTTTGGTACCCGGGATTGTACTCATGACCTCACTCTTGCCAGGTGGGTGCTTATGCCACTGAGCTAAATCCCTGGCCCCAAGTTGTACATGTTCTTAAAATAAACTAATCTTATTCTAAAATATAGTGGTCTTGTCCTGCCTTACCATTTTAAGTGGGATCTCTTCTATGACATGTTATTTGAGAAATAAATTAAGCCTAGAACAATCATTCTTATGATCAACATTTACAAATGGAAAAACTGCATTCCATAATGTACCAACTGCAAAATGATATAAAAATAATCTAGTTATCTTTTTAAAGATGCAAAAAATAAAGGCTCAAATTTTACATATTGATTGTTAGTTCAAGAAATAATGTTCTGACCTGTATATTATAAAGAACAATGTAGAAAAAAAGAACAAGCTTGGGGGTGATGCCAAAAGTTAAAGAAAGGGGAAAAGAAAAGAGTGATTGTTTTGGTAAAGCGTGAAGATGAATGAAGAGAAGTACCTTTTATCTGCTAGGATTGGGGAAAGGTAATCTAACGAAGAAGAAATCTACAGATCTCTGTGAAAGATTCACCCTGATCTCATGGGCTAGGTAGAGCCATCAAGCGACTCAACACCCCTCTCCCGAAGGAGGCCGTGGGTCCCATATGAAGACAAAAGCCCGTGGTGGGGCTTTCATCTGTGCTTCTATGGAAGATGGCAGCACCATCCCAGCTTTGGGCAGAGATGTCTGTCTCGTGAGTACTACAGAACCACAAGAGATGCTCTGTGGACACAGACCAGGTCTCCTCCTTCTGCATGGGAGGCCATCTTGAGAAGCAGAGGCCTAGTTATCGCTCTCTCTGAGGTGAGACATGGGGAACCTCACGAGTCATGCCCAGCAACACCGCTAGGCTATACCCTTGATCAGTAGGGAAGGTTTGACCCTGCCAGTTTTAAAAAGGAACAGCTTATCCACTCTCCCAAGACAGTTTAGGAAGTGGTGAGAGATGGGTATGAATGGCAAGTTAAATGATGAGAATTTCAAATAAACTCTTTCTGCTCAAAACATAGAAACTGGAGGTGGGCACACAGTATCACAAGCCTGTAATTCCAGCACTCGGGAGGCTGAGGCAGGAAGATTTCCCTGAGTTCAAGGCCAACCTGGGCTACAAAGTGAGTTAAAGTCTTGGCTGAAATACATAGCAAGATCCTAAAATAAAACCAAGAAAAACAAAACAAAACACATAAAAAGTGAAATGAAATCCCTAAGTTCAGAATTTTATGACACTTTATCTCAAGAAAAAACCAGAAAATAGATGTTTAGATTGGCCCCTAAGGATGAGATATCTTAGAAGACTCGGCCCTCAGATCCCTGCTTGTCTATCAGGGGCACATAGATCTCTCATGTTTAATGAAACCCTCACCAACATGGCTTTTTCTGTGTCCACCCACGGTTAGGGTCTGGAGGATCAAAGCAGATAGGCTAAAGCTATAGCTGCTCAGTTGGCAGTGCTTGGGACTCACACGGGCTGGCTGAGGGAGACCCAGGACAGCCAGGCTTCCTGCTCTCAGCACAGGAAGTCTGCACACTGGGCATGTGACTGCCCCCAGCCACTGCCTGGGCCCTGCTCTGAGTGAGGCGCTCAATGTTCCTGACTCCTGGTGCTAAAAGGTTGACTGCTTCTGCCTCCAGAGAGGGGGTAAGCCATCCAAAACCTTCACTTACTTCTTTGAAGAGACCCAAGGGCACCCACAGGCCCTGTCCATGGATATTATCACCTCCTGTGGAGAACCCTGGGTAACGCTGGATGTCGTGGGAGAGCCGGCTCAGTTACTTCATCCTGTTTGGATGCACCTCGCTGGAAAACCCTCCTCTATGTCTATGACCATAGTTGGGGTCAAGCAATCCCCTTTGGAGATCCTTTACTCTGGCTCTGATGTGTGACTTTGAAAGCCAAATATTTAATCATGGATTTTTAATTGTTCCACAGTTTTCTACACCCTTGCTAGGAAGAAATTTACTAGGAAATTGGGGACAATTCTCAAATTCTGACAAAAGCCAAAATGGATTTTACCTTCTGGGACTATGCCAGGTCTCCCTGACCTAATTAACCAACAGGTGGATCCTGCTGCATGTTGTAATGGAAAGCCTGGCCTAAGAAATCCTTCTTCCTCTACATATCAGAAAAGAGGGTAATTTATTTGGGGGTCTTGATCCAACAGCTAGTACAAGAAGTCTGCCCAGTGGCATATTTTTCAAACACTCGATGAATCAGATTAAAAATGGCAGATTGAAAGGGACAAGGAGACAGATCTTGTCCAATAAGGAGATGATCCAAAGGAACAAGGAGAGGACAAAGAGGTAAGGGAAGGGGAAATGAGAGTAGTAAGGACATGCCATGTGCAGTGTCCTAATAACTCCAGTCAGTGTGAACATTATATGACGTGACGTGTGCTAAGACAAACAATATCAGCAACTATGAAAAGGTGATGGGGAACCAGAGGGGGAGGGGGAGGGGGAGGGAGAAGAAGAGGATTTAATAAAATAGGCTGCAGTGTGGATGTGTAACTACTCCCCAAGACAACTGCAAACTGTGTGAACTGCAAACAGGTACTAATAAAATTTTAAATTCGATGGAGTGGTTGTTGGGTGACCATCCTCTTGAGGGCAATAGCAACTACAGCTATGCTAACAGAGAAACACTTTGGGACAAAAACTAGAAGTCCTGACTCCCTATCAGGTCAGAGCAATTCTTGAGACCAAAAGTTACTTGTGGTTTACAGGGGAATAGACTGCCAAGTGTCAGACCATGCTCTCAGACGTCCCCAGGTTTATTAAAAACCTGCACTAGCTCTAGAATGCCTATTGACATGGAATAGCCACACTTGTGAATAAGATAATCTCCTCAACCTATGCGAGGAGGCAGGACCTCACCGACACGCCCTGCCAAGACCCTGAAGAGGTGCAGTTCACTGATAGAACAGCTTTGTCCAGCAAGGACATCAAAGGGCAGGTTATGCAGTTGTCAGCTGACAGAAGATCACTGAACCCAACTTTCCCTAAGGCCTAATACTGATGTTAGAAAAAGATGACAAGTCATATATTGACACAAACTCCAGCGATGGTGCTACATGACCATGTAGAAATTTGGGGGGAAAAAAAGGTACTAGCTAACTAAAAACTGATCATCTATAAAGCAGATGCAGAAAATTCTACAACTTTTAGAAGCGATTCCTCTCCCCAAGCAGATCACAATCACGCATGATAAGGGACACCAAGGAGATATGTCTAATTCTCTCTGGGAAGTCAAAAGCTGATAGGGAGGCAAAACAGGCAGCCCTACAGCCCCTCAAGGCCCAGCCTTATTCCTAGTTCCTGAGGAACCATTTTGGTCCTTCCTGAAGTGGTGCAGTGACAAGCTATAAAAATCCTACATGGGAAATGGTTACCAAAATTTTCACAGGAAAGAAAAAAGCTGTTCTTGACAACCACCGGAGGATCTGATGCTTTTCTTCAAAAACCAAGACTCCAGTATTGCTCTGCGTGCAGACAAGTAGAACCACTAATGACCTACTTCACCACGGCTTAATGGAAATCTGTACTGAGGCTTCTTTGTAAAATTTGATCCATTATGTGAATAATTTTTCTAAGTCTATGACTCTCTCTTTGCCATTCAGCTTGATCCTTGTATTTGGTCTCTACATCCCCAACATAATGGTAAAGGTACTTTCTTCCTCCTGTGGAACAGACAGATCAAAAATTACTAATACTCTTCTCATTAGTTCTTAACAGTTTTTCTTTTCAACCCAGCCAGTGACCCACAACACCCAGAGGTAGTAAAGAACATCTACTCCCCAGTAGGTAGGGTCTACAGCCCTTTACAGCCACAGAAGCAACAAAGACAGAGCCCTCCACTCCCTCAGCAACTCATAAAAAATTATGGGGATCTGTGTCCTCACAGGAGAATGAGTCTATAAAAAAGAGGACATGGCTAAAACTGGTTGGGAAAACAGGTGTGCACATGCACAGAACAGCTCCCAAAGCCTTGCATGTGGACTTCTCTTGCGAATTGGAGCAGGTTTTCTGTAGGATGGCCTGGACCTGACTCCAGCCTGAGGCACAGGTCCACATGGAGCTTTTGCCACTTGTTTTTCCTGCATGGTGACTGTTGTACCCCAAAAGGCTGCCCCCCAAAATAAAATGAAAATTGTAAAAAGGCAAAAAGAATAAAAAGGCCAAGATGTCTTGGAAGAAAAAGAAAAGAGCACTTTACTATTTAGGCTGGCAACCAGCCACACAGCGTGAGGATGGAATTTACACTGCTGTGCAACTAGGCTAAGATTTGGGGTGGTTTATAAAGGGAAAAACCACAGAAGTGGGGGGAGCCATACCTGTGCATTCCTGAGGAAACAAGACATCCTGTTGTTTGCCTAGGGTCAAAGTACAGAGGTTTATGGCTAGTCTATTCCAGGGATACATTATGCGTGCAGGCTGGTGGGCGTTAAGGGAGGAACACAATTACTGCAGTCACAAGAATACAAAGTGCGATTTGGGGCAATGGTTGCAGTTTAGGTCAAAGGGTGTGGCGCATACAGAACAGAATGCCGGCGCTTCAGTTAGATTACAACAGTGACCCACCCTCACTCTGTGGGGTGTATCTTTCTTCCTACTATTACATGGCTCAAACTCACTCTGCAGAGCCTGTTTCTTCTCCCACATTTAATAAAACTTTGCTACTATATTATATATATATGCATACATATATATGGTTTTTTTTCTCAGTACTCACTTTTCTTATTGACCATGGTAACTGAAATATCAGAATGCAAAATGGTGGATAAGGGGAGATGATTTTCCCACGTCCTTTTTTGTAGTTGTATTGTTATAGGAATTTGACGGAAGTCTGTTACACTAGAGTAAAGAAGTATATATATATATATATATATATATATATGCAACCCTATCAATCTAAATTCAGCAAAAAAGGAATTTAATAAAAGGAGCAGTAGTCTTTCTTTATCTACAGTTTATTGTTCTGAAGTTTCAGTTCATTTGGTCAACTCCATTTGGAAGTATAAATGGAAAATTTCAGAAATAAATTTCATTCGTTTGGAATTTTCTACTTTTCTGAGTAGTATGATGAAAGCTTGCAGCACTCTTCTTCCTGCCTGGGACGCGTATCACCAGTGCTCTGTCCCCAGTGTTCTCACGCTGTGTGTGCTCTCCATCAATTAGTCACTTAGCACTCTCAGTTCTCAGGAAGACTATTAAAGTCTTACAGTTCTTGTGTTCAACTAAACTATTTTTTATTAATAGTGAACTCAAAATGAAAAAGATGCTAGTAGTCTTATTATAGTATATTTTTATAATTATAAATAATTGTTATAATTTTGTATTTTATATGAAAATTTTACATAAGAAATTAAAATGTTTATAATTTTTTAAGTTTTATTTATACTTAAATATTATTAATCTCTTCCTGTTCCTAATTTATAACTTGAACTTTCCCAAAAATGTTTATGTATGATATAAGTAGAGTTCAGTACTATTCATGAGTTCAGGCCTCCAATGGGAGTCTCAGAATGCCTCTCCTAAGGACAGGAGGTGCACTACTGTAATTGTATTCAATCTCATTCTTTCACAGTGAGGAAACAGATACCAAAAATGATTAAGGGGTCACGATGGATCATTTATGAAAAAGGAAGAGCACGGACTACAGTGTTGTCTAGTTCAATACCCTTTCCACCATGCTAGTGGTACCGTGACTGTTTTACGTGTTGCTTTTTGGGATGGGATTTAACTCAGTGGCATAAGCACCTGCTGGGCAGGTGTGAGGTTGTAAATTTGATTCCCAGCACCCCCCCAAAATGTTGTGTTTCATTAAAGGTTGATTTTAATTTTATTTTCCTCATTATGTCAACCTATTTTGGTGTCGACTTATTACTACATGTTTTGCAAATATTTAGAGTTTTGCTTCTGTTTTGGATAAGATCAAAATTCATTTCTTCTTCAGTTTTCCAAGTGTTGATGATGCTACACTGATTTCATAATGCCCTCATTTATCAGTCATGAATTTTTTTTCTAAAATAAACTGTCCCTCCCTTTACCCAATAATTGCTCAAATTCTGTAAAATGTTGGTGTTTCAACAGTGTTCTTCGGGAGATTTTCTCTCTTCAATGCACTCTGCAAAATGCTTGGCACTAATACAGTACACTCCCCACTTTCCTCAGGACAGCCTCACTGATCTGAGCATTTGTGCTCTAATTAATTCATCCTTTACATTTTTCATTCTTATTTCCTGGCATGATGCAGCAATGGAAACTCTTTCACAGTGCTCATCCTTTGACAAGTAGCTTATTTCTTTTGTTAAGATCAAGAGTAAAAGTGTTCCCTATTCCATCATAACACACATACACACACACACAAACACACACCAGCTCACAAGTGGCTTGCATAGCCAAAGCAAGCAGCCTGCTGGATTACTACATCCTTCACCCCCAGGTTTTCCTGAAACACTAAGGGATTGTCATATCTCCTTAAGAAATCCAATTTTAATGATATCCTTTTCACTCCCAAAATGAAGCTGAACTGACAGCTCATTTCTAACACACTTAAAATTACTTCAAATTATCTACATTACTGAGAATCCATTGTATGTGTTATCCAAACTGTAAATAATCTAAAAACAATGCATCTTTAGTTTTATAATGTATTATCTTTCTGAAACCAAATTACAGTACTAATTATATTTAGCTTCAGCAAATATTAACATTTCTTTGTATCCACTAAGCCCAAACATAAAATGAAGAGACTTGAATGTAAGCCAGAATCATGCTGAGCCCCAGAAGAAAGCCAGACGGAAAGTTTAAACCACTAACAATAACCTACTGAGCAGTTAATCCTGCAGAGAGGTCAAAGCTAAATCAGTATTTATTCCAGTCTCTGGATGGTCAGGCTGGTCAGCTGCTTTCCACCTGACTCCGTGCTCTTTGCTGGCCTCACTGTGTCCTAGTTCTTAATGTCCAGAGGTACCTAACCTGCTTTTAGTGATACACTGAAGGCTTTCAAAGTAGATGATTAAGGACTGGAAATGCTATGATTTTAACAGTGCTGATGCTCACCTCTAGGAGTAGTTCACTTTGTGTCTGCTTCTAACTGAAGTGTAAGGGTCCAAATATATATAAACCCTGGAAGGTGGAAGTGAGGGAAGGGGAAGGCAAAATCATGTTCACAGCATGATTTCTGAAAACATCAAAACACTGTCTGTTCTTGCTTTTTGTGAAGGCAGACCTTCAGCTATTTGTTCAGGTTTCTGTACCAACTTCATGATGAATGAGGTTTTTCCAAGGGCTTTTACACACAGCACTGTTATTTCACTGGAGCTCAGTGAGTACTTTTAAACAGATGAAGACAAAGAAAGCCAGCCATATAATTCAGTGTCTGATTGCTTTTCCACATGTCGGTGGTGAAAAGCACAACTCTCCCTTGAGCAGCTCTGAGTGGTTGCCTGATTGAATCTGGTAAAGGCTGATAAATTTTGGAATGCTCTTTCAACACAAGAAAAATAGCATCAAGGTGGAATACTGTACTAGGGCACTGTGCACCTTAACAGAGAACCCTAGAAATCAGTGGAATTTGCCACTGGACATGAAGAAGGAAAAAAGCTAAAATCCACTTCCCATCTTCTCCGGAGTAATCACCAATATCTGGAGAATATGAACTGACCCACATTTTTTACTGAAGTGTTAAGTACAATTATAGTGGATAAGCGGTAGGTTTTTAATCTACCAAAAATAATTTTAAGAGTGAGCCTTTCCACATGCGAAATTTTAAGAGAACAGATGGAGTTCATTCTTGCTGCAAATCACACTTTATACTGCCTAGGGACAGACAATCGGCTCACCAGGACAGGATGACAAAAAAGGTAGTCCTCTGATCCTTATGGAGTATAGTTTTGCAACCCAGGTGAATATTCCATGCCTACAAGTTACAAAATCTGATCAGATTGGAGTAAATTGATCCAAAAAAGGATGAAGAACAGGATTCAGCCTTGGGCTACAGCTGAGTACAAGGTGAGGTGGGTTGTGCTTGGCTGTAACCTCAGCTCTAATGACTCGACCTAGTTTTAGGCATATAGCTGCATGGTGCTTCAAAAATTTCCCTTAAGGGTACTTTTGGCTTATATATTGCTTTTAAAGAGTTGGTGTAAAAGGCTTTGAGTAAGTTGGCCACAAGTAGGCATTCTCCCTAAGACTCCAGGCACAGTGTTTTCCATATAAATAAACAAGAGCTCACAGTAAAATTATGCATAATCAATAGTCCGTCCACTGATCCCAATACTCCAGGGGGCCATCTCTGCAGAGATTATTGTACATATATTCTGGGCACTAATATGATGGAGGCCATTGATTCATGCACAGCTGTTTTCCTCTTGTTAGTGCATGATTATTTTCAAGTATTTTACAAGAACAGATGTTTTAAGAGCATGCTGAATACCCATCTCTCCTCGAGTGACACTTTTTTTATTTACATAAACAGCAGATTGGGAGGCCGCTGTCCTTTTGAAACTGAGTAGGTAGGAGGTACAAGCGCCAAACGATGCCTGTTTTTCTCATAAAATTATTTGAACTTGGTAGTTCCACACAGAGACTTTCTAAATTGGAAAAAGCTGAAGACACCGATATACTATACAGAATGTAATTTACGCTGTTAGGTTTGTACCTGCTGCAGATAGATGAATTTAGATAACAGCTTATTCCCACAAAGTCAACATGTACTTCTGCTTGAACCTACTGCAAAGTCAATCCCACACTGGTGCTGCAAATGTCTGTTACCATGGCAAATAATATTCTGCCACAGAATGATCAAAGGAGGCTGCCAATTGTGTCATTTTTGCATCAGCAGAATACATGGCCCTCAACTGAAAAGTTTGCCTACTTAAAGAACATAATTTGGGGGTATTTTATGCATGGAATACAGATGAATTTGTGCCTTTAATAAGATGTTAAGTGATTCCCCAAAAGAATCTTAGTTGATAAGTAAAGATATTTTGGAGACATTTACTGCCTGCCAGTTTATAAATAGCTTTTTGGGATTAGCACAAAGAAGTAGACTGAAACTGATTATCCTTTCAACTCTTCTCTGCCCAAATAAATGTGACCTTCCACTTCTTTATATTCACATTCAAAAAAAAATTTGTTCTTGATACCACTTCATCATCCATTCAGGTATATAGGAATGTTTTTTAAATGACTATTTCATATCAAGCTCCCCTCAACAATGATCCAGCCAATTCACAGCCAATAATTCAATCAACATCTACAGAATACCAGTTTGATGTATGTGCTCTCTTACCTGCTAGTGGAAATGGTATTAACATGACCCCTGGATAGTGGAGGAAAAACACAGAGAAAGATCACTCCACTAAAAGAAAGTTTGGTCAGAGGAGCACATGAATCAAATTAAGAAAATCTGAGTTCTATAGCTGTCTTCTCCACTTCCACTCATTTAAATACTCTTGTCTAACTGAGAATAAGGTCCAACATTAGTCAAAATAATGAATCCATGAAATAGATGAGTATAGAGGAGACATGAAAAATAATCGAAGAGCTCTGTAGGTTTGTCTTGATAAAATGCTATGAACCAAGTGGCTTCAACAGTGAACACTAATTTTTTCACAGCTCTGGAAAATGGAAATCCAAGATCAAGACACCTGCTGACTAAGATCCAGGTGTGGGCTCTCTTCCTGATTCACAGATGGTTATTTCCTCTGCGTGTTTTCAGATGCCAAGGAAACCGTGAGCACTGTCGTATCCCTTCTTATCAGGATTCCAGCCAAGTCATATAAGGATACTTGTGATCCACATAACCTTATGTTTGTCAAGGTCCCATTTCCAAATATAGTGACATCATGAGTTAGAACATCAGCATATGAAATTGTGGGGGACACAATTCAGTCCATAGCGGTATCATGTCATAAGGAATTTGGCAAGATAACTAATGAGAAAAAGTAGTAGGCAATCTACACCAGCACACAAAGAACTCTATCATTTTTACCAAAAATAAAAAGGTCAAAAAAAGTGCATAATTTTGTGCTTAAAGCTTCAAAAATATGTCAAAAGGGAAATCCATTAGAAAAGTAAACCTCAATGAGGAAAAGACAAAAAAGAAATGTTTGAGTTTATTGCATTCATAAGAAACTATATCACTATTTTGAAAGCATGTGAAACATATAGTTGATATATCCCATGTTTAAAATTTATGTAAGATGCTAGAATATGAATCTCAATAACATCTATGTATGCAGAAGTGTTTCAAATAAAACTGGATTGAAGAAAATAAAATTTTACAAAGTAAAATTAAAATTTATACTTACTTAATAGTAAAAACCTGAGTCATAACCAAACATTTAAGGAATAATTTTTGGATTGATTAAAACAATAAAAGACATTCTAAATGTCTTCTGTAAATATGTTGATATTTATTTTGAACTATGATGTAGTCTGTTGTCAAAGAAAAACCAGTGAGATATGAAATTAAAGTAATAGAGTTCTAGCACATGCCTCTGCCTTTTCTCTTTTGAAGTTCATTAAATAACAATTTAACAAGGAGACAAAGAAGAAAATTCATGAAAATGCTGAGAACATGTGGAACATCAATGGACAAGATAGTTTTATAGATTCCTGGATGACAGAATCAGGAATAGGATAGTACACTGCATATACCAAAATGGAAGGGGCCATCATTCAAGCCATGCTCAGAAGAGGACTAAAGCAGGAAATGCTGTTAATCATGGGTTGCTGCTAAAAGGCAAGGAAAAAATAGCAGGAGGATCTGTTACTAGGACTTTAGAATGCAAAAAAAAAAAATCAAAAATAATGTTCAGTAATCTTTTGGAATGTAGAATAGAAAGCACACAAAAAAATAAAAAATACAACCAAAAAGAACTGAAGCACATAAAATTAGTCCAAGTTAGCCAATATCTGATTAACAGAAATACTATGAAAGGAAAACAATGAAGTACAAAAGAAAAGATCTTATGTTACCCTGTTATGTGATCTGGGAACATAAAGCATAATACAAAAAAAAAAAAATAGAATCATGGTGTACTGCATATCATCGAAGTAAATAATAATTACAAAACATAGTAATATAAAGATTGATCTTTTGTCTCAAAGACAAAAAAATTAGAAAGCATGATTGTGACTGTAGATGTCATCAACCTTGATAATACAAAGACAAAAATTAGGATTCTGGGAAGATGGCAGACCAGTAAGCAGGAAAGTAAAAAGCCTCTCTGAAATAGCCCAGATGCTGGAAAATAGCATTCTGGAGAAGACCAGAAGGAAAGAAATGGATCCCCACGACCCAGGAAGAAACTAAAATGAAAAAAAAAAAAAACAAAGAAAAGAAAAGAAAAAAACAGAAGGCGATAGCTAGACATGCTTTCACCAGAGCCGGTCCCACTGTGAGAGAAGTGCCACCGGAATCCTGAGACGCACAGTCACACTGAGGTGGGTGGCTGGTGAGCCCAAAGGCCTTGGTGGGAAGACGCAGTGGTAGAGGAGACCAGCAGACCAGAGAACTGCACTGGCTCGCAGGGAGTGTGGGGGCCTCGGTTCTCCACGGGAGTGGCATTTGGCTGGGCACCACTTTGGAGTCCAGCCCAAAAGAACTTAAAACTGAAATGCTAATACCACTAAAGGAAGATATAAGAAAAATAATAAAAGAAATGCTAAGCAGCTCTCAAGAAGACACAGATGGAAGAATGGAAGAGCATAGAAAAAGGAGGGAAACCTTCAATGAAAAATATTTTTTAAAAACTTAGAATACATGAGACAGATTCAAAGAGATTACCAGGAAATTAAAAACTCCATTGAAAGTTGGCAAAACTGCTTGAAAGAAAATAAACATAGACTATTAAACCTTGAAGACAGGTTTGCAACTTGTGATCATGAAAGGAAAAATCTCTTAAAAATAACAAGGAACCAGGAAGCAACAATACAAAGGCTAGAAGATGACAAGAGGATCTATAACTTAAGAATAAAAAATGTGAGTGAAGAAGAAACACAAAATGAAATACAAAAGCTTTTTACAGAAATAATTAAAGAAAACTTCCCAAGCATAGGAAAAGGAAATGATATTCAGAGTCCAGAGTGCTAACCATTACACTATGGAGCCCATACTGGAGATGATATTCAGATATATGAGGCATACAGAACTCTAGCCAGCTATAAGCAAAATAGATCTACATACAGACACACAATAATCAAGATCCCAGAAATTCATCCCAAGAAGAGAATACTGAAAGTCAGAGAAAAGAAACAGATCACCTATAAAGGAAAACCCATCAGAATCACAACAGACTTCTTAATATTAACACAGACCATCAGATCAAGAAGAGCTTGGAGTGAAGTATTCCAAACCCTGAAAGAAAATAACCTCCAACCCAGATTGATGTACCCTGCAAAACTATCTCTCAAAATTAATGGAGAAACAAGACACTTCCATAATAAAGAGGAAGTGGGGGAGCTCATGACCACCAATCCAACCCTACAAAAAATACTGAAGGACATTCCAGAAAGAAAGAGAAAAAAGACCATGGTTTCAGGAATAGTGGCATAGGGGTTCACTGAATGGGGCAGACAGTGGAATGAAGGAGAAAAGTAGACAATCAATGGCAGAAAAATTTCCAATGTTTTGTTTTTATTGATTTTGTTCTGTACTGTTATGTTCAATTTTATTATGCTGGATGACAGGGGCAATTCTACTGAAGATAACAAGAGACATTATGGTAACCATTGTTGATCACCTTGTATTTTGGTTTTAAGTCATGTACTATGTCCATCCATTTTGTTTTCTGTCATTTGGTTTTATTCTTTTCAAAATAAATTTTAAAAACTCTTATAAATTAAAAAAAAGATAAAAATTAAATTGAAAAAAGAAAGATAAAAATAGAATTAGAGGAAAGTACATGCACTAATTTTTATCCTAAAGAAAACTCAAGTCATGCTAGTAATGGAAAGGGAAAATGAAATTATTTTACATTTTCTAAACTATGAAGAGAGCCAATAATAAAGCTAGAATTAATGAGGTATATAAGTTTAGGAGCAGAAGTTAGGCAGAAGAAGAACATGAGATTTAATTGGACAAATCATCATTTCCAATCATAAGTGGGATCATTCATGTTTATTAAATGAAAAAAGTAGTCTTTGACACATTCTATTTAGATAACTACCAGGAACACTTTTTAAACAGTTAGAAGAGGTGCTGATGGAAGGCGCCTCAGAGTGGAAGGGACCCGGCAGGAATGGCTCTCTCCTACCCATAAGCTCTTCTCGTTTCTGAATTATTACCTTGGACACACATTACTCGGTGCTAGTCACCTTCTGTCACTGTGGCAATGCCTGAGATAGTTCAAGGAAAGGTTTCCTTGGGCTTGCGGTTTTTGGAGGCTTTCATTGGTATTCAGATGACTTCAATTTCTTTTGGGTCTTTATGGTAAGGCAGAACATTAAGAGGACCTCACACATAGTAAAGCAGCTCACCTGTTGGCCAGGATGCAAAAGATAAGATTAGAAAAGAGCTGGAGTCCAACTCCCCTTTGAGGGCATGATCCCAGTGCTTGACCACCTCCCACTAGGTCTCACCTCTGAAGGTTATGCTGCTTTGCTGTAGCACCACGCTAGGAAACAACCTTTAACCCCTTGGTCTCTAGAGAATATTAAGATCCAAACTATAGCACCCGGATAAAAACAATAAAGATGAAAAGTGAACAGTTAAGTAATTAGTAAAAACAACTCTCTCCACTTTCCAAATGTTGACTGAGGTCAAAACTACCATCAGGCATCAAAAGCAGATTTTAATTTACCAAAAAGTTGCCTGGAAGGTAAAGCAGCATATATGTGTGTGTGTATATATATATATATATATATATATATATATATATATATGACACTGAAACACATAAAGATTGAAACAGGACTTCCAATCTGAAGTGAGAATTGAAGCACATGGGGAGAGAGAAGAGAAAACTCAATGAGGAAGAAGGAAGTGGCCAGTGGTGCCTTCACCCTGAGCCCTGACTCACTGCATGGAAGTGGCCAGCTCAAACCTGCAAACACACATTGAGTGCTGGACACCCTAGAGACCTCCACAGAGAGGTGAACCAGCAGGATAGAGCAGTGGATGTGGAACACTGCAGTGGCTGGTGAGTGGTGAGGTTTCAGACACCCCTAGGAGAAGATAATTAGCCAGGAGCAGTCTTGGAGAGGGGGTTCTACTGTGCTCAACACCCAGAAAAACTGTTGGCTCCATCTAGTGGCCCTTAGGTGAGTTTAAATCCATAGAAGGTGCACAGATTGCTGCAGGCTGAACGAGTCTTGTTCCAGCCTCACATCCAATAACTAGCTTGAATTTGAGAGAAAATAAAGGTGCTGGCTCTCTGGGATTATCTACCACCCACTGTAAACCTGCTGCTGGTTTGCAAGATAAACCAACACAGATCTTAACTCTGTCCTCTTGTCCAATAGTGAAAGCAAAGACACACTTTACAGTGGACCTTTTGCTTTTTTTCTGTTTATTTTCTTGCACTTTGTTTTGTTTTGTTTTTCTCAATTGCTTGTTCTTGTTTTTATGAGTATGAAGATGGTTTTTAGGCTTTTTTGTGGTTGTTGCTCTGTTCTGTTCTCTTTATTTCTTCATTCTCTCTTTCTCTCATGTCTTCTGCAAACTTCCCAGAGTTTGAGTGATCTGCCTTAGTACTCCAGCCTGGCTTCTAATCTCTTCCTTTTCTTTTATTTCTCTATGATTCACCTCAACTCTTTTAAATTTCCTCCTATGAGAGTAAAATAGTCATATTGAGAACTCATTTACTGCATATAATTTTCTGGTTCATTTTAAATTCTGTTGTATAGCCATGTCTTAGTTACATTTCTCATTGCTGAGACAAAATACTTGATCCCCAAAGTTAAAGAAGGAAAGGTTCATAAAGCTCACAATTTATAGAGGTTCCAGTCTATAATCAGCTGGCTCCAGTGCAGGGTGGCATGGCTAAGGGACAAAAGTTCATGGTGGCAGAAGATACCAAAAGCAAAAAGTGGAGAACCAAGCCTCTTTCCATCCCTTATATTGTACACAGGATACTCACCCTAGGGAGGGTGTAGCACTTACAGTTCTAATCCCAGCACTAAACAATGAACCAATCCCAAGCTCTACCTACAACCACCTCTAAAAAGTCTGCCTCTGTAACTGCATGAGGTATTAGAGGGACATCCAGACACAAACCATAACATTAGACACCTGGCTTTCCAAAAGCATTTAGTCCATCTGCAAGAGGTGCCAAAGTCCTAACAGTTTCAGCATTGCTGAAAAATCCCAAGTTTCCTTCAAGATATAATGCAAACTCTTGGATGTGAGCCTCTTTACAAATGAAAAGAGAGTGAAATACTTCCAACATTCAAGGGCACAAAGTATACATTTCCATTTCAAAAATTACAAATGAGGATACATAGGAATGGAACAAAAGCAAGTCTAAAATCCATCAGGGCAAACATTAAGTCCCGTAGTTCCATGTGCAGCATCTGAGGCAATCTGTGGCAAGTCATCAACCATCAAAGGACTTGCGCAATTCTGCCCTTACAGCAGTTTTGATGATTGTAGATCCCATGACTTCTCCCTTAGGCTTGCTTTGCTCCACCCTTGTAGATTTCCTCAGAAAATCCACATTCCTGGCTTTCCCAAACTTCTGGCATCTCTACTGCAACACTGAATTCACCCTCAAGGATTCACAAATCACCCTATCAGGGGCACCTTGCCTGGCCTCCCAGGCCTTGGAAGCCTTATTAGCCCCACAAATCTTGCATTCTGCATGTGCCTGAAACTATCACCACATGAATGATGCCAAGGTCTGCTGTCAGCTAGAACAATAGCCAGGATTTTCTCTCTCTCTGGGCTGCAGAGGTCTAGTTCCTGGATTGCTGAGCACTCTCAATCCAATTCTGAGAAAAAAGAATTTTTCTGCCAACACCATTTTGGAACATTGTGCAGCCCTGCCATTCTGGAATATGGAATGGCCACTGCCATTATAGAGCACGATGCTCTGCAGCTTTTTTTTTCAAAGCAGTCTTTCACTTTTGTAACTTTGAGACTGCAAAGGATAGAATACTGTTGCTTCCTACAGCATCTTCAGGTTACCCTTCCTATTCTCCTATTTGTTCTCAGCAATCAAGATCTCCTCTGTTCTATCTTTGCAATTCATAGTTTTACTGGAGCTTCTCTTCTGGCCAAACTCACATTTTAAATCACCCCGCTCTACTGTCTGCTCCTGATTCCCAACATAGATCTGGCTAAAAGCCCCCAACAATAGCCATGCCACTGCCTCAACATTTGACTGTCTTGAAATTACTTCTGCCAGTTTAATTAGTCAACCCTTAATATTAGTCTCAGGCAAAGTCTCTAGGCACAAGCATAATACAAACAAACGTTTTGCCAAGCCATAACACACATCATCTGGAGTCCAACAACAAATGTAGTCCTTTTTCCTAGCAGAAACCTCCCCGTCCTGGCCTTTACTGGCTGGATTTCTATCAGCCTTCTGGTCTTCTGAGCTCTGACCAGAATCTCCCATTTAAGACAGTCAAAGGCATTCCAGTTCTCCCTTCAGGTGACATCTCCAAACTCTTCTCACATGACATTCCCAAAGGCTCCTGAACCACCTGATCAGGTATAGTCACAGCAATCCTGTGACTACTCCTGATACAACATTCTGTCTCAGTTACTTTTCTCATTGCTGAGACAAAGTGCCTTACCACCACCATAAACACACCACAGCACAGTAAGGGGGAGAATCCTCTCCAGCTGGCAGAGTCACCCAAACTCGTTCCTACCGCCACTCACAGGAAGCACAGCAGCGCTGAAGTTGGGGGTTGGTGAGCCCAACTGAGAGTGGAGCCAGAGAAGGGAACTTCATTAATCCAAGGACAGTGCTGGGAATGAGACCCCCACACACAGGAAGGGTGCAACCAAATGGGCGACATGTTGGAATCAGGCAGGAGGATCCTGAACTGGGAGTGACAGTGACTTCAATTGGTTGCTCCCTCCCCACAGCATATTTGTGGGATTGGCTTGGACTGGGCCATGCCCCTGGCCAGGACCCAATGAGCCGTCCCAAATTGATTCCCTGTGCCTAGCAAGCACTAACCGGGTGAAGGCCCCTAAAGTTTGGTTGGCCCAGTGGGGAGGGGCAGGCATAGGCATCCTGCTTACACCTCAGTGACAAGAGCAGGCAGGAGAAGGTGGAGTTCCCTTGCCAGCATGCTTTGGAGGAAACTGGCCAACAGGGAAGGGGGCTGGGACCTGCACTGTAACCTGTGTGGAGAAAGCCAGGGCAATGACAGGAGAGAGAGGCAGGAGGAGGCCCCCAGCCCAGAACCCTGAGAGCCCTGATCCAGGAGAGGGAAAAACAAGGGAGACTGAGGGCAGCAAACACACAACATCAGACATGGCTTCAATGGACATTAAGAGATATCTTCGGGACCTTGTAGACAAGCTCAAAACTGAAATATTAAATCAGGTAAAGCAAGATATGAGTGTAGAAATAAAAGAAATGCTCTCAGGAAGCATCTCTCAGGAAGACACAGATGGAAGAAGGGAGGAACACAAAAAAAGGAGAGAAACATTCAATAAAGAATATAAAGAAAATATAGAATACATGAAGCAGATTCAAAGAGACTAGCAGGAAATTAAAAACTTCACTGAAATCTGGCAAAATGTATTAAAAGAAACTAAAAATAACAAGGAACTTAGTGGAAGCCTGCATCAGGGGTAAGCTGCCCAGAACCTCCCCCGTGGGTCCGCCCTGCCACTGGGAACTTAGCAGAAACCTGCATCAGGGGTAAGCTGCCCGGAACCTCCCCCATGGGCCCGCCCTGCCACCGGGAACATCAAGGAGGCCCGCCCAAGACTGCAAACTGCCCTGGACTGCTTCAGCTGGGCCAGGCCACCCAAATGGAACATCAGAAGATCTCAGGGGGATCCAGTTAGTGTGAGAAAATTTGGAACTTTGCTCTCAGGTGGCAAACCTTGGACTACAGTGGCTTAACTGTATCAGTGTGGTGAGTATACCCTTAAAATAGAGGTGTACAGGGGATAAATAGGGCCAGTAATAAAACTCCCTCCAACTAATTGTAAGACTTTGGTGTGTCTGAAAAGAGGGTGTGTGATCCCCTCTTACACATAGAAAACATCAGGCAGAGTGAAAATGACAAAACAAAAAAGCAAAATACAGTCTCAAACATATAGTTCACCAGAAGCAAGTATAGGAGACATTGAAATAGAGGACCCCAAAAGTAACATACCAGTAATCTCTGAAAAGATAGCCAGTGAAATAAAAAAACAACTGCATCAGGCTATAGAGGAAATCAAATTAGAAGTACTCTCCCATGTAAAGATAGAAATAACAACTTTAGTAAAGGAGTTATTGAATGCAGCTAAAGAAGAACTAGAGAAAAAAGTATATGAGCATGAGAAACTGATTGAAACTTTGAACAATATAGAAAACAAGAAGAATTCATGAAACAAACTCAAAGCAACATCCAAGAAACAAAAAATTCTATTGAAAACATGCAAAACTGCCTAAAGGAAGCTGAGGATAGGATTTCAGACCTTGAGGACAGGATCACAGTTAGTGATTAGGAAAGGATATAACTTTTAAAAATAACAAAGCAGCATGAAATGTCAACCCAGAAGCTTCATGATGATGCCAAGAGCAACAATATAAGAATAATGGGCATTAGCAAAGATACAGGAGTCTAGGCAAATGACATTCATATTTACAGAAATAATAGCAGAAAATTTCCCAAACATGGGGAAAGAATCTGTTATGCAGATAAATGAGGCATATAGAACACCAAACAGTCACAATCAACATAAATCCACACCCAGACACATAATAATTAAGATCTCAGACATACAGCATAAAAACAGAATATTAAAAGCTGTCAGAGAAAAGATACAACTCACCTATTAAGGAAAGTCCATTAGAATCACAGCAGACTTTTCAGCACAAATGCTCAAGTCAAGAAGAGCTTGGAGTGAGGTATTTCAAGCCCTGAAAGAAAACAGCCTTCAACCCAGACTGATATACCCAGCAAAAATTTCATTCAAATTTAATGGAGAAACAAGATACTTCCATGACAAAGAACAACTGAAGAAATTCATGTCCACAAACCAACCAACCCTAGAAAGAGTACTGAAAGGCATACTAGACAGAGATAAAAATGACCACAATCCCCAAAACCACAACAGAAAGAAACCACCAGGTAGGATAAGCAATTAAATAAGAGGAAAAGCAGAAAGAAACAACTGGAACATAACATGGCAAAGTCGAACCAGTACATATCAGTAATATCCATAAATATAAATGGCCTCAATTCACCTATAAAAAGAAATAGATTAACAGAATGGATCAAGAAACAGGACCTCACAATATGCTGTATACAAGAAACACTTCTGACCCAAAAGGAAACTCAGAGATTAAAAGTCAAAGGATGAAAAACAGTGTTTCATGCAACAGGAACCCAGAAAAAAGCAGGGGTAGCTATTCTATTTGCAGACAACATGAACTTCAAACCTAAAATAATTAACAGAGATAGAGAAGGTCACTACCTACTTGTTAGTGGAAAAATTCAAGAGGAAGAAGTAACAATTATAAATATATATGCATCAAATACAGGAGCACCCAACTATATAAGACAGATACTAATGGACATGAAAAACCAAATACACAAGAACACAATTATAACAGGAAATCTTAACAGCCCATTGTCACAAAGAAATAGATCAACTAGACAAAAAGTCAGCAAAGAAATAACAGAACTGAATCATACCTGTGAGCAATTGGACTTAGTAGATATTTACAGAGTGTTCCACCCAACCATATCAGAATACACATTCTTCTCAGCTGCACATGGGACATTCTCCAAAATAGACCATATATTATCCCATAAAATATTCTTAAGTAAATGCAAAGGTATTGAAATCATAACATGCATAATATCTGACCATAGTGCACTGAAATTAGAAATTAATGGCAAAAGTAATTGTAAAACCTGCATAAATACATGGAAATTAAATAACAACCTTTTGGACAACCAGTGGGCTACAGATGAAATTAAAGAAGAAATAAAACAATACCTACAATTCAATGAAAGTATAGAAACAACATACTGTAATCTGTGGGATGCAATGAAAACAGTCTTAAGAGGGAAATACATAGCAATAAACTGTCATATCAAGAAAACAGAATGAGCACAAATAAACAACCTAATGCTCCATCTCAAGCATCTAGAAAAAGAAGAGCAAGTTAAACCTAAAGCTCATAGAAGAGAGGAAATTGTAAAGCTTAGAGCAGAAATCAATGCAATTGAAACTAAAAAAAAATACAAAGAATTAATGAATCAAAAAACTGGGTTTTTTGAGAGAATAAACAAAATTGACAAGCCCCTAGCTAACCTTATCAAGAGAAAGAAAGAAAAAACCCAAATTCATGCAATAAGAACTGAAAAGGGAGAAATTACTACAGATCCCATGGAAATTCAAAAGATCATAAATACCTACTTTGAAAATCTCTACTCACATAGGGTGGAAAACACAGAGGAAATGGACAGATTTCTAGAAACATATGAACTACCAAAGCTCAACCAAGAAGATATGGCAATTTTGAACAACCCAATATCAGCTATTGAAATTGAAAATGTAATTAAAAACTTACTGACAAAGAAAAGGTCCTGATGGATTCACAGCTGAATTCTACAAGAAATTTAGAGAAGATTTGATGCCAGTACTCCTTAAACTCTTCAATGAAATTGAGAAAAAAGCAATCCTCCATAAATCATTCCTGGAGGCAAGTATTACTCTGATACCAAAACCAGAGAAAGATGCAACCAAAAAAAAGAACTATAGGCCAGTCTCACTAACAAACATTGATACAAATATTCTCAACAAAATATTGGCAAATAGAATGCAGCAAATCATCAAGAAGATTATACATCATGAACAAGTGAGGTTCATTCCAGGAATGCAGGGATGGTTTAACATACACAAATCAATAAATATAATACACCACATCAATAGAGGCAAAAACAAAAACCGCACGGTCATCTCAATAGATGCAGAAAAAGCTTTCGACAAAGTCCAACACATGTTCATAATAAAAAGCCTTCAGAAACTCAGAATACATGGCGCCTACCTCAACCTTATAAAGGCCATCTATGGCAAACCAACAGCCAGCATTATACTTAATGGACAAAAACAGAAAGCTTTCACTTTAAAATCAGGACCAAGTCAAGGATGTCCATTATCACCACTCCTTTTCAATATAGTTCTGGAAACACTAGCCAGGGCAGTCAGACAACAGAGAGAAATAAAAGGAGTAAAGATAGGAAAAGAAGTTAAATTATCACTATTTGCAGATGACATGATACTCTGTATAGAAGACCCAAAAAACTCCATTAAAAGACTACTAGAGATAGTAAAAAGTTCAGCAGTGTAGCTGGATACAAATCAATGCTCAAAAATTAATAGCATTCCTGTACACAAACAAAAAACTCACTGAGAAAGAAATTATGGAAATATCCCCCTTTACAATAACATGTAAAAAAATGAAATACTTAGGAATCAACCTAACTAAAAATGTAAAAGACCTATATGCTGAAAATTATACTATGCTGAAAAAGGAGATTGAAGAGGATATTAAAAAATGGAAGGACATTCCTTGCTCTTGGTTAGGAAGAACCAACATTGTGAAAATGGCCATATTCCCAAAACTGTTATACAGATTTCACACAATCCCAATCAAAATACCATTGACATACCTCACAGATCTAGAGAACACACTACTAAAATTCATTTGGAAACAGAAGAAACCTAGAATAGCAAAGGCAATTCTAGGCAACAAAAGCAAGGCAAGAGACATCTCAATTCCTGACTTGAAACAGTACTATAAAGCCACAGTGATAAAATCAGCTTGGTACTGGCAAAGAAATAGACATGAGGATCAATGGAACAGATTAGAAGATGCAAGCACAATTACAAAGACACTCAGCCCCCTGATATTTGACAAAGGGGTTAAATATGTCCATATGTTAATAAATGGTGTTGGAAAAACTGGTTCTCTACATGCCTAAGACTGAAACTAGATCCATGTATATCACCATGCACAAAACTAAAGTCTAAATGGATCAAAGACCTCAACATTAAAACAGAAACACTAAATTTACTGGAAGACAAGGTAGGTAGAAGTCTTGGAGACATAGGGGTAGGTAGAGAATTCATGAACAAAATGCAAACTGAATGGGAAACACTTCAAAGAATCAACAAATAGGATCTCATATTATTGAAAAGTTTCTGCACTTCAAAGGAAATCACCAACAGAGTGAAAAGAAAACCCAAAGAGTGAGAAAGAATTTTAACCAGCAACCCCTCAGACAAAGGACTTGTGTCCAGAATACATAAAGAATTGAAAAACATCAAGCTCCCCAAATTCAAAGACCCTCTCCAAAAATGGGCATCTGAGATGAACACACAGTTCTCAGAGAAAGATATACAAATGGCAAATAAATACATGAAAAAATGTTCACCATCACTGGTCATTCGAGAAATGAAAATTAAAACAGCATTGAGATTCCACCTTACTCCGGAAAGAATAGCTGCCATCAAGAAATCAACTGATAACAAATGTTGGTGTGGCTGCGGGGAAGAATGAACACTGCTCCACTGTTAGTGGGAATGTAGACTGGTGCAACCATTATGGAAATTCATATGGAGAATTCTCAGAAGACTAGGATTGGAAGCCCCATTCAATCCAGCTATTCCCCTCCTGGGTATTTTCCCAGAAGAACTGAAAAGTTCATATCACAGTGATATATGTGCACCCATGTTCATAGCTGCACAATTTGTGATAGCTAAATCCTGGAAACAACCAAGATGCCCATCAACTGCAGAGTGGATGAAAAAG